>OX375867.1:72749500-72966500 GCA_947359475.1 Heligmosomoides polygyrus bakeri
AACTAAGGTGTTTGGTGGAGCAATAAGTGTCAAAAAACCTGTGGAGGAGCTCAAACACTGGCAGGATTTTGTGCTCCGCGGCTAACCATGCGTCACCGAGAGGACGTCCGCGCTTCAGCGCCGTGACATCGCATGCGGCTAGCGGGTGACGTCGCGTTGGAGTTAGACTTGGAGCCAACCTGAGGGCTAGCAGACGATGTATGTGTCAGTTGAGGGATAAGAATTAAGCGAGCATCCAACAGTGCACATACGCACCATAATGAAGACTTTTTGTACAATAAGTAGCACTGCGGGGAGCACTGGGCGCGTGTAGCGCAGTCGAAGGAGGCGCCGACTGTCGGCTGCACCCGATACCGAGTTCCTAGTGCGGATTTTCCGCTCAGGCTAACCAAACCTTCCATCCCTCCGGGGTCCGTGGATTGGTGCCAGACTTGTCTGGGAAGAATAAAGCGCTGACTTGTTCATCGGCTGGCCACTGCAGTCATTGTATGGCTAAACACGCATTCAAATCGCCTCCACGACATCCCGTAGAAGTAGAATGCGTGGCGCATCCCAAGAGGGATTGAGTAACGCCGCGTTTTATCCTTATCCTTTAAATAGCACTGCTCCCCTTAGGTCTTCTGCTGTTCGTCTCCCGATCAAACCATCAACGGCCACAACTAAGGATAGAAGAGCTGTGGAAGGGAGGATTGTCCAAGTTTGTTTCGCAGTTTTTTCTTCAAAACAATTGTTGTCAATTTAACTACTCAGTTTGAGATTTATCGTTTTTTCATTAGGAACGCTTGTTCAGATGCGGAATCTGCTTGAGCTGGACGCTATTCTTCCGTGCTCGATTACGAAATAGCTACTGCTGGAACTAGAACGAGAAATGACGTTTGCCCGTATAAAGTTAGCCTACGTATGTACGTCACACTACAAAAGCAAAAACCACACCTGTTAGGAAAGTTTTTACTTGAAATCACTTTCACCAGAAGTGGTTAAGATAGAAAAGTAATTTATACTTGCTCTTTCGAGGTCTGATTGGATTCTCGCATAACTCTTTGATGAAATAGTACTCTTTGAAAAGAATCTCATATCTTAAGTAAGCTAAGAGAGATATGCTCTAGCATGCTCCTCGCTTACTCATGGAAAGTCATAAAAAGCTGTCTGGAACTGTCTGAATTACATCTACCCATGAATGTCATTTGAACTTCTAGTGAGTGCAGAACAATAACTTTGAGTCCGACGCTTTTACGCCTCTAGATGCTAAAAATTTTATAGGTCTTGCTCTTAGAGTTTCCGACCTCCGACCGACCCCAACATGGGTACATGTGTACCCTGCAACACCGGATGACGTCCCGAAAACAAGGGGACGAGCACAGAACACTTTGGGTCGTCGGCGCAGCATCCTCGCGAAGACTCCCTCTTGTGTAGCGCTTGCCCTACAGTCATCCTGAGCGGCAGCATAAAGAGCAAAGAAGAACTCCACACCTGCGATTGTCTCTCACACTATACCAGGACGACGTCATCTCGGAGATAAAAGGGAGCCGACATGGTGACCAAGAGCATCGCATCCCCTGGAGTTCTCCTCCACTATACTAAAAGAGCTCGAAAATATTAATAATAAATCGTAACAATGAAGGCTGTTAAATAAGTGTTAAATAAGAATAAAAACTAAACAATGAATGGTAGCGATGGATAACAATATATAATAACAAAGAATAATGAATAGCAACAAATAGTAATAACACGTAGTAATGAACAAATGTTAATTATTATTTATATGAGATAGTTGTCCATTACTGCCTGCTATATCTATTTCTTTATACTCTTAGCTGTTTGTTATTATATACTTTTATCTATAACTACTAATTATTACCTAACCTTATTCTTTATTACGATTTATTATTTGATAACTTTATTCACTATTTTCACTATTCTGTTATATCTATAGTATTTATTATATGTTACTATTTCATATTATTCTTAAGTTGGAAGAACAAAAAGCACCAATAGAAAAATTCATTGGATCACTGGATTCATCGGTTAAAAATACAATTCACGTGAGAGTGCAAAATACAGCGAAAACAAATGATGCCTCTCTTATGTTTTCCTTCGTCGTTCTTCATTTCATGATTCATCGCCCTGTTGCTGGTTAGAGCCTTGACGTGCATCCGCTCGACCGCCCTTCTAAAAAAAAGCTTCGGATGATTGTAAAGCAGAAGTACAATAAAAAGAGGATTCAAACGTTGAAAATGGAAACACTACTACTTAATGACAACAGCACAAGAACGTCGGCATCGGTGTGGCGGTGGTAGCAGCATACTTCGTTTCTTTTATTATAATATGTGTATGAATGTATGTAAAATAAGCGGTACTCATAACAAGAGGAAATTCTTACAGAGCATTCTGGAGTGTTCTCCTTATTTCAGCCGCCCATACCGCTTTAGCGGCAACGCGTTCTTCGTGCGCTCCTCTTCGTCTGTTCGTCCAATGTGTGTCTAGTACGTTAAACGTTTATATTTATCGAAATATCATTCAAAACCGACCGAAAAGAACAACGGAATCTGAACGATAGGAGCCATGAGAAGAGATAATCATACCACGCTCCAATGAGAACTAATGGAAAGAGCAAGGAGGAAATGCATGCCTAACTGATAATTTCACTCGGATAATAAAATATGGTAGCACAGAAGACTGAAGTAAGGCAAACGGACCGTCCGTCACACCACAAGGGGACACAATTGAATTTCAAAAATTTCAACCAACCCAACAGCACATGGTTCCGTAGACGCAGTGTTTTCGCAAGTACAGCACAGTGAAGAGTCCTCCTTTAAAGGGCACTCCAACCCCATGACGTTTGCCGTCAGAAACGGCGTGTCTTAAACACACAACAAGTCTTCTCACTGTTGCAGCGTACATATAAGAAAAGAAGAGAAGACAAGTAGAGGAAAAAAGGAACAGACTTTTATCCGTTTCGTACTTGCCCTTATACTGTTATTAGTGAAAAAATATTAGCAACAACATAAGGTCTTTCCACGGAGCTCCTCAGAAAGGACGGATAACCTTATTATTATAAGAGAACTTACCTGCAACGGAATATCCACTAATAAATATCCGTCGTCCCATAAGTCCAGACTTTCGGCATCGTCACGCTTCTTGATTTTTTTCCGTCAAGGCGTGCTGCATCGACTGGAAAAGATGGCAGTCTGATGGCGCAAAGTCTGGGTTATAAGGCCGGTGAGGCAGAAGCTCCTAGATCGAGTCCTCAATTTTTTGCAGCGTGATATTTGCGGCGTGCGGTCGAGCGTTGTCACGGAAACAGTGATTGGTCCACGCGGTTTAGTTGTTCTTTGTAAAGGTCTACCGTAACTTGGGTAGAGCACTTCAAAATGCTCCAGAGCTCTACTGCTCCACCAAGCACAGATCACCTTTTTCCGTGAATATCAGGCTTTGTCGTTGTCTTCGGAACCTCACCGGGGCTCTCCCATTGCCGCTTTCGTGTGGTGTTGTCGCAGTGGATCCGCTTTTCATCCGATGCCACGATGAAATCATAGAAACCGCCGTCCTTAATTTTGCGGATGACAGTTCCAGCGATGGCGACTCGTGCTGCTTTGTTTGTGTCGCTGAGCTGATGTGGCACCCATTTTCCACACCGATTTGACTTTCCGATTGCATACAAACGATCGGCAATGATAGAGTGGTGACAACCGAACCTCTGTGCAAGCTCACGTGTAGTTGTGTTGAATCCGACCCGAGAGCTTCACTCAATTCCTGGATGGAGTTCGTTGCCAAATACTTCAGACAAGATGCGATGGGATTCTGGATTGCAGCAGTTCTTCCTTGCTTGAAGTCGTACAGCAAGCAATCCCTCACTCGGTGCTTTTGCTCGAACATCGTTAATCTAAAAAATTCTTTAAAAACGAATCGGAACGAAACTTCGGCGAGCACGATCCATTTAATAACAGTAGCAGAGAAATGGCAAATTGAAAGAAGGCGACATTTATAATCCGACAACCTATGTAAAATATTGATTGCTCATGTAGCGGTTTCGTGACTGTCCAATGAGGCTGTTACAGCACTCAATAAGGCTGCAGGGTCTTTCGACATATTCGGTTGTCCCGAGGCCCAAAGTGGTACAAATATCACTTGAGAAACTTCACTCGCAAAGACATCATTCATTACGAATTGAAGGGGATACGGAGGCTACATATTAAAGTCGACAACGAGATGGTGAATTAGGCATCATCGGAAGAATCTTCACAAATGTGAATGAGCAGGTGCCAATGAAACAAAACGGGTCCATACAAAGGCACACCATTCGCTCGACTCATATTCTCCTCAACGTCAGTAATAACGGTCGTTTTTCCTTCTGTCTATTGTTCCGTTTATTATAAAGACAAAACTGCAAAGGAGAAGAGCTTTATACCTTAGTGCTACCATTCGTAATCTACGCTTATCTGATTCAGCGACTTTGCTTGACACTCCCCTACTCCCTATCCATGACATATGCATGTATTTCAGCAATCAAGCATTCAGATACCGTTGTGTACATGTACCAGCAAATACACTGTGTATTGGGCCGGTTCATCAACTACTAAATCCTGGGTATCCGTGGTAGTGGCGAGAAGCATACCTGCTGCATTCATCATATATTAGATTGTCCCATAAGTCCCCGCCGTTTTTTTCAACGATTCATTGCCGATTTCGCTGGCGGTCTCTTGCATAGCGCTATAAAGCGTTCGAAACAGAATGATTTGCTTTATCAAAACTTGTATTGCTTTCCTTTTTTCATCTCGAACTTGGTCAATTTTTAGATCGTTAAAGTGAAATATGAAAAAGTGAAAAAGTAGCCATTTGCGCACTTGTTCTCTCCGCTTAGGTTTGGAATTTTTTGCGCAGTTTTTTATAGAAGTTGGAAGACAATGTTTTGTTGTTTACAAGAATACGTGTTGGTTCTATTTGCTCACTTGTCCTTTATTGATTTTTAGGACGATCATGGGACGATCGAATTTCCCTCCGAACTTTTGCCGAAACTCCTGCTCTGTGGTAGGAATGTTTCGCTTGGTGTTATATGTGGTTCGGAAGAAGATGTCTAGCTCAATAAGAATTTCTGTCGCGTTTATTGGCTCATGCAGATTTCTGTCGAATATCAACATAACTCCAGAGAAAGATAAATCATCTTCACCAACAACTCCTTTTCCTTGTTTAGTCTGTCTTGCTCTGCTTTATATGACAAGTGATATGACACTCGAATGTGCACCTCTTGTTTTACTGGAATATATGGTTTCTTCTTTGGTAATTCTAATTTTTGCTAATTTTTAGGTCATCATAATGGAGCAGTGTCTCGTCGGCAAGAATGAACACTTTTTGCACCTTCTTCTCCTTGCCAACCAGGGTTGTAGTGCGGCTAAGGCGCTAGAACCCTGGTTGGCCGTACAAACACTATTTTTCATCTCCAGTCACAATTGTGTGCAAAATTCGTTGAATACGTCCGTGTGATGAGTGATGACAGACAAGCAGGCCGGCAGCAATCGTCACTCGCTGGTTCCTGATGTCCATTCAACAAGAGAGAGGATTCAAGAGAAGAAGGTGCCAAAAGTGCTCATTCTTGTCGACGTGGCACTGCTCCATTTTGATGACCTCAAAATTAGCAAAAATTAGAATGACCAAAGAACAAATCATATATTCTGGTAGATCAAGAGATGCAATTTCGAGTGCCATATCACTCGTCATATAAAACGGAGCAAGACAGACTGAACAAGGAGAAGGAGTTGTTGGTGAAGATGATTTATCTCTTTTTGGAGTTTTGTTGATATTCGACAGAAATCAGCATGAGTCAGTAAATACGACACAAATCCTTATTGAGCAAGACATCCTCTTTCGAACGACATATAACACCAAGCAAAATATTCCTACCACAGAGCAGGAGTTTCGGTAAAACTTCGGACGGAAAAGTCCGATGTCCCAATTTGATGACCTAAAAATCAATAAAGAACGAACGAGCAAAAATATGTGTTTTTGTAGTACAAAGCACTGTCTTCCAAATGCTATAAAAAAACTACGCAAAAAGTTCCAAACCTAAGCGGAGAGAGCAAGTGCACAAATGGCTACTTTTTCACATTTTCACATTTCAATTTAACGACCCAAAAATTGACAAAATCCAGGATGAAAAAAGAAATGCAATGCACATTTTGATAGAGCAAATCATTCCCTTTCGAAAGCTTTATTACACTATGCAAGAGACCGCCGGCGAAATCCGCAATGAATCGTTGAAAAAACGGCAGAAACTTATGGGACAACCTATGTAATACCTTACCTTTCGCGGACATACAACTAGGTGGAGGGCGGCCGCCGTTCCTCGTGGGTGCTCGTATTCCAACAATTTCCTATTTCCTACCGTCATCCCAAGATTTCCTACCGTCATCCCGAGATTGATGAATCCAGCCTCTAGTATTGTGTTATGGTCCCTGTTGATGAATCCCCATAGTATCGATTGTTCAAGTGAGTGACGAGAGCACTGATTAAGGCTAATTCCATCCTAATACGTGTTTCCCAGCAATTTCGCCCTCTTTTGTGTAGTAGAAGGAAACCTTATGGTATTCATCTCATCCGACAATCGTCAGAGATGCCTTTTTCACATCAAACCGTAAAATTTTTGTTTTTGAAACAGAACACATTTAATTTTGAACCGGAAAGTTTTCATTTCAAAGCGGGCAGATTTCAATTTGGGACCAAACACAAGAATTAAACAGATTTTTCGATTTGAAAAACTTGCATTTTTTGATTAACCGAGTAAAAAATACTTTTTCATGAGTTTTTTATGGATAAAGATTACTTTTGCAGAGCAGTTTAACGAAAATTAACCACTCTATTTAAACATATGCAGAATTCTTATTATTTAGCCTTAAACATTACTTTTACGTCTACCCAAATGTGCTGGAGATTAGTGAATTTGCTAGTGGTATAGGGAGATTGTGCCGAGCATTTGGTTCTACACATTGTATGTGGCAAGCTGGTAGTCCCAGGGCTGTGAAGCTGCTATGTACTTGAGGCTGCTATGTACTTGCCATCCGACGGCCCCATGGCAACCTACCGCTAAGACTCCACTAACTCTCCCTAGGTAGCATAGGCAACTCCAGGGGACCTGGCCAACCCGGGCCCCTGTCCGCAGCGGCGCAGCGTAAACAGCCTGCTCTCCCAAGTGGGTGGTGACTCCTTGCGGCTCCATATGTGCATAGCATATGTTGGGACAAATGTTTGTGGTGCAAAGGGTCTGGTTTGGGACTGATGCATGTAATGAGCATCTCTGAGCAGCGGGTCCATCCCAAGGAGGCTGATGACCATCAAGTATACCTTCAGCTATGATATTCCGTGTTGAGACCCCTCAGCTTCCCCAGAACGATCGACACCTTACAAAGCAAAAACGCGGGACGCACTGGTCCCGGCAGTGTCGTGCTCAGAGTCGTGGGGAGCGCGGCGCGCCGAACCGCGTTGATCGGAACCACCACAGTCCAGTGCTTGGAGGCGGGAGCGTCGGTGGAGACAAGCAACGAGGCAGACCAGGAACGGCAAGGTGCCAAAACGCGCAGCATTTATAGCCGCGCAGAGACTTGTGGGCGAAGCCTGTTTGGAGCGAAAGCACACCCCTGGCAGCGCGCCTTATAGAGTAGTGGCTGAGGATACGTACGCCCACGGCGAAATCGAAGGGAGCGAAGCTCCCGATTTGCGACGCTGGATTGTACATTGGAATAACGATGTGGTTATTGTTCGATAGCGTACAAAAACCGTGCGTATAGAAATAAAAAAAAGCGATCGCGGAAGAAGAAACACATCCACCATTCTAATGGAAGGCTGCCATATTTTTAGTAAACAGCGCTTATACTATCGTAAAGAATTGCTGTGTTCAGATCACCGCACGGCACGAATTCTTCACACGAACAATTTTCTATGTCGGAATGCATAGGGATGCAACCAGATTACTGGTTTGAGTAACAAAGTAGAAATTCTATGCTCATTCAAAAATTGCACACAATTCTTCTTAGGACACGCTTCCGTAAGAGCCTTTGCATGTTTTTGAAAAAACCTTGTCTTGCCTTTATTATAAAGTGTTTGCCTTAGATTTAAGGGCTTATTTCTGCTTGAAAACCTTGGTGTGAAATGAAAACGTGGCCGATGTTCGGGAGAGGGAGGATGCAACCATCCTAACCCTTTGTAATCTAGTCCTTATAATTGCTCAAACCGAGGCGAAAAACAGCATTCGTAATTGGGGGGGGGGAGAATTTGAACAAAAACAGAACCGCGGAATGAAGGAAAGCTTGGATCAAAAATTGAGCAACACCGCTTACTATCACGACTATCGAAGGTACAAGGTGTAAACCGCACTACAGACCTGAACCTAAACGTCTATAGGAAGACACGCCTGCATTCATTCGTTGTAATCTTTGTAGCAATCAGAGTGACTTCGAAAAATACCGCGCAACTGTCGCTGACAACGGAAAGCTCTCGTCTATTCGCGTCACCAAATCGAAGTGGAAGTTTGTCGACATGTTGCATCGCATCACGATGAAACACTAAGTAGCCCCTAGAATGTTTATTTATTTATTTATTTATTTATTTATTTACTCCTGTACTTGGAAGATCTCGCAACATTTTCATTTCGGCCTTTGACAACAAGAAGCGATCACATGCTGGCGTTGATCTTGGCGATTAGTGAATCGAGTGCCTTTGCACCTGGTTCGATAACTTTCTGATAGATCAGGAGCGCTCCCTTGGTTTGGGGAAGGAAAAGGAACAGAAGAAAGGCGGTCTGAAACTCATTGCGATTAACTTCGTAATCAGTACACTTGTAAACGCCACTCGCGAAAAAAAAACAAGAAAAAGGCGCTTACTTTCAACAGGTAATATGTTGGAATATCACTTATAGAGGTGGAGTCAATGAGGGCGAAAAATCCAAATGGCACCCAGTACAGAAGAAGGCTCACAGCTTCGCCTCCTCTATTGCCGCGAACGACCTGTAGGAAACCGGATGACTTTCTACTTCATTCTCTTTCCGCATTTTCGAGGAGCTAATCGCCAGTGGTGGCAGAGGCTTCCAATTGCAGTCGATAAATGTCCGCCTACATCACAGGTGGTTCATCGTGCAGCTGCAAAGTGTTCGCAACACTTTATATGGTGTTACGGTCATATAGATTCAAAACGTTATGTGCTAGAATTACAATATCGGCCGTATCTTTTGGTCTCTCGGCGGAGAAAACGCGTCAAAGCCTTTTCCGCCGCTGTTCAATAGTGCTCTTCAAATTCCACAAGTTGGAAAATAAAATCGTTATTTCGGATTATCATCAAATGGTCTATTCGATAAAGAGAAAAACGCTCAGTAAATTTTGGAAATGTTGATTTGACGACCTAGGTTGCCGATGGCGTGGAACCCTCCCCCGCGGGAGATAATTACTCCCAAAGCTCGCATTCTGAATGTAGATAATTGAATCAAAAGTTTAGCATTTACTGGGCGTTTTGGTCATTATAAGATACATCATTCGATGCTGATTTCGGTGCAATCCTAGTTGGTGGTAATCGCTCTTAAACGATTTGGCCTCATAACGCAACTCAATAAATGGCAACAAAATATAGAATTAAGTTAACTACTCCAGCCTGTTGCCCAAATAGACTCAGTTTTCGAGTTCCTAGTCGGAGAGGGGAACCTAGAAAGGATCATCCTCGGCGCAAATACAGTATGGGAGGACTCCGACTGCTATGCTTAAGGAGGTCGAAGCCCATATGCTGTTTCCCCCCAACGCGCACTGCGCCTAAAAAATACAGGTAGGCCAAGATACTGTCAACCAACGTTTTTGACATAGGCAAGTCAATGTAATTCACATCCTAATCAATTGGAAACGTTTCGACTTATCTCACTAATGTTATATATTCTCATCTTTTCTGAGTTATTTTAGTTTCGTTATGCAGTTGTTTGCTACGAAAGGAGTAGGTTCAATGTATTTCAACACTGAACACATTCAGTTCTTATGAAATCGTTTAAGAGTAGTCACCACCATCTAGGATTGCCCCTGATTTCAAATATCGGATTTATTCTTGAAAACACTTAATATGATGACCGCTATCAAAGAACGGTGGAATAGGCGTTTTTTGCTTTTTCCGCCAAAAGACCAAAAGATACGGCAGGTATTGTACTTTGGAGGGCCTCACTACCTACAACAAAAGCACTTTGTCTTCTATAGTATTAGGCGCTTCTTCACCTCATAATGAGTTAGAAAAATACCTGGACGCTGAGGTATGCTGGGTAGGTGAGTGTGATGAATACAGAGACGAACATCGCCTGTTCTCCATTAATTAAGTAAAGACACGTAAGCCCTATCAAACCGTAAGCAACCTGAAACAGAGTTAATTGGTGGACATAACAGTTATTAACCGCTATCACTTCACCATACATGTTCCCTTTTAATCTGTGCTTCGTCTAGTTTCCGCAGTTGCTCGTCGGTGGCTTTGCCGTGAGGTTGGTAGCACCATGCGACCATGTCATCCTTAAATGATGAACAGCTGAAGGACTCTCACCGATGTGGTGCTTCGGTAGCGGGAGGGGGAGGGGTTACGCTGAAAGTCGAAAAGGTGGGGGGGGGGGGTTGCGGTCCACCTGATACTCTCATTTAAATCAAGAGATCCTCAACGCGATGCGTGGCAGGGTGGTGCTTTTATTACACCTTTTCTCACCACACTTTTATATTGAAATTAACTCGTAAGGCTACGGTGGTTCAAAAAATCCACGTCCTTGAGGGACTGCCTCCTCTAAACAGCATAGCGTCAAATCCTCTTAATCCGCTTTTGTGTCAGCAAACTAATTCTTGTCAGGTAGTTGCTTACGCTTTTTCTGACCAGACGAGTGCGCGTCAACTGCTTGACAGTGACGAGATGATGAGAGATTGAGTTGTTCAAATTTGTTCTAGGTTTTGTTCCATTACATGGATCTCCCTCGATAGGCCTTGTTTAGTGTGCGCGCGACGCGCGACGCGATGAAATGTGTTATGGCCAAATTGATCGAGCGACGCGATTGATCAATTCGGCCACTACACATGGCATCGCGTCGCGCGTCGCGCGACACTAAACAAGGCCATAGAGAGCCTTCGGGCTCTCTTGTTAAGAGGGATCTCGGGCCGCTTGTCGCAGGGCCACGTGGCGCGTCCCGAGTGGTGGATAGGGAAATTAAACGCGAACCAAATGCGACCGTGCACTGCCCAGAGACGCAGGTGGGATGCACGGATGGACTCCTTGCTCCTGCTGTGTCGGGTCGACGCGTTCCTTGTGGAGCGGCATGTTCATGCACATTGTGCGTGGATGTGTTTGCGCCTGTGCAGATTGTAACTGTGTCGGTTCGGCCAAAAGCTAGCACTTGTCGGACTGGGATGACGATCTGTACTTACAACACCCGCACGGTCACATCGGAAGAATCCGTCAAGAATCTGATGATGCAAGTCAGCAAAGTAAATCATTTAATTTAGTTTAATTTAATAAATTTAACTAATAATAATAATTTAATAAATTTAATAAATAAATTAAATTTAATTTAATAATTTAGTAAATAATAATAATCTAATAAATTTTAATTTCATCTAAAGTAAATGTAAGGCGATTCGAGGCCGCCTTCAGTCTCGCCCCGTCCCTTCGGACAATCTGGCTGGCTGCTCGGAGTTCTTCGCCCGCACGACAGAGCCCGACTAGCTACCCGTGTGTACTCCAGTCAAAAACAGCAGCACTAAAGGGCCTCATTCCCCTGACCCCGAAAGAGCACGCATTTCTGCAGCGATGGAAGGACGAGTACGGAGAGGCTGCTATAATCTCAGGGCCGAATCAGGATGCGCAAATTGAGGACTGGAAGGACTGGGATGACGATCTGTACTTACAACACCCGCACGGTCACATCGGAAGAATCCGTCGAGGACCTGATGATGCAAGCCAGCAAGATCAAGTACGACGTTATCAGACTGACCGAGACGAGAAGACACCACTCCTACACGCCGCCTACGACTTCGGAGAAGAACTGTTCTTCGGAACATGCGACAGCAGAGGAGTAGGCGTTGGTGTCCTCGTCAACACGCACTTGGCCATGAACATCGATTCGTACGAGTCTCAGACAACCCGAATCGGACGTCTACGACTGAAGCCATGTGGATCCGTGCCAGCTTCTAGGACCATGAAGAGGTCGAAGCCTTCTATGTGGAACTGGAGAAGTTCTTCTCTAAGAAAATCACACCTTCTACAAGGTGATCGCCGGCGACTTCAACGCCAAGATCGGGCCACGAAGGCCGCCGTAAGAACTTCACATCGGAACCCACGGTTTGGTGTGGAACGACCAAGGTGAAAGGCTGTCTGAGTTTATCATGTCGACCAAGACCATCCGAAACTCACAGTTCCAGAAGCCTCCCTCCCTACGATGCACCTGGAAATCCCCCGGTGGCCGGTTCCACAACGAGATCGACCACATCATCTTCAATCGCAAGTATTGCCTGACCGACGTTTCCGTTGTCCCCAAGTTCTACACGGGATCGGACCACCGCCTCCTTTGCGCAAGGTTCCGCTTTTCGCGTCAAGGAGAGAAAGCCGCGAAGTTCAAGAAGAGGAGTCCCAGAACGACCGTCAACTGGGACCTCTACATTTCTCTTGCCGGTCTTTAGGAGGATGCCGTCATGGACAACGTCGATGAGGAATACGACGGCTTCGTGCACCATCTCCGCGATAGTGCTAAGGGAGCCGAGAACTTGAAGACCACCAAGAGACGCCTGTCTCCGGAAGCTCTTGAGCTTATACGCCAGCGTGGAGCAGCACGAGAGCCAGGCAACTACCAGCTGACGTCCGAGCTTGCGAAACTATGCAGAGCGGCGATAAAGGAAGATCTCAAGGAGAGAAGGGCGGAAGTGTTGGCTGAAGCTGCAGAGGCAGGTTTGAGCATCCGCAATGCGCGCCGGAAATTCGACAACTTCAAGACCAAGATGACCGCTCTCCGACGTCCTGACGGAACCGTCACCTCTTCTAGAAGGACCATGGAGAAGGTCATCCACGACTTCTACTCCGATTTCTTCGATAGCCACCTCCACCTGCCCCTACGCCATCTTCCGCAGGATGGATACGTCGTTTCCTCTATTCTCCCTTCCGAGATCCGACACCCCATCTCGTCGGTGAAGAAACGTACAGCACCCGGTCCCGATAGGATCAGACCCGAACACGTGAAGAACCTCCCGCTAGCGCTCATCAACACCCTGGCGCGGCTCTTCACGCGCTACCTGTCGGAGTGCAAGGTTTCATCTCAGTGGAAGACCAGAAGGACCGTCCTGCTGTACAAGAAGGGAGACGTGCACGACTTGGCAACTGTCGCCTGATCTGCCTGCTGTCCGTAGTCTACAAGCTGTTCACTCGAGTCATCCTGAATAGGATCAGCAGAACGCTGGATGAAGGACAGCCACGCGAACAAGCAGGATTTCGGAGAGGATTCAGCACGATCGACCGCATACACACCATTACGAAGCTCATCGAAGTGTCGCGAGAGTATAAGCTGCCGCTGTGCCTTACGTTCATCGACCTGAAGAAGGCATTCGACTCCGTCGAGACTGAAGCGGTCCACGAAGCCCTGCTCACTCAGGGCGTTCCTACTCAGTACATCAGAGTCCTTCGAGAGCTGTACAGTGGATTCACGACCAAGATCTCACCATTCTACAACGACGTCGTCATCGACGTAAGAAGAGGGGTTCGGCAAGGGGATACCATATCCCCGAAGCTCTTCAGCGCCACCCTCGAAAACGTCATGCGCGAACTAGAATGGGAAGACATGGGAGTGAAGGTCGACGGCCAGCAGCTGCACCATCTTCGTTTCGCTGACGACATCGTGCTCATAACACCGAACATCAGCCAGGCGGAGCGAATGCTGGTCGACTTCGATCGTGTATGTGGGAATGTTGGACTGCAGCCGAATCTTACGAAGACGATGTTCATGAGGAACGGACAAGTTTCTGATGCCCCATTCTCGCTCAACGGAACGAACACCTCCGAATGCTCCAGCTATGTGTATCTGGGTCGCGAAGTCAACATGGCCAACGACCTAGCACCAGAGCTGAGCAGGAGGAATCGAGCGGCTTGGGGAGCTTTGAAGAGCGTCGAAGAAGTCGTGAAGAAGACGAAGAACGTCCGACTCCGTGCCCACCTATTCGACTCTACCGTTCTTCCTGCCCTAACATACGGCTCAGAGACCTGGGCTATACGAAAGCAGGATGAACACGCTATCAGCGTCACGCAGCGTGGAATCGAGAGAACGATGCTCAGAGTAACACTCACGCAAGTGAGAGAAGGCCTCCGGAGTTCCGAGCTTCGCCGACGTTCGAAGATCAGAGACGCTGTCGCGTGGGCCAAGTTGTCGAAAATTAGGTGGGCCCGCCACGTAATGCGATTCGCAGACACCCGCTGGACGAGAGCTATCACCGACTGGATTCCGCGGGATGTCAAGAGAACACCAGGACGCCCATCAACGCGTTGGTCGGACTTCTTCGTGAAAGCCCTGAACGAGCGCTATGACGCTCTTCTGTCCCTCGAGCGAGGAGGATCCATTGGAGCACTCTGGCACGCGACAGGGACGAATGGAGACGCTGCTGGCGCCCGCTCGAGCAAGTCGATGATCAACGGGACGACAGGTGATACAGGTGATTTGTTCCATCCTGTCGTATCAAGACTAGTGGGCACAAGGTTTACGGTGCTGCACACTACGTTGCATGGTTTCTTATTCCTAATTTTTAGGAGAGTATCAAGTGTATCAGGTTGACTCCCCCTCCCACCGTCCCCCCCCCCCCGACTCGGCTTACACAGTCGTATGGTGTGCACGGCGTGGCTGCATGCGGCGAATGTTAATAACCCCCAATCCCTTTTTGACCTTATACCTTACATTTGTCCTATTGTTAGGCAAAGGAAATAACTCAAGGATTTAGCCAATCTCAGCGCATGTGAATAGCAGTTCACAGCCCCGAGTTCCCTTGTTTGCTCAATTATCTGCACTCCTCCGCTTCAGCGTTTCAGTAGAGCAGAGCACAGAACGCAGTTATAGAACTGCATGCTCGTCTTCCTTAGAAGAATTGCTAAGACCACTAAAACCAGATCGTAATAGATAACCACTAGACCAGGGGCCGGATTGGTCAACGACTTACGTAACTTTAACGGAGAATTGTAAGCGAAAAACTTAGATAACGCAGCTTATCAGCGAGTTATCAAGCGATATGGTGAGCGAAAAGTCGCGTTATCTGAGCTTTTCGGTTACTATTCTGCGTCAAAGTTACGTAAGTTGTGAATCCGGCCCCAGATCGTAATAGATGCATGGCATAGGAGCGCACAGTTGGATTTCGATTAGTACTATGGACTATGGCCGCTAAAACCAGATCGGAATAGATTTTGAGTTCCATACGAGCTGGTAGCTGGTCGTGTGAAAACTGCTTTCCTTGCCCAGGGGGGCAGATGGGTTCTACGGACTCCCCGCAGAAGCGCATACAGCTGTGAAAATGCGTACAAAACACCCGAAAATGGTGTAAACGTCAAAACCGCTCAAATCCCAATCAGTCAGTTAAAATGCAAATACCTCCCGACGCAGAAGAACTGAACCCCCGACCTCCCTCACATGAGGCAGCCATCATCCACTGCGCCACGATCTGTCTGGCAGAAGTGCCACCGCGGGCATACAAGAGAACGATGCGCATCGATCGAGTGCCCACGTAGAGGCTGACGCAGCTCACAAGGGAAGGATACTAGGTGAACATGGGACGTATATCACTGGATGCGGATTTGAACGCTGATTTCAAATATATGTTTTGTTTCTGCTGTGCGAATCTGCGAAAAGAGTTATGGACCATTTTCGTAGCAGGCTCCTTTGCCCTTTAGGTCCAGGCAGAGTGAGCTCAAGTTGGGTTGAAACTGCGCTGCTGGCCGAGCAGTGGTGGCGCAGAGGGTAGAGGGATGGGGTGGTGAGACGGGGTGGTTTATGGTTCGAGTCCCCTGTGGTGCAGCATTTCTGCACTTCCTAAAAAAGAGCAGCCACGATAAACCAAAGCTCTCCATGTTAAATGGCAACGGAAAAGGTCACCAGAAAGGACTTGTCTTCATACTGACAACTTCATACTGGCACGAAGATACAATTTGTCATGAATAGTAGCTAAAAACATGGTGAGAAGACAAACAATGCGTAACACTAGCCACTGTGAAATAACACTACGAAATCTTAAAAACATAACAGCTGTTGGCAATGACCGCAGCGGATAAAAAATACATCAGTGCAGCCGCTGTAAGAGCAGTGCTCTACGATGTCAGTATGGAAACAATATTGAATTGGTGTATCATAAGTCCCGGGGTGACCGTGCAGGTATCTTGCAGCGTACCGTGAATACGTGAGAAAAGTTCTGAATCTTGGGGCAGAAAATTGAGTGTAAATCAGCGATACAGTTCGAAGAATTGAGTCGCGAGAATGAAGTGAGAACTTGATACCGTGTGTCAATACATGAAATGAAACGTTTGTACATGCTTTTGAATGGCAAGAAGAAATGTACGTCTAGTGGTTGTATTTGTGATGTTGTTCCTACCGAAATGTTCATCATGTTCACCCTGTTAGGATCTACAAAAACTGATGAAGTGGTTTCGTGATCTTTGGATGGCTTCCAGCTGTCGACCAAGAGCAACGTTTGGGTGCCGCTGATACCCTCTTCTCTTCTGACCCTCTTCTGATTCCGCTCTGATACCTTCTTCATCCTCTACCTCGATGCTTCCGCACTGCGCATCTCGCAAGATGGATGCGGAACTGCTGGCCATTTCCTTCTCTTGCCTTATAGGAACGCGTAAAGTATCGGAAGGACCAAACTCCTCCAAAAATTGAGATAATAGTTTGGGAGGTAAGTCGGCAGTATTGTCCTAACCGAACCCGTGTGTCGAAAAAGAATTCACTCAAGGGGATATCTAAGGCACTGATCACCCACTTGTAAGAATGGGTGGTGGGATCATGGTAATCGCCCAAACGTCGCCATTTGACATAGAGAGCTTTGGTTGATCGTGGCAGATCTTTTTTAGGAAGTGCAAAAATCCTGCACCACAGGGGACTCGAACCATAAACCACCCCGTTTCACCACGCCTCCCCTCTATCTCCACGCGCTACCACTGTTCGGCAGGCAGCCCAGTTTCAACCCTACTTAAGCTCGCTCTCTTGTGACTGGCCTGCTCTCCGTGGACCTTGAATCAAAGGAGTCTGCTACGAAAATGGTCCATAACTCCCTCCGTTCACAGATGCGCACAGCAGAAACGGAGCATAAATTTGGAATCAGCGTTGGAAGCCGCATCCAGTGGTATACGTCTCATCTCAAAGTCCCATGGTCACTTAGTATTCCTCCCTTGTCAGCTCTGACGTGTGCATTCGCGTCGAGCGAGTGTGTTCCGCTACTCGTCTATTCCGATCAGATTGTAGTAGTCTTAGTAATTCCCGAGCTGAGCACATTTGTTCGACGCGCCACACACGTTCGCTGAGCTGCGTCGGCGCCCTCGTGCAAATTCGACGATGCGCACCGGTCTACTGTACAACCGCGGTGGAGCTAGTGGCAGGCGGTCTTAAGGGCTCCGCACACTTCTGCGGCGTTGCCGCAGCCCTATCCTTCAACATGGGGCAAGGACGCAGAGGCCGCCGGCAACGGCAGCCGGCGTCGTCCCGCACCCGCACACCTTTGCGGCATTGCCGCATCGACGGCAACAATGATTGAAATCATTGTTGCCGTCGGTGCGGCAATGCCGCAGGCAGAGACTCTGCGCTCTAGCCGATCGCGACGGGGAACAGGAAGTGGAAAGACATGCGTCCTTTAAATTAGGAGATCGATTATGGCTATCAGCTGGGGCCGTATGCTCGTCTACCCCGAGTCTCTCCCAATGGGGGATTGGGGCGTGATGTGATATGTTGATATTGATTGATTTTCCCCCAACGGGGGAACACGAGCATACGGTCCCAGATGACGATGGAGATTCTCAGCTGAGTTCTTCATTCGGGCGCGCGTCTCTCATCGGGGCGCGCTTTCCTTCTATGCGAGTAGGTCCCGACTGGAGTTCGCTGCGACGGCGCCGTGCTGCGGCAACGCCGGAGAACGGCGCCGTCGCAGTGGGGAGGAGCGCTGCAACTTGAAGGCACCGCCCCACTTTTGCCGGCTGCCGGCTGCGGCAACGCCGCAGAAGTGTGCGGAGCCCTTTACATAGATCTAACCAGATTCTGCTGATGCACTCGGTGGCAGCTCTTCTTCCTCCGCCAAGCCGCGTGCGGTCGCGTCATATCGACGTGGCCATTTTCGATATCCACCGACAGTCGATATAGAGGAGAGTCGTTGAGCGGTCGGTGGCGGATCGCGGCTCTTCACCGCCGCTACAGGAGAGCCCTGAAAGACGTGAGTAGTTCTCGCGCGAGCAACTTGGACGCACCACCCCCTGGAGTCCCTTCCCTAGCCTGTCTCTGCGCTCGAAGAGCGCAGAACCCAGCCGCGGACTTCCCCTGAGCGACGGGAGCAGTTCTAGCACGAGCAGCTTTAATTGCATACACCCTGGAGTCCCCTCCCTATCCTGTCTCTGCGCTCGAAGAGCGCAGAACCCAGCTGCAAACTATCACTGAGCGACGAAAACGTGCTCAAATGACAACGGCTCGAATGGCTTGAGCGGGCGCTGGCACTTTGCCACGTAGCGCCTGGTTAGGTCTAATGGCTATCGTGGCAGGCGGATCGTGGCGCAGTGGATGGTGGCGATGGTGGTAGAGCTTCGGTTCTGCTGTGGGACATTTGCATTTCAACTGGGTTGTTCAGATTTAAGGATTTGACGGCTACACAATTTAATGGTGCTTTATCCGCATTTCTACCTTCCCGGCTAAGCGGTTTTAGGGCGCTCAGAGTCATCAAATGGAGGTATGCGTGCCCTAGTGTTAAGCGCTCGCGCGAGGGAACCATGCTCCTTCGTGCTCAAAATCTATTCCGATTTGGATTTAGTGACCATAGATTCACAATTTCCTTAGTAGCAACACCGCCGTTTCTTTTTCCGCATCGCAGAATTTTTGAGTTTTTGTTAGGTTTTTCCTCCCCACCCTAACGCCAGATTCCCAAGTAATTACGACACTTACGTGGGCCTTCTTTATGCCGTCCACGGGATTTTCAGGGACTACAAGTCCTCCGTCGGAAGGTCCGCCAGCAACCGGTTCTGAAACCGCCGTCTTCACGCTCATGTTCAGCTTAAATTGAACTTCAACTAAAAACCTTACCTGACCTGTCCTATTTATAACGGCTCGTATCACCATATCATACGTGAGGGTAACGATAAGGGCACATCAATATGCGGAACCATTTCTCCATTGTTTCTAACAACATTCTCCTACAAATTAAATCAATCTCTGAATGAAGCGTATCTCGAAGAACAGCCATAAAGTCGATCTTCTAAATAGCGATGGTTATGTGAATCGCTTTGTATCATCCAAGACATATCCCACAGTAGCCAAAACGCTTTCGCTCATACAAAGAAATGGTCTCAAGCATTTTAAAACGAGGAGAGTAAGTCATATAGGAAGAATCTTTGTCCCCCCATTTATTGTAAAAATTTGTTTCTTTTGCTGCGTTTGTGTTGCAGGTTTTGCCTCGTCCTTAACTCTAAGGAGTAGGGGGCCCTTGATGTTGCTTTGGGATCGGCGTTTCACAAGCGTTGGGGTGGGGGAGGCGGTTTCTTGCACCCTTGAGAAGCTTCTTACTACGGGACCGGAGCGCGGTGGATAGTAACATTGCTCCATGCAGGGAAGGCGGGCGATTCGTAATCCTGCTGTACGGCATCTTTTCATTTCAACCGACTGGTTGAGACATGAGGGTACCTGACGTCTATACGAATTTAATGCGTTTTCTGCGCATGTGCCCCTTCATCACCAGTGATACACATTGCTTCTCGAATCACGTGGCAATTCAAGCTACTGTACCCCGAGGTTCAATCCCAAAGTGGGGAGAGCACTTCGTATTCACTTGTAAACCACTCCTGTTTGATGACAAACACATGCAACATAACATACAAACCCGATGCCCTCCCTAGAAAATAGCGTGTCCTGTCGCTGGAATATTGAGAAAAAATAGCTATCAAGCATGATGTGGCTCCAGCGGCTCCGCTCGCAATCCCCGTTTAAATTTCCGCGCTAAATCGAATGCGGGCGCGTCGACTCATTCCCCGTGGTAGGACATGTAGGCTTGAGCTCGATTAATCGGGCCGAATAATTGTTTGAGCGATTTCGAACAATTAGTCGCTAGATTACTCGAAAATCGTAAAGCGTTGTTGTTCGAACATTACTCGAAATCGTATTTCGCGAAAAGCCGTTATTCGAACATTGTTCGAAATCATATTTTGCGAAAGACCGTTATTCGAACAATATTCAAAATCGGCTTTCGTGAAAAACCATTGTTCGAACATTGTTCGAAATCGAAGATAGAAAGACGTTGTTCGAACATTATTCGGAATCAAAGACGGCGAAAAAGCATTGCTCGAATATTATTCGTAATCGAATATTGAGAAAAAGTATTGTTCGAATATTGTTCGAAATCGAACAATGTTCGAACAATATCAAGAGTAGCCCGCCTGAGTATGGATCGCGCCCGTTCCCAGAAAAATCCATGTTCAAATTCGCTCCACTTTTGCGCCTACGGTAATTCGCGGGAACGATTTGCGATCTCCTTTCGAGGATTCTGGCGGCCGACTCTTGACATTGAACATTGTTTGATTTCGAACAATATTCGAAGAACGCTTTTTCGGTATCATCAATATGCGATTTCATTTGAAGGGTTCAAATTTGAAAATCGTGACCATTCCAATATTCGAAAATTTTGCGAAAGTACAACTATAAATGTGCGTATAGTCGTTCCTATACTGATTGTTTCAACTGATAATAATAAGTGGCAATAAACTATGATTTTGACAAACAAAAGCCTGATAAACGTCTTCAAGTGATTAAATACAATTTTTTGTAAAGGTGATGATGTCGACCAAGACCATCCATGGAAACTCACAGTTCCAGAAGCCTCCCTCCCTACGATGCACCTGGAAATCCCCCGGTGGCAGGTTCCACAACGGGATCGACCACATCATCTTCAATCGCAAGTATTGCCTGACCGACGTCTCCGTTGTCCACAAGCCCTACACAGGACCGGACCACCGCCTTCGCGCGAGGTTCCGCTTTTCGCGTCAAGGAGAGAAGGCCGCGAAGTTCAAGAAGAGGAGTCCCAGAACGACCATGAACTGGGACCTCTACACCTCTCTTGCCTGCCTTTGGAAAGATACCCTTAGGGAGCCGAGAGCTTGAAGACCACTAAGAGACGCCTGTCTCCGGAAACTCTCGAGCTTATACGCCAGCGTGGAGCAACACGAGCGTCAGGCAACTACCAGCTGAGGTCCGAGCTTGCGAAGCTATGCAGAGCGGCGATAAAGGAAGATTTCAAGGGGAGAAGGGCGGAAGTGTTGGCTGAAGCTGCAGAGGCAGGTTTGAGCATCCGCAATGCGTGCCGGAACTTCGCCAACGACGTCCTGACGGAACCGTCACCTCTTCTAGAAGGACCATGGAGAAGGTCATCCACGACTTCTACTCCGATTTCTTCGATAGCCACGTCCACCTGCTCCCACGCCATCTTCCGCAGGATGGATACGTCGTCTCCTCTATTCTCCCTTCCGAGATCCAACACCCCATCTCGTCGGTGAAGAAACGTACAGCACCCGGTCCCGATAGGATCAGACCCGAACACCTGAAGAACCTCCCGCTAGCGCTCATCAACACCGTGGTGCGGCTCTTCCCGCGCTACCTGTCGGAGTGCAAGGTTTCATCTCAGTGGAAGACCAGCAGGACCGTCTTGCTGTACAAGAAGGGAGACGTGCACAACATTGGCAACTATCGCCCGATCTGCCTGCTGCTCGTAGTGTACAAGCTGTTCACTCGAGTAATCCTGAATAGGATTAGCAGAACACTGGACGAAGGACAGCCACGCGAACAAGCAGGATTTCGAGGATTTAGCACGATCGACCACATACACAGCATTGAGCCGAGCTAGCCTAGTGGTTAGTAGTGTAGTTTCATGCACAAACGGTCACAGGTTCGACTCCCGGCTCCGGCACGCCATGGTCTGCAAAAGTTGCAAAAATGGCAACGATTCCAGCGTCAGGCCCAGGTTGACAGGCCGGCTGATGGAGAAACCTTGTCACAAAACCATGATCACAAGTCGCAATAGAATCAGTGTAAAGGCTAGGACGTCAAGTGGCGCACAGCACCCCCGCCCGAGTTCTGTGGTCAGTATGCGAGGGCTACCGAGGGCAGAACGACCTCGGCTAAAGAAGCTAGTTCGACTGGGGACTCTGAATGTATGAACGCTGACCGGAAGATCTAGGGAACTGACCTGATGAAGCGCAGAAGGATACAAGTCCTGTGTCTGCAGGAAACGCGATGGAAAGGGGCGAAAGCCAGGGAGATCGGAGAAGGGGTCAAGCTGTACTACAACGGGAGGACACAAAGAGGAACGGGGTAGGAATAGCTGTCGCGGAGTCCCTCAAGGATTCGGTAGCGGCTGTCCAAAGAATAAACGACCGCATCATGTTACTGCGGCTGGACACGAAGGAGGGTTACTGGACCATCACGTCTGTCTACGCTGCGCAGACCGGATGCTCCGAGCACGACAAGGATGACTTCTACCTCTCGCTCGAGGAAGCCATAAGGTCCGTACCAGAAGGCGACTACCTCTCCATAGCAGGGGACATGAACGGGCATGTGGGGAGTGGCAGAAGAGGAGTGGAAAGGGTTCATGGAGGTAATGGGATCGGCCTGATAAATCCGGATGGAGAACGAATTCTGGATCTGGCTATCGCTCACGACCTGGCTGTCTGTAGCACCTTCTTCGCGAAGAGGGAGAGCCAGAAGGTGACTTATGCTAGCGGAGGAAGAAGGACGGAAGTCGACCACATCCTGGTTCGAAGGGCTGCCCTGAAAACAGTCCGGGAAGGTCATTCCGGGAGAAGACATGGCATCACAGCATAGACCCTTGGTAGCCGACCTTAGCATACCTCTACCCACCAGGCCCAAAGTGAGGACGGAACCCAGGATCCGATGGTGGAGACTGCGGGGTTCAGAGCGGAACGAGCTACGAAGGGCAGTGCTCGAAGCAGGCCTTCCAGATCCAGCTGGTCCCGTGAATGAGACCTGGAGGAGGGTAGCCCAAACAATCCTGAGATGTGCCAAGGAAACCCTGGAAGAAACAAAGGGAGAAACCATAGAGGATAAATCGGCATGGTTCTGGAACGAAGAGGTGCAGGCTGCGGTGAAGAGGAAGAAGGAGGCCTACAAGCTGTGGCAGAAGACGAGGGCACCCGAGCATCTCACAGCCTACAGGAGGCTGAAGAGGCTGGCAAAAACAGCTGTAGCGAAGGCAAAGAACGCGGAAATGGATGCCCTGTACGACAAGCTAGACGGGCCAGAAGGAGAGAAGTTCCATCCGTCTGGCCAAGGCGCGTCATAGAGCTAGCCTCGACATTCGAGTAGTGAAGACTATGAAGAGTGGTGACGGTAGGGAGGTCAGAGAGAGATGGGAGGAGTACTTCAAGGAACTCCTAAACGAGGAGTTCCCTCGTCGTGAGGCCGAGGAAGAACAACCAACGGAAGGAGCCATCCCACCCTGGACGCAAGAAGAGGTTCGCAAGGCCATAGGGAAGATGAAACTCGGAAAGGCAGCAGGGCCTGACGGTGTGCTAGTAGAGGCTTGGAAGGTGCTCGGGGACCTAGGAATCAACTGGCTGACGCAGTTCCTCAACAGAATCACGAAAGAAGGTAAGATGCCGGATGCCTGGAGGAAGGGCACCATAGTCTCCATCTTCAAGCAGAAGAGAGACGCTTTCGAATGCTCCAACTACCAAGGGATCAAACTGATCTCACACACGATGAAGATCTACGAACGACTGGTCGACTCAAGGCTGAGGGAGATGGTACCCATCTCCCAGGTGCAGTGGGGCTTTATGCCTGAGAGTTCCACCACAGACGCCATCTTCATCGCTCGTCAGGTGATGGAGAAATATCGGGAGAAAAGAAAACCCTGCTACCTGGCATTCCTGGACCTGGAGAAGGCCTACGACAGGCTAGCTCGGGCCGTAATCTGGAATGCCCTTCAAGGGAGGGGTGTCCCGGAACGTCTGATCACGGTCACAAGGAACATGTACGAGGGCTCGAAAGCGGCGATACGAACTCCACACGGGGTGACAAGGAAAGTGGACATCACAGTGGGGGTACACCAAGGGTCGGCTCTGAGCCCGTTCCTCTTCCTGCTGACACTTGACTCTATAGTGAACCACCTTGAGGAAGGCCCTCTCAGAACGATCCTCTACGCGGACGACATCGCCCTAGTAGTCGACAACCAGGACAGCTGTGGCAGAGAGCCCTCGCAGGCAACAGCCTACGGCTGAACGTGAAGAAGACGAAGTTCATCAGCTCTGAGCAGTGCGCTGGATCGATCCTAGACTGCCAAGGGGAAACGATCGAGAAGGTGGAAGAATTCCGCTACCTCGGAAGTGACCTATCCGAGGAAGGAAGTGTGGACCAGGCGGTCAGGGGACGGATAAACGCAGCCTGGCTTAAGTGGAGGGAGACCACAGGGATCCTCTGCGACCGTAGATGCTCCAGGACGCTCAAAGGCAAGCTCAATAGAGCAGTTGTGAGACCTGCCCTCCTCTACGGCAGTGAGTGCTGGGCCCTGGGTAAGGCGCAGGAGCGGCAACTGCACGCGGCGGAGATGAGGATGCTGAGGTGGGCATGTGGATGGACCCGTCGGGACAGGGTGCGAAACGAGGATGTTAGGGCAGTGATGAAGACAGCCCCGATCCAGCTGAAGATGAGAGAGCAGCGCCTGAGGTGGTATGGACACGTCGTCAGAAGACCAGAGGATCACCCCACAAGGTTGGCCCTAGATTTCGAGGCACCCGGAAAGCGTCCGAGAGGAGCCCCAACGAAAAGATGGAAAGACGTCATCAAGAGAGATCTCGCCAAAGTCGGCGCCACGGCAGATGACGCCCTTGATAGGATGAGGTGGCGACAGATCACAAGAACAGCGGACCCTGCGACTGCGCGGGACTAAACGCTCAGGAGAAGAAGAAGAAGAAGAAGACCACATACACACCATTGCGACGCTTATCGAAGTGTCGCGAGAGTACAAGCTGCCGCTGTGCCTTACGTTCATCGACATGATGAAGGCATTCGACTCCGTCGAAACTGAAGCGGTCATCGACGCCCTGCCCACTCAGGGTGTTCCTACTCAGTACATCAGAGTTCTTCAGAGCTGTACAGTGGATTCACGACCAAGATCTCACCATTCTACAACGACGTCGTCATCGACGTAAAGAGGGGATACCATATCCTCGAAGCTCTTCAGCGCCACCCTCGAGAACGTCATGGGCGAACAAGAATGGGAAGACATGGGAGTGAAGGTCGACGGCCGGCAGCTGCACCCTCTGCGCTTCGCTGACGACATCGTGCTCATAACACCGAGCATTAGCCAGGCGCAGCGAATGCTGACCGACTTCGATCGTGTAGGTGGGAACGTTAGACTGCAGCTAAATCTTACGAAGACGATGTTCATGAGGAACGGACAAGTTTCTGATGCCCCATTCTCGCTCAACGGAACGAACATCTCCGAATGCTCCAGCTACATCTGTCTGGGTCGCGAAGCCAATATGGCCAACGACCTAGCGCCAGAGCTGAGCAGGAGGAGACGAGGGGCTTGGGGAGCTTTCAAGAGCGTCGAAGAAGTCGCGAAGAAGACGAAGAACGTCCGACTCCGTGCCCACCTATTCGACTCTACCGTTCTTCCTGCCCTAACATACGGCTCAGAGACCTGGGCTATACGAAAGCAGGATGAACACGCTATCAGCGTCACGCAGCGTGGAATCGAGAGAACGATGCTCGGAGTAACACTCACGCAAGTGAGAGAAGGCCTCCGGAGTTCCGAGCTTCGCCGACGTTCGAAGATTAGAGACGCTGTCGCGTGGGCCAAGTTGTCGAAAATTAGGTGGGCCCGCCACGTAATGCGATTCGCAGACACCCGCTGGACGAGAGCTATCACCGACTGGATTCCGCGGGATGTCAAGAGAACACCAGGACGCCCATCAACGCGTTGGTCGGACTTCTTCGTGAAAGCCCTGAACGACCGATGTGAGCTCTTCTTGTCCCTCGAGCGAGGAGGATCTATTAGAGCACTCTGGTACGCGACAGGGACGAATGGAGACGCTGCTAGCGCCCGCTCGAGCAAGTCGATGATCAACGGGACGAGTGATCATCGACTACAGGTGATACAGGCGATGATGTGTTACAAAATACATGTATGCATGTATCAGTGAAGTTCTAACTTAAACTATTATTTATATTTCTGTGGACTATCTGAAGCAATTTGGACATCTGATAGCCTGATATTCTTATTGCCTGCTCCGACGGGAATACGGCGTCCCAACTGCAACGAGTCTATGTGCCTGCGTATTACAGCCGTGCTTTTGCTACGTCGGTTTTGGTAGTTATTGCGTATTGTAATCGTATGCTAGAGTCTGCGCGTGTGTAGGCCGGCGTCCCTCTGAACATACGGAAGCTCGTCGGGATCGTTGCCGAGCGTCGCGTCCGCTGCTGTCGTAATGCATTAGAAAATGTTCTGCCTTGCCATGTGCAGGTCAGAGCAATTCCTCATTAAACGTGCATTAGAACTGCGGACGAATTTCGCCGACGGAAAAAACGCCTCTATGAACGTCAAAATCGTCATCCTTTTCAAAACCAACCCACGTGCGACTTTCATACTGCGTACAATGACTGTGTGAAGAAGCACGTTTTTTTGTTAACTTTGTGCAAATGAGCTTGAAGGGGGAGGGGGTCACCAGGTAAGGCACCCAAACGCCTCTATGAACGTCAAAATCGTCATTCTTTTCAAAACCAACCCACGTACGACTTTCAAACCGCGTACAATGACTGTGTGAAGAAGCACGGTTTTTTTTTTGTTAACTTTGTGCAAATGGGCTTGAAGAAGGAGGGGTCACCATGTAAGGTAGACAAACGCCTCTATGAACGTCAAAATCGTCATTCTTTTCAAAACCAACCCATATGCGACTTTCAAACCGCGTACAATGACTGTGTGAAGTAGCACGGTTTTTTGTTAACTTTGTGCAAATGGGCTTGAAGGAGGAGGGGGTCACCATTTAAGGCACCCCATAACGCATTTTGTGTTGCGCAATAATGGAACTGTTATTCAACACTACTCTGTCGTCCCCCTTGTTATTCTATTGAATTGTGTGGTTTCATTTTAATGCAAATCGACATTTATGGGCTTTCTCACGAAGACGGTAATCAATAGACTGAAAGGTGGCCTCTTTACCAATTTATTGACTAATGCCATCCTTTATCCGTATCCATTTCTTCTCCGAGCTGGAAAATGCTGAACAGGTGTAAACAGAAACAAACAAACAGGATACTCTTAAGCATAATAGGATAAAAGCTACCTTACAAACCTTACGGCTTTATATGTGTGTTGAAGAAAATATGCTATACCCGAAGCCGGCAAGCCTTGCGTGGCCCGCACCTCCAGAGTACGGCACCGGCGATGGACACTGCGGAATTTCTGTTTTCTGATTTTCTGGTCATTTCGGCCAATTTCTTCCTGTTTTCTGTTCTCCGGAAAATTGCCTAAATGCTGGTCAGAAAACAAAAGATTCGGCTGCGAAGAAAAGTATATTATAGAAATCCAATTAAATGAATTCAAAAAATATCATAGAATCATGGGTTTTATGGCAAGATGTTTCTAGAGTATTATAAAGTGCAAGAATGTAGCGTTTTTTGCACGCGTTCGGGCAGAAATTGGGTCATGTACTCATGATTCGTGCAGCTTTGTTTGTTTTATTGATTGTGCAAGCGCCGATGACACGAAGTCCCTTCATAGGACAATTTTGCCTTTCATAAATGGCCTTCGTATTCTCTTCGATTTCAAAAGAATATAGTTTGGCTATCTAAGGTTACTTAAATCTTTATATTAAGACTATAAAACTAGTTTTCTGAGGTGCTTTTAACTATCGTACATGAAGCTAAAATCCGTCCATAACTTCGTACTACTAATACTCATACTATTCCCGTTTTTTATCTTCAACGAAATCTGGGAATCTTATTTGTTCTGTGCATACAACCATATCCAGTTGATTACAAAAAACAACGAGAGAAGTGAAAAGATTTCCGTGTATTTTTTAAGAGCATAATGCTAAAGACCCCTAACCGAATTGATGTGAGAGCACCCCGTTAAGGATGTCAGCGATGCACTACATTAGCGAGAACAAAAATGACTGAAACTTTCTGCCTCGTACTAATTTTTCTACCAAAACTGAGTAAGGCTGAGAGTTAAAAAAAAGCAACTTCCGCTCTGCGGAAAACAATCAATGCGGCTAACCTGCCAACAATTTCTAATTTTTTAGCCGGAGGCCTAAACCAATCCAGTCATTCTAAGAGAAGCAGTTGTACTTGAAGCGTTTATCTAAACTTTTACTACACTACTAATTCAATACAATCAGTAAACAAGATTCAATCTTGACTCACAGATCCTAGCGGTCTCCAACCTTAGACGTGTTGCCCTAGAATAGCCGTGGGTATGATTATTTTCCTAGTTTGTTGGTCGGTTTTCACTTTGGCTCAGATTTCGGTACAAAATTAGTAATAGCAGAAACGTTTCGTTCACCTTTGATTTCGCTAATGTAGTGACACGCTGGTGACACATAAAATTTCACGTAATAAATCATAATTCATGATTATGAAGGAGGGGATATGTGCTTGATTCTCATCCTATGATGTGTACGCATTCAAGAAAGCACTTTCCCCATGAACTGTTGTTCTGAATGCCCCATTCAGTTACAATCCCGTGCTGTTCTATGCACTATCAAGCCAGCATACAACATCTTCTGATAAGGATAAAGATCTTTTAGTAATTGGATGCCGTAAGGAGCATTTTTGAGTTGACCGGAAAACTTTCAGCTACGCGGAAACTAGGCAATACATTTACTACTAGTCTCTAAGAACGAAACGAACTATGAACATAAACTCCGGCGAGGCCAGTTTACTCAACGAATCTGCACATTTTTATTGTGCTGCAAGAATATGTCTACAAACTCAAGCAATGGAGTTGTAACATGCAAACAGTGTTCTTTGAGCTTTCATGGTGCTCGGTACTCATGTGTTAGGTAAAAACCAATATTTATAAGTCATTCTTTTTATACCTCTCCTTTGTAGGCCAACCTTTGAAGAGCCAAAACATTTAACATTCGCAGAAACGCTCGCTTGCAGTATTGCCATTAATGACATAATTCTTAGGGTTAGCTGTACAAGGGTTGGCAATGTTTCATGCTTCAAATGGCGAGACTCATAGGACCAGTGGGTCAGGATTTACAAATTACTCATTATGTTGAATTTGGAGTGTAGAGAGTAGAAGTAGAACTTTAAATAAACGCTTTTAACTAAAACCGCTCGTTCATGACCACAATTTCTAGTCATATTGGGTTGATCGAGAAGTTTTACAACGCTTTACGCTACTGCCTGTTAAATGTGTTAAAGCTCTTACCTTATTGATCTTGTGTGGTGACGTCACAGTACATCCTCGAAGCTTCCTCATGCACACTGTATAAGGCCTCGTCGAGTACGAATACAGCAACAATATCAACGATAAGCAGCTGCATCCTACGACCTATCGTCTACTACGAATTTCTGCAAGGCCATTCCTCAAGGAATGCAGCTTCCAACATCTGTGCTGCATTCAAGGAGGAAGTCATTCACAATTCTACAGTGGCCGTTGGTATCAGCGCTTCAAGGCTGGAGATATCTCTCTCGAAGATCGACCTCGTTCCGGACGCCCCTCTGTTGTGGAAGAAGACAGCTTGCACGAGGCCTTCAAGGTGAGGCCAAATTCAACCACTCGCGAATTGGCGGCAACACTTGGATGTACGCAAAGCACCGTCGTGAGGCAGCCGTCACAGAAGCCTCACCTGCATGTTCGGACCCCAGTAATATTGCCTCTTCCTAAGCTACACCGTTTTACTTTAGTGCCATATCCTTGGGTACGGCAAAGTTTTTTCGTCTTGGGTACCAAAAGAGCTGCGAGACTCTGACAAGACATGCTGAATCAGTGTTGCTGAGTCGCTGCTTCTTCACCCGCACAGAAAGGATTTCCTGTAGGACATTGTTACTGGTGATGAAAGCTGGGTTCCTTATGCTAACCACACCCGCAAGACCCAATGGATCCCACGCCGGAGCGCCGGACCGGCTCCAAGACAACCGAAACGTGGACACCACGAAAAGAAGGTTCTTCTGTGCTGCTAGTGGGACCTTGCCGACGCCATGCGCCGAAAACTTCCAGAACGTGAAAATGTCTACCTACTGCACGTCAACGCGCGCCCTCATGTCGTAAAAGTGAGTAGCGAGAAAATCCAGGAGTTAGGCTGAGAAGTTCTCCCCCATTCACTGTACTCTCCAGACCTCGCTCCTTCTGACTACCACTTGTGAAGAGCTCTGAGGTTACGTCTCTGAGGTAGAGAGTTCGATGATCGGCGTCAACTGGAAATGGAGGTTTTTGAATTATATTCCTCACAGCCCTCGGAATTCTGGCGGAAAGGAATTGAAAGGCTGCCTGAAAGGTGGAGCAGAATCTTAGACTTGGATGGGGAATATATCGTGGACTGAGTTTTTGTATATTGTATTACCAGACGCTCAACGGCCTGCGCGCCGCTAAACGTCTGGTTGGGGGCCTCGCTCCAAATCCAGAGAATAGAACACTCCGAACGTCTTCTTGTCCTCTCTAGACCTTCTCGCATTCATTACAGTAAGTTTTGCTATATAGAATGGTATGGCAGAATACGGTAGGGCAAAATCTTCAAAACCGCTCCTATGGTGCCTCACCTCTATTGCACGCATTCATTCATTCTCTGAAGAACTCGTTGGTCCCCCTTTAATGGTTCTATTTCTGGACCCTTTACTGAATCCCCTTAACTCGTGTTTCTTTTACTGGCTTCCTTACTAGTCCCCCTTGACTGGTCTTTCACTGGTACCCCATTTATTGGTTCCCTTCACTGGACCCCCACCCCTTCACCGCTCTCCACTATTGGTCCCACCTTCACTGGTTCCCCTTTATATGGTAGGTGAACACTTCACTGGATCCCCCCCCCCCCCCTCCTTCACCGGTCCCACCCTCACTGGTCTTCCTTTTACTGGCCCTTCTTCAGTGTTTCCCCTTTTATCGTCACCCTTTTCCGCACTCACCTTCACTGGACCTCGATTTACTGGTCTCGTCTTCGCTGGTCCCCCGATCCTTCACCGCCACCCCCCCCCCTTTACTGGCCCTCTCTCCCCTCTTCACCAATCCCCATTGCTGGTCCCCTCTTCACTGGCCCCCCTTTATTGGCCAACTTTTTCCCGGTCCCTCCTTACTGGACCACCATTCTTCACCGCTTCCCCATTACTGATCCCACCTTCACTGGTAACACGTCATCTGAATCTAGACAGGCCGACATCAGTGATACCTCTTCTGAATCCAGGCACCTGATGAACGACGTCGTTGACATGTCTTCTCAAGCCGGACGCCCTTTGCGTGAAATCAGTTACACGTCTTCTTAACCCAAACACCTATTACGCGACATCACTGACACGTCGTCTGAATCCGAACACCCCTTCACCGACATCAGTGACACCTCTTCTCAACTTGGACGTCCCTTGCGCGACATTGGTGACATGTCTTCTAAACCCAGACGCTTGTTGAACGACGTCCATAACACCTATTCTGAACTTGAACGCTCGCTTTCGCGGCGTCGATGACACATGTTAGGAACTCGGACGCCCTTTGCGTGACATTGGCGACACGTCATCTTACCCCTCTCAACACGAGGTAGGTGACACCACACAATTACAACCGCATCCCCACACTTTTCCCCAACACACTCCTCCAGCACTTCTGCTTATACATAGTAGGATAATGTATTGTATTGTAATATTGTTGTGCTAGTATTGCAAGACTTTTCGATCAATCCAATACAAAAGCATGCGTTACCGTAACACCGTGCTCTTTGGATAGAATAATTAGTTCCGATGGCGATTGCGAGATGTTCTGTTTTCTGATTCTCTGTTTTATGGCATTTTTGGACTTTCTGTTTCCGTTTCCGACGAACACGATTTTCTGTTTTCCGGGAAATTTTTCAGAATTTCCGCCAATCCCTGTTATGCATTGTTTAGAGCTGGTTATACGACGTCGAATCCTGGTTCCTTTAAAAATCCGAGCATGATGGTTTTTCTCGATGTCATTGTTCCACGTAGGGAAGCAAATTGCGAAGAGCTTATAGCTTTTATACGCTGTCCGCATTGTGACCAGTCCTTCTGCTACATGCACTTTGTGCCGTTTGGGTAAAAATTGGCCAGTAATAAACAAGTCGCAAGAACGTTACCCTCCACAGCATACAGCTGAAAAATGTTCAGAGAACACCTGAAAATTATTTAGACCTTATCATTCCTCGAATATCTACCAGTCAAAGGAAATGCAAAAACACATAAACGCAGTAGAATGAAACCCTGAAGCAACGCGCTTACCAGCTATGTACCAAGCCACTTGCCGGCGGTGCCATCGCAGCCGTACAGGAAACCAAAACGCATGTGAAGCGCCGATTCCAGTATAACTTCAAGGACCCCGTCCGTGGGTTTAAAGAATTGGCAAAAAACACATTTTTCACAAATGGGGAGAATGATTTCTTCTGTATAATTCGCTCTCTCCGTTCATACATACGCTTCAGAGCTTCTGAAGAGCAGAAGCATTTTGGGCACTGTGGGGTATGTCTTGGATCTTATATATCAATTTACATAACCATTGCTATTCAGAAGATGGACTTCAAGCTTGTTCTTTGAGATAGGTTGCTTTATTTAAGGACGGATTAAATTTCTGGGTGAGTGCTGCGAAAGCATGGTAAAAATGCATTTTGTAATAATGCTTCATGAGCTCAAGCTCGGCCACAGTGTGAGCGAAGCAGCACAGAACATCAATATGGCATGATGAGAGGACTCCGCTAACAAACGCACCATGTGCAGATGGTACTAGAAACTCCGCTTTGGAGACCGTGAACCTCGAAGACAAGGACCGTTCAGGACGACAAGGGCCGTTTTCCACTGCAGCATCAGATAAGGTGCGAGTCGCGTTTTCGGAATCCGGTGTTCACAATGGTGAGGTTATGCGATTCCGCATACTCAAGAATGCGCTCACCATCGGCGTTACGAGACCCGTATCCGAAACCACCATGACAGCTGTACCCGTTCTTCGCAGCACCTACGTGCCCATTAAGGTAACCAGCGACTATGATGACATCTTTCGGCGGTACCTCTGTTGTTCTTCCCATCAAGCAGGTTCAAAAACTCCTCCTTTGTCAGATCGGAACAGCCTGCCTGCGAATACACAGAGAAGAAATGGCATCGCCGTTCCTCTTCGGCGGCAACAATCTTCATAAAGCGGTCATCGAAACATTCTACGCTTGCAGTCGCGTCACAGAAACGTTCGGAGACGATCATGACGACAGCACTGGTAGTCCTGGGACTGCCGCACAAAACGGCCTTGAAGCCACGGCCAATGTTCCTAGACTTACAGCAGGACAACCTCGTCTCCTGCACCGCACAGAAATCTATTTTTCTTCGCTCCAGTGCTTCTACCAACTCGCACGAGCGGTTCGTCAACGTACCCATATTCAACGTTGCTACGCGGCTCTTGCCTACGTCACGCGACTTTCGGACTCACGATCAGTTACACCCACATGCCGTCCTCGCATCAGGGACCCTCGCATACGTCTCACACTCGCCAGGCTTTGAAAGTACGCGTCGGTTCCCCCGGACGCCGTAGCATTATCTCGAAAGCTCTTAAACGTCATCGACCATATGATGTGAAACAGAATGTTGGCAGGTCGGCCGGCCTGTCACTAAGGCCTGTCGCCTGCACTCGATTGTCCGTGTTTGGCTCGGCTCGCAAAAGCAAGCAGTTTTCACAGGCACCACGTGGAGGAGCGGATATCGTCACCACGTTTACGCACCTGTACGATGTAATATCTCAGTGTAGCTGGTAATTTTGTCTGCAGCGCGGCACACTTTCGCCAATATTTAGATTAAGACCGGATTTGGATCAATCAAAATAAGGAAATTGTTTTCAATCTGATCTACACTAAAGCTGAAGTTCCTGCAAGATGGAGGCACGCGCTTGTGACCCCAATTTCTAAAAAGGCTCCATGACCTTAGAAACCATCGCTCAGTTAGCCTCACTTCAATTTTTGCAAGAGCATTTGAAAAAATCCTTAAAAACATAAAATGAAACATCCTGAACCGAAAAAGAAAATATCGAAGGCTCAATACGGTTTCATTAAGGGCAGATCTGTGGAAACAAACGTTCCAACTTCCTTAAATGACTAGTCGTTGGCCGTTGAGGGCCTAAGACGAACGGATAGTGTATTTTGATTTTTCAAAGGCGTTTGACAAAGTGCCGATTAAAAAATTAGTAGTCAGTATGCAAGTGGTAGGGCTGCACTCCATGGTCGTCAATTGGATTCGGCAGTTCTTATCCAGGAGGATGTATCAAGTTAGGGTGAAGGATTACTATTACTCCAAGTTATTTCCCATTTTCAGTGGTGTTCCGCAAGGTGCAGTGTTTGTTTCTGTTGTACACCTACGAACTTCCAACCTGCATCTAAAATCTTGGTGTCACGTGCAAAATATATGCTGATGATGTAAAATCTTATAAAAACGATTAATCACGTGGGAGATTCTCAGTCAGTCCAATCGGCAATTGATTTTATCAGCAGTTGGGCGGAGAAATGGGAAATGCCATTTGCAGTCGAGAAGACACACTTTTTGATGTTTGGACTGAAAACCCAGACTCATTCGCCACGACATAAAGTTAGTGTACAGGTTTTGAAAAAGGTCGACGAAATACATGATCTTGGTTACACCATAACGTGTGAGCTTTGCTTTTCTAAGCACTGCAGACTGTTGTGAAAAAGGCTAATTATAACATATACAACCTCTTCAGGGTTCTGAAATCTAGACAGCCGGACGTTTACATCCGTGACTTCAAAAAATATGTGCGCTTTGTTGTGGAAACTGGTACAACCGTATTCAATTTTATTAAAAAAAGAGATATCGACCTTCTACAAGGTGCCCAAAACAGCTTCACCAGGAAGCTTATGATCAAGAGTTTTCGATGGATTACAATACAATTCCACGCAGACCTCAAAGAGCACTGAACTTTTCCATCTCTCCGCCGGAAAGTAGAAGGAAAGTTGCAGATTTCATTATGTTGTATAGAATTCTCGCTAGTAAATTATCTGTCAATCAAACAGAGTTCAACTTGCTACTTGGAAAGTATGAAGACCTGACGAGGCTCTCTGCGCATGCTTGTAAGTTGTTTATAGCGAGTAAGAGAAAAGGAGATATGATTTAATACTGTTGTTTCTGTTCGACTCGTTCATGACTAAGTATTATACAGTGCTGTGTTGTAACGCTGCTTAGGGCATAGACTGTTGTCTATGCCCTAAGTAAATAAATATGTAAAATATTTCTAAAGCTTTTGCAGCGATAACGTTAATTCATACCCATAAACGCTTTCGGTTAGTCGGGCCACAGTGCCTTCCCTTCCGAAATCTGTCATATTTACGATCACAGCAGTATTATTGCTTGTTTATTTTCTTCATTGTGTAGCAGCCCTTTACTGCTTACCACAACAGCACCTGTATGTCTGGTCTCTCTCCGTCCGTGTTACTGAAGCTTTTTAGTAAAATGATGCCTAAATATCATAGCGCCGTCAATGCAACCTTCATGGGCCAAATTTCTCAACCGCTTACCGGCCGGTAACGGTGAAAAGTGCCACCAAACCTACCGATACCGCGGTTCATCAGCATGTGATGTGGCAATTTTGTTGTCGAATTCTCTGTATCGGTTACTACGTAGGCTAATACAGTGAATCCGCGGTGAGATGATACCGGCAGTATCGTTGATGAATCTGACCCCAAATCTTACCCTATTTACAAAAAGATGTGGAGTGTTCAGCAGCTTCAAAAGTTGTTTCACCGAGATCCGCGCCACATAGAGTGTATTATTTCCCTCACGATACTGCCACACCGTTGGAAGTTCAGAGAGATTGGCTAGTTTTCCTGTTAATTGCGGGTAATATGTCGGTTCTAGCATAATTACAATACCAGAAGTGTACTTTGGCCTTTAGACAGGAAAAACGAAAAAATGCCTTTTCCGTCGTTTTTTGATAGCGCTTCTCAAACTGCGTGCTTTAACACGATTTTCGCGTGTCTGAGAAGTACGCCGCACAAATGTGACATGACGTACCGTGACCCAACTTCATCTAAGGATAAATATGGGATGCCAAACAAATCCTAATGTTCGTCTCAACAGTGACGGTCGGTTACCCACATATTTTTATAATTTCATTATTATTTTTATACCTTATTTTTATAATTTCATTATTATTTTTATTTTTTATTATCATATTTTATTCCCGTTCACGAGATCACGGAGCGAAACTGAAGCAGCCCTAAGGAAGATGAAGTCAGGCAAAGCCACTGGTCCTGATGACCTGCAGGCCGACCTGTGGAAGTCGAAGGGATGGTGCCCTGCTGGCTGGCTGACAGTTTTTCAATAAGGCTGTTGCTGAGAAGAAAGTGCCCGAGAGTTAGCAGCAAACCGCGACTATTCCGATTTGAAAGAAGGGCAGCCCTGCGGACTGCGCTATTTAACGTCCAATTCGCCTTCTTTCGCACACCATGAAAATCTTTTAACGAATTCCCGAAGCACGTATCCGGAATATCGTCCAGCTTTGCACGAATCAGTGTGATTTCGTTCGTTTTTCGATAGGGAAGCACCGCGAAAAACAAAAACCGGTGCATCTTGCCTTCCTGGACTTGTAAAAGGCCTTCGACCGCTTTCCGTGAGAATTATATGGTACGCGTTGAGACGGCACGGCGTTCCTGAAGAGTTAATTGAGTGAGTGCGCATCCTGTAATCGTGCCCAATAAATCGAGTGCGAGCACCTGCGGGCACATATATGGAGTTTCCAGCCTCTGTCGGAGTGCATCAGGGGCCTGCGCTCTCCCCACTGCTCTTCGTGATCGTCATAAATGCAATTACGCATATCTCCAAAGGGTAGCTCCTTGGACTTTGCTGTATGCCGATGACGTCATGCTTGCATGTGAAGACAAAGCCGAACTCGAGCGACAGGCATAGGCGAGGAGCGATCGCTTGGCACTGTTCAGACTCAACCTAGACGGAATACTTGACGACGATGTGAATGAGCACGGATCCATTAAGATCAATGGTACTGAGCTCTCACGAGTTCTTTCAGGTATCTTGGATCAGCAGTCACTCCGATGGTAGCCTAAAGTTAGAGGTCGCACGTGTGAGTGCAGCCTGGTCCAAATGGCGCTCTCTGATTGGGGTGCTCTGCGACAAAGCAATACCTGAGAACCTCAAATCAAAGGTGTAGAGCAGTCGAATGCCCAGTAGCGACGTATGGTGCTGAGTGCTGGCCCGTGACCAAGGAAATTGAAAGCCGGCTCAGTGTAATGGAAACGAAGATGCTAATGTGGACGGCCGGAGTAACGCGATTGGACAGCGTTCGCAATGACACCATACGACGAAGGTTCGGTGTCGCCTAGATAGCCGACAAGTTGCGCGAAGCCTGTCTACGATGGTATGGTCATGTCATTCGCGCTAACAACGACATCGTCTGTAAGATTGGCTTGAATCTTGAAGTTTCTGGGAAACGGCACAGATGAGGGCAAAAGCAAAGTTGGCTAGATATGTTGCATATGAACCTAAAGGTAGCTGATGTCCATCCCGATCAAGCGTTTAATCGGGAGAAATGGAGTCTCCAAACCAAAAAAGCGGACCGCGCCACCAAGCGGTATATACGCTATTGCAAGTGCTATTGAGGATTAACTGTTGAAAATGATGATGGATGACAAGACAGTTTTCTGCCTGAGCGAGCGACATCCACGTCCAAAATTGCACGCTGTAAAATGTCAAAGTGCTAATTACTTAGGATGTCTTAAGTGCTTTCACTACAAGATTTTCTGAAGCGCTCTTCGAATAGATGACGGAATGGCAAGTGAAGGATGGACTAGTCACGAAATTAATTTTCTCTCTTCTGCAGGAAACCGCATCAGAAAGTAAAGCTGTATCCTAAAAATTTGAAGCCACAGTGTGACACATGGTAATAAAACCTTCTTTATCTGAAACAATTTTCTGCATGAACAGGCGTCCCGATTTGCATAATTTGCCGAAGAATATCGACATCACTGCTCACATAGAAGCTGTTATTTTTACATGCTGCTTTTTAAAGCATAACATCCACACTTCTTATAGATTTTAAAGCACTGTGAATTTTTCGGAGACCCCAGAAAATCTCCAAAATACGGTAGGTTACCTACAGCCATTGCGTTCTCCGATATCATCGATCGCAACTGAAGGATGGTCTTCTCGCTGAAAAAGTTTCTCCTTCTAAAGGAAGGAACATGTGAAAGTGAAATTCTGCTCCTAAAAGTTTTAAGCTAGCTAGTTTTAGCTAGCTTATCCTATCCTATCCTATCCTATCCTATCCTATCCTGTCCTATCCTATCCTATCCTACTATATATAAAGGAGTTAACGGTTGTCCGTCCGTCCGTCCGCCTGCTCATCCGTCTGGCCTTTCCTAGAAGTCCGAGTAGCAGGTGTCCGTATTCAGACGAGGTGCCACCCACGCCGTGTCGAGGTCGTCAGAAGAAGTGTCACCGATGTCGCGCAAAGGGCGTTCGAGTTCAAAAGACATGCCAGCGACGTTGCTCAACAGGCGTTCGGATTTAGAAGGTGTGTCACCGACGTCGTGCAACAGGCGCTCGGATTCAGAAGGCATGTCAGTGATGTCGCGCATTGGGTGTTTGGGTTTAGAAGAGGTGTCAACGATGTCGCGTAATGGGTGTCTGGAGTCAGAAGACATGTCACCGATGTCATGAAAGGGGTGTTTGGACTCACTAGGGAAGGGTTTCGACCTCCCGTGGAACTTCAAGTTGAGACCAGAATCATTAGAAAGAGCTCAGAATGCTGATTACGAATATGGTTGTCAAAATTGCAGAATGAAACGCCTGAGCGAGTCATGGCCTGCCGAAATCGGGGGCCTCACCACAGGCTGGCTGTACGACTCACCGGGTGCGAGAGTGGTGAGTCATCAGGGCTCCGTAAGAAGGGTCCGCCAGCTGTGGCGGTGGTACTAGGGTAGCGCTCACGCTCGTCGGGTGCGACATCGATGGTTCGGTTCAAGTTCGTTACCCTGCCCTTTGCCCTTTTTTTTGCAAATCATAATTCATCTTCGAAATGACCTTTTGTTCTGAACTATGACACGTGTGATTAAATAGCGGGGAAAACTACCATACAGTTTTGTAAAAATGCTTGAAGGCAAAAATCTGCTATGGACACATTTTTATTTACTATTTTGCACATATAGAGTGTAAATAATATATTGAATAATTAGAGGTGTTTCTAACAACCTTGGCATTCATGGAACAAAGCAAAAAAAAATGTGTGAAGTAAAAAGGTAAGTAGAATCTATGACAAGATAGAACTAGATGTCGTTGATCTACTGCTTATTCTTCACTCACTATGCCTTGAAGGCAAAAAAACTGCTATGGTGACATTTTTATATACTCTGGCACCCCAAATTCAGCGAAAAGAATGGACACCATCACTTTTGCTGGTGAAAAGGACATAGTGAGAGAAGAATAAGCAGTAGATCAACGACATCTAGTTCTTCCTTATCATACATTCTACTTACCTTTTTACTTCACACATTTTTTTGCTTTGTTCCATGAATGCCAAGGTTGTTAGAAACACTTCTAGTTATTCAATATATTATTTGCAATCTATTTGTGCAAAATAGTAAATAAAAATGTGTCCGTAGCAGAATGTTGCTTTCAAGCATTTTTACAAACGTGTATGGTAGTTTTCCCGGCTATTTAATCAGACACGTGTCATACATAATTCAGAACAAAAGATCATTTCGAAGATGAATTATGATTTGGAAAAAAACCGGCAGAAGCGGGAACCGAACGAACGACCTCCCACCCGACGGGCGTGAGCGCTATCCCTGCGCCATTGCCGCAGCTGACGGACCCTTCTTACGGAGCCGTGATGACTCATCACTTTCGCGCCCGGTGCGTCGTACAGCCAGCCTGTGGTGAGGCCCACGATTTCGGCAGACCATAACTCGCTCAGGCGTTTCATTTTGCAATTTTGACACCCATATTCGTAATCAGCATTCCGAGCTCTTTCTAATGATCCTGGTCTCAACTTGAAGTTTCATGGGAGGTCGAAACCCTTCCCTAGTCAGACGAGGTACTACGGATTTCATGAAAGGGGTATCTCGGTTTAGTAGAGGTGTCACCGATGTCATGCAAGTGGTGTCTGGGTTCAGAAGAGGTGTCACCTATGTCGCGCAAGGGGTTTTCGGATTCCGAACACGTCTTATGGAAGACCACTAAAGAGGAGTCCAGTGAGCGGGGGCCCAGTGAAGGGTCGGAGGACCAGCAATGGGAGGAGGGGGAGGGGGAAGAACCTCGTAAGGGTAGAACCTTTAATTGGAGCCAGTGAAGGGAGACCAATAAAGAATACCACTAAGATGAGGGTTGGGGGAAGCGAACGGGAACCTTTGAAGTGGGAAAGTTCTGTGAAGGGGGAACCGGTAAAGGGGAACCATTAAAGGAGGACCAGTGAAGAGAGGTCCAGTGAAGGTAGGAACAGTAATGGCGGCCTGTGAAGGGGAGGGGACCAGTAAAAGGGATCAGTGAAGGTGAGACCAGTAATGGGAGAGCTGTGATGGGGGGTGGGGGCAGTAAAGGTGGGACCATTAATGGGAAAAGTGAAGGGGACCAATAAAGGGTACCACTTAGGTTAGGGGAGGCAGAAAGAGGGGGCAAAAAGGGGGACAGTGAATGGGAATCAGTAAAGTGGGAGAGTCCTGTGAAGGGGGTAGGGGACCGGTAAAGGGAGAACCAGTAAAGGTGGACCAGTAATAGGAAGGGATCAGTGGAGGGAACCTGTAAGGGCGGACCAGTACTTTTTCTCACTGTCGTCCAACGTGTATGTGACAGGATCGTCGTACAACGTTGTCTAGATCAAGAGATGTGCCACAGATCAAACATTGCGAAGCATGCGTTGGATTTTCAGATGACCTTTGAAAGACAGCGAGCGTGTGCGTGTACATGTCTCTCACTCTCACTACTGACTGAGGCTCACTACATTTTTCTTCCTGTCCCTGGCGACACATGGGTAAGCTGGTGTTGTGTATTGTCGAGGGGGGGGGTAGGGAGAATGACTTCGGGAATCGGAGGATTATTATTGCCGTCGGATATTTAGCGGTATAGAGCTCTCACAAGATTATCACAATCTGTTCCTCGCCACGTAGAGAATGTGTAAACAGAAGAATAAATTGGCGTAAGTGCAGCAGAGGGTGGACAAGGTTTATAGGAGCAGTTTCCAAGATTGTGCCCTACTGTCACGCTTTCCTCTAGATCCAGTTTTTCACTGTAACGCGAGTAAGAAGGCCTAGACGGGGTGTTCTATTCTCGGGGTTTGGGGGGAAAGCCCCCAACCAGACGTTTGGCCGCCGTTAGGCCGCTGAACGTCTGGTTATTCAATAAAAAACAAGCTTCTTCGCAGCAATCTTCGATATGATTAGGGCGGATTGTTATCCAAATTCTCGGTTTTCATGAAAAATTAATTTTCTACCTGAAGGAAACCACATACATAGTAACAATTCTGGCACAAAAAATATAAGCTCCTGACTCACGCACAGTGACAAAATCATGGTTTTTTGAAATGAATAGGTTGGATCGACCTCGGGTCGATCTTGCACCGACGTCATTGGAGCGACAAAACTTGACGTTCACAAAAATGACTATAACTCAGTAAGTTTCAAAATTTGAAAAAACCAATAGCTTTTAAAACTAGAAAAAGAAGAGCTTTCATACATACACACAGGTTTTCAGAAAATAGGTCTTCATACGGGGGCGGAGGCCTTCAATTTTTTATCGAAAAAATTTGAAGTGATTTTGTGTGAAAAATTATATCTCGGTAAGTTTTCGTAATTTGGAAAACCAATAATTTTTTTAAAACTTAGAAAAAAAGAAAAACGCTTTTGAACTATAAAAAATCAGCTTTCAGCAAAGAGGTCTTCATAAGGTCGGGTACGGTTCGATTTCTGGACCACTGTTGCCGAAATACGTGCAAAAATCGAACTCTCTCTCCCTATAAGGACCTATTTAAAAAAGATTCCTGCATGATAAGTTAGCATATATCTTTTTTTTCCAGGCAACTATTGAGCTTTTTAAATTTTAAAAAATAACCGAGTTGTGACCGATTTTGTGAAGTAGTGGCCAGAGGAGTAGGTCGATCGTACACGACGTCATTGAAAAGATTTTACAAAAATGATCAGAACTCGGTTCGTTTTTCGAAAATCAAAAATCTTAATGGTTTAAAAAAAGAAGCAATGAGCTAACTTACCATATAAAAATCGTTTTTCAAAAAAGTGGTCTTCATACAGGGAGGTGGGTTCGATCTCTGGCACGTATTTCTGCAACAATGGAACAGAATACAAAATCACTAAAAAATTTCTCAAGTATCGAAGGCCTCCGCCCGTATAAAGACTTAATTTTTGAAGACTGATTTTTATATTCTGTAAGATCTTTTCTTCATTTTAAAAGACTATTGGCTTTTTCAAATCTTGAAAAACTTACCGAGTTATAATCATTTTTGTGAAAGTCAAATTTTGTCGCTTCAACGACGTCGTGTCATATCGACTAGGGGTCGATGCAATCTATTTGTTTCAGAAAACCATGATTTATGCATGGGTCAGCAGCTAAAATTTTATTTTTTGTAGCAGAATTTTAGCGGTGTAGATAATCTCCATCGGGGAATAAAATTAATTTTCCATGATAAACGAGAATTTGGAATACAATCCGCCTTAATCATATTGAAGATCATTGCGAACAAGCTTAGTTTTTTTTTATTGTGCACATCTTAAGCTTTAAAATTCACAATTTTCGCTGATGTTCTTCTTTCAAAAGGTGAAAAAGTTTTGCCGTGAGAAGTCCATCCTTGAGCTACGTCTCCGTCATCGATTCCAAGAGTGTCTCAAAAAATTTGGGAGAAGGCAAGTAAGTCAGCTTCAGCAATTAACACTCGGCATTGCATAGAGTTTAATTTCAAATGCAGATGTCGCTCCTGCATGCACAAAGATGTGTCTCTATGAGATGCTCGGAAAGCCTGAAAAGTTGAACTCGTTGTGATTAATTCGTCAGCTGCTCGCAAAAGTGCTTTATTTGCCTCTGTAGGCAATCAAAATAAAAATAAAAATCATAATAATAAAAAGGTTATATAATCAAAGCCCTAATTAGTGCTTTTCTAACAAATAACTCGATCAAATAATGACTCAATAGCTCGTCTTTCTTGAACCAATCCGACGCTGTCGAGGCGGCACCTGGAAAGAAGAACCTAACGAAGGGTACAAAAATCGCATAAGAATTTAAAAATTCAATACAGATAAGAATTAAAACGGTGGTCAACACGGGAGGACCTAGTCTGGAAGGGGTGGCGGGTCGTAAATTTTCATCAACAATCGAACCCCACTCTCGATCCTGATCGTATATCAATTAACGATCCTCTGCATGAATATGGGCGCAATGATACCACGGGGGGCAGCCCATGGGCTTCGACCGACTTAGGCCTATGGTATACTCCCGCGGAAGTATCCGCGGGACGGGGATAATCTAGCCAGGACCCAACGCGCGCCCAATAGCCGCAGTCCGCAACGCCCATTTTCCGCGGACTGTCGGTGGCGGTCGGTGGACGGGCTGGTATAGCGGGAGGTTGTCGGTCAGTGTTATCAAGAATGTTATCAAAAAATAAACGTGGGCCAATTCGAAAGTGACCGATTCCGTGAACTTGGAACGTTCCTAGATCACGGAATGATAAGCGCGCTCCAATGCGATTATCATTCAGTGTCGGCCGCCGACCGTACTGGCCGGCGACCGTCTTCCGCGGTGCACCTTTCGTCTGCGGACGTCCCGCGGGTACTCCCGCGGGACTATACCATAGGCCTAAAAGCGTAGCAGTCGGATATGGTGAACATAATGAAACACAGTAAATTTGCAACAACATGTAGAAATAAGTAACTACACCAACGTGGTTGCCTAGATGGACTCAGATTTTTGATTTCCTAGACGGGAGAGGAGAACCTATGATGGACCGTTCTCAGTGAAAATTTAGTAAGGAAGGACCCCCTAGATTTGCAACGAGAACGGATTATTTTCAAGCAGCAAAAACATGTAACGTCAGTAATAATAAATTAAAAACAGGCCAAAACGCCATCAGTCAACGTTTTCGACACAAGCAAGACAACGCACTTCACATCCTAATTATTTGCAAACGTTCCGACCTAGCTCACAAATGTTATGTATTATCAAGTTTTCTGTGTTATTTATTTTGATTTCGTTAGTGCAGTTGTTGGCGCAATGCTACTACAGTACCGGACATGCCGCTGCGTCCAACAAGCACAAGCGGCGCAAAAGATGAGAAGCGGCGCAAAAGGGCGCCGGAGAGCGCCGTTTTCCGCTCGCCACGCGCTGCGTCTGAGGCAAGTCGCGTTAATGCGCGGCGTCCTCGACTTCTGGACGTTAGACTGAATGAAGGAGCTTATCCATGCGTTCGAACGAGCATGGCCTACTGTTTGGAACTAACTTCCGGCATAGCGCGCGCTCTGAACAATGCATGTAGGCCGGCAGAATCAATCGAGTGGGGGCGACAACCTGTAGAGCGAGCCACAGCTTGAACAGTGAGCGCATGGGAAGTTTTAACGAAATATTCTAGCCTTCCTACTCAGGCATTGCTCTAGGACCGTCCAGCTTGCATCTGGAGTGCGCGGTGAACAATGCATATAGAATCGAACCTATCAATCGAGTGGGCGCGGAAGCTTGTAGAGTGAGAGTCGAGGAGTTTTATCAGAAATCCCTAGCCGCCCTCTCAGGAGCTGCTCTGGGACTGTCCAGCTTGCATCTGGAATGCGCCGTGAACAATGCATATAGAATCGAACCTATCAATCGAGTGGGCCGACCGCTCGCAAATTGCACGCGTGGGCGTGTTTGGAGCGCGATAACTCTGTCATCTGTAAACCCTTCCAGCTGCAGCTTGTGAATTTTGTAGTCAGTAAAAAGCTCTATCAGCTCGCCCAAGCACAGCGATGTAGCCAAAGAACTGACAAAGTTACGGTGGTGCAAAGATGCAGGTCAGGCTTGTGTGACACGATTTTTTCCAAATTCAGTCGACCCCTGCGGAAAGACGCGGAGAGCTAGCATCTTACAAATGTGCAGGCGAGCATAACGCTTAAGGTTCTTTACAAAAACGTGCTTACAACTTCCTAGCTTATTAAATTGCCTTAGTACCAGCTGCCGCTTTAGAGCGGCGGACGGCAACAGTAAAGATTCTTCCGCCCTTATTCCTTCCATTTTTGAGTTTTCGGCACTGTTCTGTTCAGCTCGATGAGCTCTATCGAACGGTGTCAATCTCGACCAATTTTGGAGATATCGATTTTTTGACATTCGCGTCGAAGAAGAGGGCGCCGCTTTAGGTCGCGGCAGAGGGTGATGACGTCATCGAAAAACCGATATTTCCGAACCGGGCCAAGTTGGTTAAGATTCTATAGAGCTTTTCGTGCTGAATTGAATAGTGCTGCTACGAGTAGCGAATACCGTAATCTGGGCGAGTACAAGCAGGGAGAACATCGACCGTTATTTTTCTAAATTGCACATGCGGGCATGTTCATAGCGCAGTAGCTCGGTCAAGTTCGAGTCGTTTCGGCTGCAACTCGTGGATCTTATAGGCAGTAAAATGTTCTAGTAGTACGCCAAAGTAGAAGTGGCGCAGCTTAAGAAGAGGCAATGCTACAGAGATGCGAAGATGCAGATGCGGGTTATGTGACGCATTCTTTCCGATTTCGGTGAACCACTGCGGGAAGACGCAGCTAGCTAACGTGCTTAAAATGCGTGGGCTAACAGGACGCTTAAGACACCTTACGATGACGTGCTCAGAACGTCTCAGCTGCCTAAACTGTTTTAGCCACAGCTGCCAGTTTAAAGCGTCGGAAGATAGCGGTTAGAGCTTCTTGCGCTCTTACTCGCCAAGATTTGAGCTTTCAACACTCGCAATGGTACTTTTCTGTTCAGCATGAAAAGCACTATCGAATGGTATCAATTACGACCGATTTTGGAAAAATCGATTTTTTGGCGGTTTCGCACCGAGGACAAGGCCACACAAGGCCGCGGCAGAGGGACGATGACGTCATCGAAAATCGATTTTTCCGAATGGGGCCAAATTGGTTACCATTCGATAGAGCTTTTCACGGTGAAGCTAATGGTGTTATTGGGGGTATCGAAAACCCAAATATGGGTGAATAAGAGGGCAGGAAACTTCAACCGCTAAGTCCGCCGCTCTAAAACGGCAGCTGGCACTATGGCAATTTAATAAGCTAAGGAGTTGTGAGCACGTTTTCGTAAAGAACCTTAAGCGTTCTGCTCGTCTGCACATTTGTAAGATGCTAGCTCTCCGCGTCTTTCCGCAGGGGTCGACTGAATTTGGAAAAAATCGTGTCACACAAGGCTAACCTGCATATACGCAGCGCTGTAGCTTTGTCCAGTCATAAGCTACATTACCGTATTTTGGCACACTACTAGAACATTTTGCTGCCTACAAAACCCACAAGCTGCAACCGGAAAGGTTCACACTTTACAGAGCTATCGCGCTCAGAAGACGCCGCGCGCACAATTTATCACAACAATGGTCATGCTCTCCTCGCTCTTACTCGCTCACATCCCAGTTCTCGCCACTCTACGTAAAAACGTTCCATTCACCATCAAAAGCGCTATCGAATGGTGTCCAACTTCGCCAGATTCCAAAATATGGGTTTTCGGTGACGTCATCAGCCCTCCGCTGCGGCCTCACCCCCGATGCAAAATTGTCATAAAATCGATATCTCCAAAATTGGTCGAGATTGACACCGTTCGATAGAGCCCATCGAGCTGAACAGAACAGTGTCATTGCAAGTGCCGAAAACGCAAAAATGGAAGGAATAAGGGCGGAAGAATCTTTACTGTTGCCGCCCGCCGCTCTAAAGCGGCAGCTGGTACTAAGGCAATTTAATAAGCTAGAGAGTTGTAAGCACGTTTTCGTAAAGAACCTTAAGCGTTATGCTCGCCTGCACATTTGTAAGATGCTAGCTCTCCGCGTCTTTCCGCAGGGGTCGACTGAATTTGGAAAAAATCGTGTCACACAAGCCTGACCTGCATCTTTGCACCACCGTAACTTTGTCAGTTCTTTGGCTACATCGCTGTGCTTGAGCGAGCTGATAGTGCTTTTTACTGACTACAAAATTCACAAGCTGCAGCTGGAAGGGTTTAAACATGACAGAGTTATCGCACTCCATACACGCCCACGCGTGCAATTTGCGAGCGGTCGGCCCACTCGATTGATAGGTTCGATTCTATATGCATTGTTCACGGCGCACTCCAGATGCAAGCTGGACAGTCCTAGAGCAATGCCTGAGTAGGAAGGCAAGGAATTTTCGTTAAAACTTCTCATGCGCTCACTGTTCAAGCTGTCGCTCGCTCTACAGGTTGTCGCCCCCACTCTATTGAGTCTGCCGGCCTACATGCATTGTTCAGAGCGCGCGCTAAGCCGGAAGTTAGTTCCAAACAGTAGGCCATGCTCGTCCGAACTCATGGATAAGCTCCTTCATTCAGTCTAACGTCCAGAAGTGGAGAACGCCGCGCACTAACGCGACTTGCCTCAGACGCGGCGCGTGGCGAGCGGAAAACGGCGCTCTCCGGCGCCCTTTTGCGCCGCTTCTCATTTTTTTTTTTGCGCCGCTTGTGCTTGTTGGACGCAGACGCATGTCCGGTACTGTATGAGGGGGCCAGCCCACATTTGAACGAGTTTTTACCCGTTTGAGCTAGGCCCCTCTCGCTGCAACTTGCATTACACGTATGCACGCCTCAGTTTGCGTACAATGTGGGAAATTCCACGTCACCATATCCGACTGGTGCATTGCACTGCGGGAGGTTGTCGGTCGGCGGGGTCGTCCCGCGGACGGGAAGTATACCAGCCCGTCCACCGACCACCGCCGACGATCCGCGGAAAATGGGTGGTGCGGACTGCGGCTATTGGGCGCGCGTTGGTTCCTGACTAGATTATTCCCGTTCCGCGGATACTTCCGCGGGACTATACCATAGACCTAAGTCGGTCGACGCCCATGGGCTGGCCCCCGTGGTATCATTGTGCCCAGTTGTATTCTTAGAAATGAGTAAGTTCAATACTTTCAATACTAACCACATTCAGTCCTTATTAAATCGTTAAGAGTGGCCACCACCAATTAGGCACCAAGTTATGTTACGTTTTCACGGAACGCTTCCAAACTGTGGCCTTCATGATTTTCAGAGGTGTAATATTCGTAGCTCCAGCTCCGTCGTAGACAGAGTTGCTCTAGCAAAATTGTTCTGCGCTTTTTAAACGGAAGACGGCGCAATGCGCATTGGGGGGGGGGGGGAGGGGAGGCAGGCCGTTGGCCTTCCACGTAGGAGTCGACAGCAGAAACGTGACATTTCTCTCACTGTATAAAGCCTGACGCGTACGCACACGTCAGGTTTCGTTACCTAGATCAACCGCTACAGCCGAAATCCCTGATAGCGCGGCTTATCGCTCACAATATCGCTTAACAAGCTGCGCCATCCGGGATTTCGGCTGTAATTTTCTGTTATACTGCTGTAAGTCGTTGGTGAATCCGGCTCCTGATGGGCTGCCCCTCCCCCCCCCCCCCCCCCTAACCCGCATTGCCCCAAGAAAGCTTCAGTGACTGCTACCAGGGAAACATTTGCGAATGATCATGCTTCCTTGTTTATAGTCAGCAAGACGTAGATATGAGAATGAAGCGAAATCGCTCTTCGAAGAAACTCAAAAAAGCGACAGACATTGATCATAACCCAGTCTTTCTGTCAGACCCATTTATTTTTGTCAATACAACAGCTTTGGATAAGTTCTTGTATATCCGTGTTAAGCTTTGCTAGTACGTCCTCATCAGTCACTTCTTCTTTGTTAATCCATCAACTGCTTTTGATACGGGCTCGATCAGCTTCTGGTAGAGAATTGATGATCCACGAGTCTGTGGAAGGAAAAGGAAGACGAGGAAGGCCGTCTGTAACAGGCATTTGTAGTGCCTCCGCCATAAGCATGAAGATTGTCACCTAAAGGATGTCATTACCTTTAAAAAGTAGTAAGCCGGAAACAGAGAAATGCACGTCGAGTCAATCAATGCAAGAAAGCCAAATGGAATCCAATACTGGAGCTGTTGGAATGCTTCGCCCGAGTTCTTTCCACGAATGGCCTTAAAGGTCGTTTAAACTTTGCATATCTGCTCAGGTGTCAGGCAAAAAAGGAGAATTGCCCTTATGTAACGGGATGCAGTAGTGGTTATAGCGACCATTCTATACACCAGGGTGGCGTTCTCTTAAATTCTTCAACGAAAGTGATTCAAAGTGAATTTGGCAATTGTTCTCTTCTTCACAAGATCAGCATTCATGATCAGCATCTTAGCTCTTCTTTTCGATAAGCGATGTGCAAGTACTTCAGAATATCCGAAAAGTTCAATAACCCCTTTGGTTTACTAGACGCACATTGGTGGGACGGAATGTTTTGTTCGGCTCTAGTTTAGAATCTAAGCTACTGGGGAGGGGGGGGGAGGCATATATCCAAACAAACAAAAATAAACATTCGGCTTCGCCATGGTTGCACCCATCAGAATGAAGAGTCCGGGTTATAGCTAGTCGTGCGCCGGTCAGCTGTATTTGAATGCGCTTTGCCCGGTGAGGCAACTTTAGAACCGCGGTTGTTTGTTGGCTTGTTTCTTAGGTAATGTTTTGTCCCCTTGAAGCGACTCGTCGACTTGAAGCGACTAACGACTAGTCTGATGTCTACTTGTTGCAAATTTTTAGTTACGTGCCCTCCCCCTCCCCCGAGTAGAATAAACTCCTAGTTCATCTTGAGAAGTTACCTCATACGCCTATTTCATCATCAAATGTCTCCTAAGGCAGATCCATGCACTTGGCACGTAATACTTTGTCGCTGTTTGTTGCCTCTTGTAGACATCAGCGTACCTCATTTTTAGCTCTACTCAATCACTCTCCATAACGCGCCAACGTTCGGCTATCGTGCGCAGGTGGAATACATGGAGGTTATTTTCTATGCACCGCATCAATCAATTTTTCGCCCACTGAAAATCCGAGCTCACCTCTATGCTGACGTTTGCTGGATAGAAGAACGTGATCACGTAGGAGAGGAACATTGCCTCCTCACCACCTATTAGGTATAGGCAGATCACGGCAATAACCCCATATGCAATCTAAATATGCACTTGCAATGCTTCTCATCTAGAAAGCCTTAACGCGCGGAAGAGCGCATTACGTGTTCTCTCTTGACTTTAGCAGCGTCAATTTTCTTCAAGTGCTCATCTAAGGCTCCATGGGGCTGGTAGCACCAGGCAACCAAGTCTGCCTGAATAGTTAATAACTAACTTCGGGATTCAGCCGATTATGAGCAGTACTCACATTAGCTTTCTTCAAGCCGTCTAGGGGACTTCCAGCGGGACCACCCATATTTGATCCAGGCGCATCGGATGCAGCAGACGGTGGAGCAGCCTTAGCCATGGCTGCCTGAGGTGAGTAAAAGTAAGTAACCAGAAAATGAACCGCACTCTCTGATCTCCTTTTTATACCTGAGTAGTATTCTTCACGGATAACGATATCAGGAGCCGTATGCTATTTTCACCCCAACGGTCCCAGAGCGGATGCCAGGTCGTCACCGCCGACCTTCCCAGTATACAGAGCGGTGCAATCCTAGTTGGTGGTGGCCGCTCTTAAATGATTTGTCGACATAATGAAACACATTAAAGGGCAACAACATGTAGAAATAAGTAAACTACGCCAAGCTGGTTGCCCAGATAGACTCAGTTCCTGGCAACCAGCTTGGCGTAGTTTACTCTTGCGAGTAGTAACTCAGGGAAAACGGACCGTTCTCGGTGCACTCTAACAAGGGGTTACTTCCCTTACTAGATTTGCACCGAGAATGGATCATCTTCTAGCAGAGAAATAGATAGCATCAGTAAAATAAAATAAAAATAGACCAAGACAGCCAAGGCACCATCAATCAACGTTTGGACACAGGGAAGACAGTGCACTTTAAGTCCTAATTATTTGCAAACGTCCCGACCTAGCTCATAAATGTTGTATATTCTCAGGTTTTCTGGGTTATTTATTCTGATTTTTGTTAGTGCTATTGTTCTCTAAGGAATGAATAAGTTCAATATGTTTCAATACTGATCACATTCAGTTATTACGAAATCGTTTAAGAGTGGCCACCACCAACTAGGATTGCACCTACAGAGCCCTCCGAGGTAGATGTAGGGATGAGCCACGTCATCAATAGCCGCTGACGGCCCCTTAGAGAATTGCTCGGGGCGAGGCAGGAACGCAGTGGAAATGCGACGCTGGATCGGGAGACTAGCATTGGGGCCGATATTTGAGATCATCAGTTGCGGCTCTCCTTACCGTTCGCAAATACTGAATACGACAAGCGCTTTTCCACATTGATGAATGATACTCCACTGTGTCACAGAAGCATTAGGATGTGCTATCTTCATCGAAGAGAGCACTTTCCAATGCATCTGTGACACAGTGGAGTATCTAATTAGACACAGTTAAGGTTTTCGGGACCAAACACTCAAAGAAAGACCAGAGAACATAAAAAAGTTCGAGAATGTTCAACAACCGCCGGCTCGGAGGAAATGACATAAAACTAAGCTTTCTGGGTGAATTAATATTTTTTCAGTGAAGAGTAAGCGAGCAACTAAAAATAAATTTTAATAAAATTCCTACTTCAAGCGAGTCGGTATCAATCTCTTGGAAATCAAAAAAAGGTTAAGCTGGCAGTAAAATTGAGATTTTTCTCTAGAAATATTTTTCTAATTGTGCAAAACTGTACCGAAATTGCTGACAAATTGATATTGCGTTCGCTTTTGTTGAATGTATATATGTATTTCAAAAAATTGCGGCCGCCTCCGTCAAATTCAAAAAGTCGCGCTCAAAAAAGTTTCAAGAATACAAGTCAGTGCAGCATCACTCAATTATTCATCAGCTGTCCTCCCGCAGCTGTAATAGTGCCATCCCATCGCAATCCTCTGCTTCTCTATCTTACTCTGCTATCTCTGGGCTGCGAGCAACAATACTCACTCGCAGCCACACATGCGGTCGCGGTGCGGCGCTGCAGCAAGGGGTATCTCTAGTTAGGGGGGCTATGGTATACTCCCGTCCGCTGCAGCGACGCGGGAGTGCACAGCGACGCGACAGCTCGCGATGCGCGTCGCGAGCCGTCGCCATCGCTGAGGCTGACATACTTCACGCAGTAGTTCTGCAGACGGAGACCTTTGCAGAATTTTAGCGAATCAGCTGATCCAGTGCAGTGACGAATGTCGTGCTTTGTCCATCACATCCACGAGTTAGTTCTGTCGTGAGTTCGCCCAAGAGCCCAGTTAGACTAACTGAGAGCATCGTGCTGCAGGAATGTTCAGACAAATGCAGCGGGGGAGCGGGAAGTATAGAAAAAGAATCGAATGTCTTAATCGCCGTCGGACACCCAATCTACGAGTCTTTCCTTTCTCAAAACGAGTTAACATAGATTTTTCATGTAACAGAACAAGTTAATTTGACGGTGGCGATGTCCGTTCCTCCACGTGGTGCCACTGGAAACTGTTCGCTCTGCGAGCTAAGCCGATCACGGACATTCGATTGCAGGCGACAGCCCCTTGTGACAGGCCGGCCTACGAAGACCCATGTCACATCACATGGTGTATGACTGTTCAGGCTCATCGAGATAGTGCTACGGCGTTCGCGGGAGCCGACGCGCACTCGCAAAGCCCGGCGAGTGTGAAAAGTATGCGAGGGTCCCTGATGCGAGGACGGCATCGGGGGGCAACTGAGTTAGTCCGAAAGTCTCGTAACGTAAGTAGGACCCGCGTGGCTACGCTGAATGTGGGTACGTTGACGGGCCGCTCGTGCGAGTTGGTTGAAGCACTGGAGCGTAGAAGAGTTGATTTCTGTGCGGTGCAGGAGACGAGGTGGTCCTGCCGCAAGTCAAGGGACATAGGACGAGGCTTCAAGGCCGTTCTATGTGGAAGTCCCAGGACCACCAGTGGTGTCGGAATAATCGTCTCCGAACGATTTCGTGACTCGATTGTAAGCGTCGAGCGCTTTGACGATGGATTGATGAAGATCGTTGTCGCCGCGAAGGAGCGACTCTATCACTTCTTCTCTGCGTATGCTCCGCAGACTGGCTGCTCGGATCAAGCCAAGGAAGAGTTTTGGAGCCTGCTTGATGAGAAGACAGCAGAGGTACCGTCGAAAGATGTCATCATAGTCGCTGGTGACCTCAACGGGCACGTCGGCGCGACGAAAGACGGGTACGGCTGTCATGGTGGGTTCGGTTACGGGTCGCGTAACGTAGATGGTGAGCGTATCCTTGAATATGCGGAATCGCACAACCTCACCATAGTGAACACCGTATTTCGCAAACGCGATTCCCACCTCATCTCGTTCTATAGCGGGAACACCAGGACTCAGATAGACTTTGTCCTTGTGAAGGATCGTGACCGAAGTCTTGTCACAGACGCGAAGGTCGTGCCGTATGAGACGGTCGCCCCACAGCATCGACCGCTGATCTGTACTTTAAAGATCGCCCCTCCGAGGCTGAAGCAGGTCGAGCGATGCGGTGCACCAAGAATCAAGTGGTGGCGAATGAAAGAGAAGGAAGCAGCTGTGATTTCTCGCGTGCGGTTACCGACAGTGACAACTGTCGACGAAACTTGGGAGAAGGCCACCGACGCGATTCGTCACGCTGCACGGTCGGAGCTCGGCATCACGAAGCCTGGACGACGGAAGGTCGACAAGCAGGCCTGGCTGTGGAAAGATGACGTGAAAGCCAAAGTTCGAGAGGAGAAGACGCTATATCACGTGTTTCTCGGCGAAAGGACAGCCGATATCTGGCGGAAGTACCAAGAAGCGAAGAAAGCTGCAAAGAAGGCAGTGGCTGTTGCAAAAGCCACTCATTATGGAGATGTCAACGAGAAGCTCGAGTCGCGCGATGGTGAGCGGTATCTGTACCGACTCGCAAAGAATCGCCATCGCCAGACCGAGGACATCGAGAAGTTCTTCGGCATCAATGATGAGAACGGCCATCTTCTTATGGACCGCAAGAAGGCATTGAAGCGATGGCGCGATTACTTTGAGGAAATCTCTACAGTAGAATTTCCTCATCCAGCCATCCCCTCAACGACTCCAACCCACGGTCCCGTACACAAGATCACCATGGAGGAGATTGAAGCGGCTTTGAAGAAGATGAGGCCAGGCAAAGCGACTGGGCCCGACAACGTGGCAGCAGAACTGTGGAAGTCGAAGTTTTGGTACTCAGCTGAGTGGTTGGCGAAGTTCTCTAATCAGGTTGTGGCGGAGAAAAAAGTGCCTGAGTGTTGGCGCCAAAGTACGACGATTCCGATTTGGAAGAAGAATGGCAGTCCTGCAGACTGCTCCAATTACCGTCCGATTCGATTGCTTTCGCACAGCATGAAGATCTTTGAGCGAATTATCGACGGACGAATTCGTGACATCGTCCAGCTGTCCAGCAATCAGTGCGGCTTCGTGGCTGGCTGTGGCACCATTGATGCCATTCACGCCGCCCGCCTCCTGATAGAGAAGCATCGCGAGAAACAGAAGGCAGTGCATATCGCCTTCCTCGACTTAGAGAAGGCCTTTGACCGCGTACCGCGTGAAGTGATATGGTACGCCTTGCGACATCATGGAGTTCCTGAAGAGCTCATAGAGTGGGTGCGAATTCTCTACTCTTGTCCAAAGAGTCGAGTTCAAGCTGCAGCTGGAACCTCGATGGAGCTTCCCATATCTGTCGGGGTACATCAGGGTTCTGCGCTTTCCCCACTCCTCTTTGTTGTCGTCATGGATGCCATCACACGAGATCTTCAGAACCCCGTCCCTTGGACGTTGCTTTATGCTGATGACGTAATGCTCGCTAGCGAAGATAAAGATGAACTCGAGCGAGAGGTGCAAGCTTGGTGTGATCGCTTGGAGCGGTTTGGACTCAAATTGAACGTGAAGAAGACCGAAAATCTAACGACGGACGTTACTGAGTCCAGCTCCATCAAGGTTAACGGCATCGAGCTCCCACGCACTTCGGTCTTTAAGTACCTGGGATCAGCAGTCACGTCTGACGGCAAACTGATGATTGAAGTGAATGCACGCGTGAGTGCAGCTTGGTCCAAGTGGCGCTCGTTGACTGGGGTGCTCTGCGATAGAAAGATACCGGAGCGCTTGAAGTCGAAGATATACAGAGCAGTCGTCCGGCCAGTAGCGATGTACGGCGCTGAGTGTTGGCCTGCGACCAGGGAAGTTGAAACGCGCCTCAGCGTCATGGAGACGAAGATGCTGCGTTGGACGGCTGGAGTCACGCGCATGGACCGCATTCGAAACGATGTTATTCGGCAGAAGTTCGGTGTCGCGCCGATAGCCGACAAGATGCGCGAAGCTCGCTTGCGATGGTACGGCCACGTTCTGCGTGGAAAGGAAGACAGCGTCCGCAAGATAGGCCTTAACTTCGAGGTAATTGGAAAGCGGCCTAGAGGGCGCCCGAAGCAGCGCTGGGCTGATACGTTACATGCGGACTTGAAGATTACTGGTGTTTACCCTGATCTAGCGCTGGATCGGGAAAGGTGGCGTCATAACACCAGAACCATGAAGAAGAAGAAGAAGAAGAAGAAGAAGAAGAAGAAGAAGAACAAGTTAATTTGACCTCACAGAGAGCGCATGAGTTTTTTCGAGACAACCTGTAATAGAGCACAGAAAGCAAAGGCAGTGGCAGAGTCGCAAAAACCTAACCCCGCATGAGATGCAATGCTGCTAGGGTCGCATGGTTCAAAAAGGTTACGATGGACTAATCCGTCGCAAAACGTCGCATGCTCATAACTCCTCCAATCTAGATAGCTACATATTATGAGAAAGAGTTGACATCGTTCTTTTCACCTCTTTAGATCTCCACAATCATTTGTATAACTTCACCAGATCATGGGAATTTGTGGGCGGCTCAAAAAATTATTCGAGCAGCCTTTGCCTAAATCCCGCGCCAGCATTTTTTTTTAGCAATATCCTCAAAAATCTAGCCGTTCAATTGGCACATTTCTGTGCCGGACATGTCAATAGAACCTCTCTGTGACATGTCCGGCACGGAACTGTAGATTTCGGTGCCGACGAGGAAGTTCTGAGGCGAAAAAAATGCGAGGAACGCACAAAAGTGAGAAAAAACGGCCTAGAAAAATATCTTCTCAAAAAACTAGCCGTTCAAGCCGTCGAAAAAACCTAAAATGAGTCTAGCCACGACGAAAACCCTACGAGGAGAACAATAGAGACATCACGTGACCCCCCATCATCACCCGACGTGTGTTGAAATTGCTGTGGTATGGTCACGAACCAAGGAAGTGTCGAAATAAGTGAGCGGGAGGAAGTGTCGAAATAAGTGAGCGCACGGGGTATGTTTCACTCGCGCGAATCGGAGGTATAACATCCCTCTGCGACGCATCGCGGGAGCGATGGCGCGTCAACTGACAACCGCGCCCCACTGCGCCGTCCGCCACTGCAGCGAAGGCGCGCCGTTGACAGTTGCCCCACGCCCGTCGCTGGTGCGAGGCGGGAGTATACCACAGCCCTTACGGCAGGGGTGCGTACGAGTTGCACGATGCGCCTAGTGTGCTACAGCGAAGGCAAGTCCTAACCTACCGCTGAACCGTTCCGCCTAGGCAAGACAAGAAAAGCAATAGAATGCGACACAGTTATGGTGGAACGCGGTATGTCTTTTTAAGCTAAGAAGTAAGAGCTTCCTGAGTGCCCAGGAGTGGTAGAACGCCTAAACTTCATGGGAGACATGGGAGACCTAAAGAGGTGAAAATCGGAGGGGGCCGTTCTCCCCCCCCCCCCTCCCACCATGCGGAGGGACGGCGCTAATTGCGTGAGGAGCGCCCATCGCAGACGAGTTCGCGCACTGGGAGAAGAACGGGCCTCCTTCCCAGTCATCAGCTGTTCTCATCAAAAGGATCGACAGAAGGCTATTCTGCGCTGTATTCTCTCTGTTTTTCCCATTTTCGTCGTCTGCTTTGTAATCAATTGCTACTTCATGGAGGTTTACTTCTGGTTCTGGCTACAAGTACCCTTCTTGATAAGTAAGATGGTACAACGCCTTCGAGTGGGTACTGGATACTCAATGAGTGATCGCTAAACTTGCATGTAAGTTGGTTTACTCCTTTTTGTTGGAAAAGGATAGTACTGTCCTCTCCTATCCCTTTTGATCCTACAGGGACTAAATGAGTACTCTTAGGTGAAGCGGTACTATAAAACTATGATACTATAAAAGACGGTCATAGATTTACCACCTTAAAAAAACAAAATGCTGTCTGTGAACCCACACCTGGATTGATGCATCCATGCGGTCCACACTGCGTAGAACAGAACACAGATTATTTATGAAGCCAAAAGTGACACAAAATCAGTTGAGCACAAAGATTGCAGCAAACGTGTGCTCTTTGAAGATTTGCTAAATCGACTTCTTCCATGAATTGCTTGTTTTTCACAACACGAGGCAGTATTTAATCCACAGACAAGACATTATATAAATATTTTATGAAAATATTCTCTACCCTTTTTTTATCAAATTTGTAGTTAGTTTCTTAAATGACCTTTTTGCTTAAGAAAGTTTTCTGATTTTTAGTTGACTGTCTTTGATAAATAATTGAGAAATGGTACATAAAGTTTATTCCAAGTTTTAAAAACACGAGCTGAAAAAGATTCTTGAACATTTTTTAGTGTCAATTTTGCATTTGACAGAGGCTACATTTTTTCTAGAAAGGCAAATGATCAATCAGCTGAAACGAGCGCAATTACACTTTGTCCAAAATTTAAGCACAGTTTTGCATGAGCAAAAAAGCTATTTGTAGGAAAAATCTCCATCTTACTGCCAGCTTATCTTTTCCTGATTTCTAAATGACTGAGATTAGTTTGCGTGAAGTAGGAGTTTACTTGTATTTAGTTTTGCGGCTCGCTTACATCTCACTGAGAAAATATTAGTTCACCCGATACAGTACACTAAAAAGTTCAGCTTCATATCTTTTTTTTTTTGATTTCCGGAGTTTGTAAACCGATCACAAACTTTTTTAGGTACTGTTGGTCAATATTTGAGTGTTGGCTACGAAAACCAGTACTTTGCCTAATTATTGTTCCATAAGACCCCGCCGTTTTTTTGAATGATTCATTGCGGACTTCGCCGGTGGTCTCTTGCATAGCGCTATGCAGCGTTCGAAAGAGAATGATTTGCTCCATCAGAGCATGTATTGGATTTCTTTTTTGTCATGAATTTTTTCAATTTTCAGGTCGTTACATTGAAAAGTGAAAAAGTGAAAAAAGTGAAAAGTGAAAAGTAGCCATTTGCGCACTTCTTTCCTCCGCTTAGGTTCGGAATTTTGTTCTAGCGCGGCAAAGGCACTAGGACCCTGATTGACCGTAAAACACTATTTTTCATCGCCGGTTACAATTCTGTGCGAAAATTGTTGACTATGTCCCTGTGATGAATGAACATCAGGAACCAGCGAGTGACGATTGCTGCCGGCCAGATGATCCTCGTGTTCATTCATCACACGGACATATTCAACGAGTTCCGCACAGAATTGTAACTGGCGATGAAAAATAGTGTTTGCAGGTTCAACAAGGGTTCCATTGCCTTCCGCATTGGCACCCTGGTTGAAAGCAAAGAGAAGAAGGTGCCAAAGTGCTCATCCTTGTCGACCTAGCATTGCTCCATCTTGATGACCTGAAAATTAGCAAAAATTTAAATGGCCAAGGAACAAATCATATATTCTGGTAGAACAAGACATGCACTTTTGAGTGTTACATCACTCGTCAGCAAGACAGACTCAGGACTGGTGCCGCGCCAACTTGGAGGACTTCATTTCGGCAGAGGAATGACCTCTGTATAGGCCGGATTTTGATCCGCTGAATTACTGTATATGGGAAGTTTCGACCATCAAGGCTTCCGCTATTTCACACAAAAGTATGAAGTTAGTGAACGATGATCTGGTCAAAGCATGGAACGAAATCGACGTGGACTACTTGCGGCGCACCGTCGATGTCTTTTCTCGGCGTCTTCGCCGCTGCATTCGCATCAAAGAAGCCCATTGAAAATACAAGTGATGCTATTTTGTTCCTTAGATCATTGTCGACATATATATTTTATATATAAACTTGTTAAATTTTATAATGTGCTCTTATTTCTAACGTTTACGTTTAATGCGTCAATAGTTTTTACGCACCCTGTATAATAATTAGCCAGGTGCATTTTCAAAGTTGGGTGATGTGATGCATACGAAACGATATCTTCCATAATGTTGGCCTATCTCGCCACCTCTGAGCCCTGTTATGTCCAAGCAATTATGCCCATTGTCAGATTCCAGTTCTTGAGCAGTTCATGAGCCAGCGAGGCATTTTGTTCAGTTTTTCAATCTTTCCCACCCTGCACATTTCTCTTATCACGTGACCGTTCTCTAGTTTTGCTGTGATAATTCCAGATAATCTTTTTTGTCGTTGTAATGCCAGGCAGGGTCAAGCTTGGGTTCGATTTTTGCTGAAAATTTACGACCCCCCCCTCCGAAGCGGAATTCGTACGACCCCCTCACTCCTTCTTCCACTGTTTTATTCCTTATAGATCTTGATTTTTTCAAGGTTTTATGTGCACTTTGAACCCTTTAATAGGTTCTTATTTTCAGGAGCGGCTTCGACACAATAGAACAATGAAAAGAGGTCACTGAACAATAATACTTTGATGGCATAATAAAGCTGAATAATATTTTTCGACACTTTAAAATAAAGATTTTCTGGTAGCAGTCCTCCAATCATCACTGTTTAATTTGTGCACGTGTCTTTTTCAGGACATCATGGACACGACACATTTTTCTACCTGAAGGAGAGACGTCAGCATCTGAAATTGTGCTCTGAAATAGATTATATAAAATTTTGAGTGCTACCTTCTGATGACGAATTAAGTGCTTCTCCTGGATTTTTTTTGAAGCGCTCATCGAATCGACTACGGAGCGGCAAACGAATGGTGGACCATGGAATTTCCATGGAAATAATGTTCTGCCATCCTAAGGAAACATCATAAAAAATCAAAATGAAGCCTACAAAAATCCAAGCCCTGTGCATCGTTCAACAAAAAAAAACAAGCTATTCCGCAACGATAACGGAGCTGCAATGACGATATGATCAGAATGGATCGTATACAAAATCCTCGTTTTTCATGAAAAAATTATTTTTCTAAATATCGATACACTAATCACATGGAAGATGTTACTTTCAGAACCTACCATTTAAAGCATAGAAAACACATTTACTAAAGCTTTATGAATTTTCTAGAAGCCCCAAAAAAATCTCCGAGTTATGGCAGTTTACACGCGGCTACTGCGTTCTCTGACATGATCGATCGCAATTGAAATATGGATGGACTTCTCGCTGGAAATTTTTTTTCTGCCTTCTGAAGGACAGGACGACAGAGAGTGAAATTGTGCCATATAGAATTTTAAGTCGTGCTTAAAATACAGTAAAAACTAAGCTTCTTCGCTGCGATGAAGATATGAGAGGATGGATCGCATACAAAATCTCATTTTTCATGAAAATATTATTTTTTAGCCGAAGCATATCACCCATACGGATAAAATCCAGCCACAAAAATTTTGAAGTCCTGGTTAATTCACTGTGAAAAAATCGTGCTTTTCTGGATAGAACAGGTTGAATCTACCTCTGGTCGACTTTGCACCAACGTCAATGGAGCGACAAAATTGGACGTTCACAAAAATGCTTATAGTTTCCCGATTTTTGAAAACTCCGCTAGTTTTTTGAAAAGTAGATAAGCAGTTATTTCTCACCATGTAAAAAAAAAACAATTTCCAACGGAGATGTCTCCATGCGTGGCCTGAGGTCCGATTTTTGAGCGAAAAAATTGAAGTGGCTTCACAAAAATATTCATAACTCGGGTATTTTTTGAAAATTCAAAAACCTGCCAGCTTTTTAAAAAGTAGATAAAAAAAATTTTTCGCTATGTGAAAATCGATTTATAAAAATAGGGCCTTCATGCGCGGCGGGAGGGTTCGATTTGTGGTCCATTTCGCGAAAATACGTGCCGAAAATCGAACTCCCCCGTGAAGATCCCTTTTTTGGAAATCGGTTTTTATATAACTAGAAAGCATATTTGCTTTATTTCTTAATGAGCGAGCCGAGTTATGATCAATTTTTGGAAGTCGTGAACTGAATCCTTCACCGGCGTTATCGGAGTGATTTCACAAAAATGTTCATAATTCGGCTATTTTTTAAATTCAAAAATTGGGCTCGCTCATCAAAAAACAAAGAAAATGTGCTTTCTAACCATATAGAAACCGGTTTCCAGAATAGGGATCTTCATGCGCGGCGGGGAGGTTCGATTTCTGGCCGATTTTCGGCAAAAAATGAGCAGAAATCGAACCCCCGCCGCGCATGAAGATCCCTTTTTTGCTAAACATGTTTGTAATCGTAAGGAAGCGCTGTGTATTTATTTTTTAAAAAGTTAGCGAAATTTTTGAATTTCCAAGATTTAGTCGAGTTATGAATATTTTTGTGAGATCACTCCGATGACACGGGGAAGAGTCGATCCGCGATTCAGTTCACGACTTCCAAAAATTGATCATATCTCGGCGATTTTTCCAAAAATCAAAAATCCCTTGCGGCCATCAAAAAATAGAGCAAATATGCTTTCCAATCATATAAGAATCGATTTCCAAAAAAGCGATCTTCATGCGCGGCGGGGGAGGGTTTCGGTTTTCGGTACGTATTTTTGCGAAATGGACCCGAAATCGAACCCTTCCCGCCGCGCATGAAAGCCGAATTTTTAGAAAATGATTTTTTTATAGCGAAAAATTACTTTTCTTATAGTTTCTGAAAAGCTATGGGGATTTTGAAACTTCGAAGAATTGGTCGAGTTATGAATATTTTTGTGAAGCCACTTCAATTTTTTTCGCTCAAAAATCGAACCAACCGCCACGCGTGACGACTCGTTTTTTGGAAAACGATTTTTACACTATGAGAAAGGACGTTTCATCTACTTTACAAAAGCTAAAAGAAATTCGAAAAACTTGGTTATGAACCTTTTTGTGAGCGTTCAATTTTATGCTCCGATGACGTTGGTGCAAAGTCGACCAGAGGTCGATTCAACCTGTTGTATCCAGAAAATCACGATTTTTTTTACAGTGAATTAATCAGGACTTCGAGATTTTTGTGGCTGAATTTTATCCGTATGGGTGATATGCTTCGACTAAACAATAATATTTTCATGAAAAAAGAGAATTTTGTATGCGATCCATCCTCAGCGGACTCGCTGCGGAGAAGCTTAGTTTTTACTGTATTTTAAGCACGATTAAAATTCTATATGGTACAATTCCATTCTCTGTTGTCCCTCAGAAGGCAGAAAAAAATTTCCAGCGAGGAGTCCATCCATATTTCAATTGCGATCGATCATGTCAGAGAACGCAGAAGCCGCATGTAAACTGCCGTAACTCGGAGATTTTTTGGGGCTCCTGGAAAATTCATAAAGCTTTAGTAGATGTGTTTTCTATGCTTAAAAAAGCAGATTCTAAAAATAACATCTTTCATGTGATTAGTGCGTCGATATTTTTTCGGTAAATCGAGACGTCTGATCATATAGAATATCGTTTCAGAGAAACATAGTTTCATCACTGCCAAACGGGCTTAAAATTTTATAGGGTACGATTTCACTTTCTGATGATGTTTCCTGCAGGAGAGAAATTACTTTTCTAGCAAGTCCGTCCTTCGGTTGCCATTCCGTCATCGATTCGAAGAGCGCTTCAAAAATCTTGTAGGGAAAGCACTTAGGTCGTCCTAAGTAATTAACACTTGAAATTTTATAGAGTGCAATTCTGGAAGTAGATGTCGCTCATCATGCAGAAAACTTCCGTGTCCATGACGTCCTGGGAAAACCTGAAAAAATGAAAATCTCTCATTGACTCTAAATCTGCAGAGAGGAAATCGTTATTTTTCACTGCACAGTAATCGGCATTAAAATTTTTTCATGATATTCAATCCTATTTTTTAACTCAAGGAAATGCAAGTGCTTGTACATCTCCGCATTGTCGTAGTCACACCTGGAAAAAACAACTTATTAATAGATGCAAACATCATCTGAAACCTGAATTTGGAGAGAGTCCTCTGCCAAAACCGAGAGAGTACGACACCCTCTAGTCGAGGCTACAGTACGACTCCCCTTCGATTCCCGAACCTCAGGCTTGACCCTGATGCCAGGTTATGTAAACTTTTTCCTATTGTCGTCCGAAACTACATGATAAAGCAATGTGCGTTGAAAATCAACCGTACACCTTCTCCAGTAGTGCTAGTAGCAGCGCTGCTCGTGAGCAATATCATGAGCTTGCCAGATATTTCAGCAAGATTGTTCCTTCACTATTTCAGAGGTCGAAGAAAGGCCGACATTTTTTCACAGGAAGGTTATTTGGGGGGGGTGCTGATCACAATCCGACATCCGTTTTTGAAATTTAGGCTGATTACGGTATGTTGCGGTAGCCGCGGTGACCAAGCCTGTTGATGAGATCACCTCCTGTATCCTACTGTACTCCACCGCAATTCCATAGATGGATGCCAGACTCTGGATCAGCACCCCAAATAATCCCATAGAAGAAGTTGAGCGAAATCGGTGGTCATGACCTTGACAACCGTAGTCACCCGTACCTTCCCTAGTCTACCATAATCGGCCAAAATTCTAAAAAGGATGTCGGATTCGTGACCACCACCCCGATTAACCCCTTGTTGGGTGTTGGGAGGTTTGGGAGAAAATTTTTCAACCTTTCCTCCACCTCTGGAGTCGCAAAAGTATGAAGGCTCGAGCACATTTTGCTGTGGCAGCAAACTCGTCTTGAGCAGCAAAAGAGGGTGGTCGTTGCTTTCGCAAAGGATGTGCGCAGCCAACAGCAACCCGCGCTTTTTTAGCGGCGCCATTTACTGTTTGCTTCTAGGGCAAATTGACCAATTGAGGTCCAAAAGACCTAGAATGATTTCATTTTGATCGTGATTAGTTTCTTAGAGTCGTTCTATCTTACATTTCACATTTTATCCTTCGCTCAGTTACGCAGTCATCAAAGAGCATTAGAGGCTACAAGGAGTGGATTGAATAATTTCTTTTTTTATGGCAAATGAATGAAAGGTTATACGTGATCATATCAAGAAGGTATTCCTTTACTGTCGAAACTGCCTGGTGCATGAAAAAACGCCTTACGTTGAACCATCACACCGGCATGCATGAAGAATCACATCACGTTAAGTCATCACACAAGCATGCATGAAGAATCTCATCACGTTAAATCATCTTCGCACTCCATCTCTACGACGAAAGTACGTCCTCAGGAAATCACGAATTATCTTCGCCTCAGTGGCAGCGTTACCAATGGACAGGTGTTATCATCGCTTCCAGGTGTTTCTGAAATCCCAAATCTGTCAGCAACCACAGCACCTCCGATGCTGTCGACAAGAACATCAATTGCCTGGAAATGCCACGAAAAGCCTTAAACATATTTTCTTACTGGTCTCAACTAGTTCATGCCAACCATAGTCGTCAGGGTAATTGTTTTCGCACGGTCGGGGTTAGAGTGAATGCGCTTTAAGTGAAGTCGAAAGAATACCAAAGTAGTTTCCACAGCTCTTCGAGGCCTACATAAATACATTATTGCAATTGTAGCTTCTGCTTTAAACAACAACAATCAACAACGACGACATTTTAATAAGGTTACCTTGACACTTTCAAAATGAAATAACTGCAATTCAAATTCGCTATTGCCTCGATAGTAGAGTAGAGACGGATAAATCGTCTCGTCAATCGATACCCTTGGTCTACAAGGATTTGGCAAGGGAAGAAAAAGAAGCAGTAATGCATTCGCGTAATTTGAGATGTCATCTTCACCTACTCTTACTGGCAGCGTAACGGCGGGTGGAAAATCGGCGTCGTGCTCTTACGAAAACGTTTTTTCACTGCTCAAAAAAAACTGCGGCTTCCGATGAACAGGCGATCGCCCCTAAACAATTTATATGTGCCTGAGAGGGCGGGTAGAAGTTCACAACACCATTATCTAGTTCATATGGAACACATCGATAATTATCATCGACGAAAGTTAATGGAACAACACGGTAAAAACCTTTATAGCTTTACTTTGATTATTTTGATCCGATATTTTTCGGGCACTGAAAAAGCCACACTACACCATAAAACCACGCAAATGTCATATAGAGATTCACTTTTTACACATGCGATATGCATTCCGTCTAAGGCCGCAATAGCGGCCGGATAATCCCACTTCAACATGAATTGCTCCATGGAATTCGTCCAGATCGAAGGTGAAGAAGTAGGACACGAAATATCGTGTAATTCTGAAACCAATTCCGAAATGTAATTTTCTGATTTAAGGCTGCCTAGAGGGAGACTCATCCTCGACTATCGTTCGTGCTATTTCATACGTCACTTTCACAACGGTAGATTTGCCGATAGCGAACTCACCTGTTAGGTGAGAGGATGATGTACCATGTAAAAAACGTACACATACCTAAAGATCCTACTATATATATATATATATATATATATATATATATATATATAAGCGAGAACGGTCGTTTGTCTGTGGGTCAGTGAGTGAGTGTGTTTGTTTGGACAGAAGGGCTGAAGGAGTGTGTTGGGAGGAAGTATGGGGGGGGGGGTTGTAGTTGTCACCAGTTGTCAACTATTGTAGTTGTAGACAGGCGTCCATGTTCAGACGACATGTCACCAATGTCGCGCAAAGGACGTACAGGTTGAGAAGAGGTGTCACGGATGTCGCGAAAGGCCTGTCCGGATTCAGACGACGTGTCACCGATGTCGCGCAAAGCACGTTCGGGTTGAAAACACATGTCGCCGAAGTTGTTTAACAGGCGTCCGGGTTCGGAAGAGGTGTCACAGTAAGGGGCACCGGAAAAGGGTAGATGAATAAAGGGGGACCAGTGAGGGTGGGACCACTGATGGGGATCGGTGAAGGATAGGATGACCAGCGAAGAGGGAACCAGTAAAGGGAGATCCAGTGAAGGTGGGAGCAGTATTAGGGACCGGCGAAGGGGGAGAGGGACACCAGTGAAGAGTGAACCGAAAAGGGGCTGACAATAAAGGGAAACCAGTGATAAGGGACCAGTTAAGGGGGGGGGGGGGGTCCAGTGAAGGTGATGGACCTGTTTTGCCCTATTCCGCTATACCATTCTGTATAGCGAAGCCAGTTTTTGTTTAATGAAAGAGAAGGCCTATAGAGGAAAAGAAGACGTTCGGGGTGTTCTATTAGGGGGGGGGGCAAAAGTAATGAGACTCTACATGGCGTGTCCATATATCCCGTAGTTGAAGTCTGGTTTTGTGTTTATCGTATTTGTATGTTTGCATGCTACTTACTGAAGGCCACCTGAAAAGTTACCAATCCAGCCTTTCCAGAAGCATGCCAAAACCCCAGTCTGTCTCATGCCGAAACCCCAATCTGATGGGTCGACCTCGCAAATCTCTCCCGATTCCCAACCCCGAGCACCCTGGGCTCAATAGACACGCAAGATGAGAAGTACGTCTTTTACCTTAACCCTGCCAAGCAGCTAGTCTGGGTGAGGCCTTGTAACCTGTTACCGACCTTCGTTCGGCGATATGTTCATGGTGAGAAGCACCTTCAGAGCTTTTGGATCTGCGCCCATGAACCGGTATACTGGAAGCTGTTTACCAAAAGCGCGACGATAGACTCCAAGGTCATGGTAAACGAAATAGGAGAGATGGACCTGAGACTCGAACTTATTCAGTCGCAGCGCTTCAAGAAGGTCCTCCTCTTCCACAACGCCGCACCCCATCGGGAACAAGTAACTACGGATGAGCTTGCCCAGCTGGGCTACGTTTACATGTCTCACCCACCGTACTCGCCGGTCATCTTTCCATGCAACTACCACTAGATCTTGAGCCTACAGGACTTCCAGGTCGGAAGGGACACAAGAACCCAAGCAGTCCTTGACAATCATATCGAGAAGTTGATCAGCACCAGGCCCAAGCATTTCTGGAAGGATGGGATCAGGAAGTTGGCAAAATGGCAAATACATTCTTCAGCACCGTTGAGATGTAATTGAGTTATAAAGAGATAAAGAATTTCTTTCACTTTGTCGCATTACCTTCGGCCTCCCCCTAATATTCCCCGGGTTTGAGGCGAAGCCCCAACCAGACGTTTGGCGGCCGGCAGGCCGTTGAAGTAGTGTTAAATCTGTGTCCTAAGGATATAGACCCTCAATGTGCATTTGCGTGGGAGAGTCTTCTTGCGAGGCGCTCATAAGCGCCTCGAATTCACTCGGATATATCTAACGAAGTTACCGGAGGTGTCAGATCTTAGTTCTGCTAAATACGCATCGAAGACCCTAAATATTGTGTCAAGACACTCCTCGTGAGCATCGATCACGCATGATTTGGTTCCATACGTCAGCCGCCACATCAGCAATATTCCAATTAGGGTCTCTATATTAGCGCAACATCTATCCATTGCGAAGTAACTATTCAACTATGGAATTGAAAAAAGCCCATATATATGCACATATTTACGTTTTTTTCTCCGACACGCCTAACGGCGTGTCTCGCACTTGCGTGCTTCGCGCGACTTTGTAGCACCATTGGCCTATGGAAAGTAGTTTTTGTAAAACATAAAATTCGCTAGCATCTAGGACTTGGTGCGTACTTTATCGGCATCAAACGCTTCACCACTTCGGTGCCTTCATCATGGACATTCTTTCCTGACCGGCCAGTAATGTCATTGGTTTGTGCTGTGCAGTACTTCTGCCTTCAGGTTGTTCCTCCGCAATCGTTCTCATGCTCAACAGCTAGCGTTTCAAGTTGTCGTTGACATGTCTTCTAAAGCCAGGTTCCCCTCTCTCGTTTTTTCTTACTGGATCTAATTGCTGGTCCGACTTTAAAGGTCTTCCCTCCCCCTCTTTAGTTCCCCACCTTCCTGGTCCCAACTACTGGTCCACTTCTTTGTTTCCACTATTGACACCTACTGGTCTCTTCTTGCTGGCTTCTCCGTCCTTGCCTCTCCTCCAGGTTCTCCCTTTCTTTCCTGGTCGCTCTGCTGGTCCACCCTTACCGCCCTTCTCCACCACCCCTTAGTGGTCCTGCTCACGGCACAGTTGGTGACCCGTATTTAGAATCAGGATGCTTGCTGCGCGTTTTCTGGATCAAGAAGCTCAGAAGCGCGCGCAGATGCCGCTGTGTCGAGCATGAAGAGGCTATGCATATGGCAGATTCCTTGTTCTCCGTATGAGTTCCTTTACGGCGCTCCCTTTTGTTGATTCCCCGTCCTGGTCCCGCCTCCAGGTCTCTTCTTCCAGGTAAATTCCTTCTCCTCCTCCCCCTCGGGATACTCCTTACTACTCTACCCCATTTAAGTAGGCCTCCCACGGTCGCGACACGACGACGGCGAGCGAACGCCCATAGTGTGACATCGGTGTCACATCCTCTAAATCCGGTCTCTCTTAATGGTAATGGATCCCCTTGCTGATCCTCCTTACTGCCCCCTCCCCTGATTGGTAACTCCCTAATGATCCCTACATATTGCCTAAACTCTTCTTGGTGCCCCCTCCTGGCCTGCTTCATTGCTCTCCCCATCGACCATCACGATGCTTCTCCTGGTCGCTGCCTCCTGATTGCCGTCGGTTCTCCACCCACAAAGTCCCCCTTCTACCCTTACCCTTTTTGGAAGTCTTCTCATGCTAATGGCACAAAGTCGGCTTCTGAATCTGGACGCTCAGACACGCGCACAGGTGCTGTGTGTTAAGCAGTAAAGGGCTGCGTTTCCCCTGCTGCAGCATCATCCCACGTTCAATAGAAAATCTTGCTCGCGCTGTAGATGATGAGGCGTACCTCGTTCAGGTTAGATCATCGACCGCCCTCACTGTAGATGATGCGGCGTACCTCACTTAGGTTAGATCACCCCACGACAAACTCTTTTATATATAGGTGGTGATATGCAGGTATGCCAATTGATAGCAACAACCGATGGTTCGGAAAATGGAGGGCAAAACAGAAACTTCATTTGGTAGTTCATTATCTCTTCCAGAACAATAACAGCAGCAGCAGTTTTAGAGAACAAATGTGCTCCTCCTTGAGGAGATGGCGGGATCGTTTCATTTTTACAAATTTTCCTTTTTCGGTTTGAGCGCAGGGTCTGATTAACGTGTTCTCCTGAATACATAACTGATATAAATAAACCACGAAGTACAGAATTCACTGATAATTTGTGTATGAACCGAATGTAGCATATTCGTCATTATCGCGTCTTGCCAACTGTACACTTTCCGGCGCATCACAAAATTTGTTCACAACTGAACTCTGAAAACAGAGGAGAGCAGCGAGGACGAAATAGAGGGTAGAAAAAGGAAAAGACAAAACACATCAGCATCCTTTTGCCCACCCGTTTTCTTAATTGGGGAGAAAACAGAGTTCGGCGCCATTGGTGATTCGCTTTGAAAATGGGGAGTGGGTGCTCTCGAAGCCTCGCCTTGAGAGTGGAGAGTGGGTGCTCTCGCCTCGAATTCAGCGCTACGACAGTTCGTAGATCTTTGCCTAAAAATGTAACTAAGAGTTTATCTAGGGTGCCTCAACTAGCAACGCACCCGTAGTCAAGGGTTTCCTGTAGAAAATCAAGGCTACTATAACACTTTCATTTGACAGGTACATCACGCGTGCCTGGGTCAGTTGTCATAGAGTGTAAATCACTTTGCCTACGCTTGTGGCTATCTTTCAATGTTTTCCATTTTCGCTGCACATTCGGCTGAATGAAACCATCACGTCTTCATGTCGACGGCAAACATCAGAGCCATGTTCCGTTACCAGAAAAATTTGTTCCAGGTTTTGAATTAAAAGATGCCGAAACTCTTCGCCACAGCATCGTATTGTTTCGATTTTTGTGTTCGGGACAACTCAATTTCCACAACGCGGAGTGCTTCATTACGTCGTCGATGAGTACCGACTTTCATCGGGCCACATAGTAGAGCCACACTCTTTCTTCACTGAGAAACCTGTAGGCACTTTTTATATTTGTATTGTCATTTGATTACGTTTAGTTTCTTTACTTTGTCCCTTTTGTTTCTTGTTTTGGTTTGCTTGATAACACAGAAAGTATCATGTCCATCGCCGTTGATTGCTGATATCAGCGGCGGGCCCATCGCCGTATCACGGGTGGGTGCTGACAGACCTGGAGGATATCGCGGATGTTACGTGCGGTCAAACAGCGCCGGTGGTGAAAGGAGAACATCGCTGCCCGGAAAGCAGAAGATGAGGGTTTGAGTCCCGCCTGGAGCAAGAATTTTGATAGCAACAAAACATCCTGTAGCAACATGTAGCCTCTCTGCCAGCAGTTCCAGGATTAAGGAAATGTGTTAAAACGTGTATTCTCATGCTTAAATCCTTTATGCAGTTATATGGACCTGAAGAAGAAGAGGCAAAACAAGGTTCTCAAACTAACTCAAAAAAGAAACTCTATACCAAGAAAAACTTCAATAAAAAAGTATAAGAGTTACAATACTAGCGGTGTTCCTGAGAAAGAATTACAATAAAAAAGTATAAGAGTTACAATACTAGCGGTGTTCCTGAGAAAGAATTACCTCAAAAGAAAAAAGTATCGAATATATGCGTGTATATACCTATCTAAATCCCCTAAAACCATAGGGTTCAGCCTCTCCGAACAGTTTCAGTACCAAAGATGTCGTCTTCGGAAATTGTTATGCTATCGTCCCGCACCAGTTGACAATACGCCTTCGCAGGTCCTGTTCATGATGGGATGAGAAAATGCCGTATCCTTGTTCATGTGATTACCACGTGCTTTGTTTAAAAGGTTTGATCGCTTTTTCACAAGGGTATCGAGAACAGCTAGTGGTCGCGTATATTTTCTCTTCTTGCAACGGAATTTTCTCCTCTGGCTGCGGGCGTTTTTCCCTGAACATGAGTATTTTGTCCCTGGTTTCGAGCATTTTCTCACATCGAAACAGACGCGGCGCGGTTTGGGCATTTTCTCTCGTGATTATAAGCTGAAATGTTGTTTTGCGCCCAACGCAGAAGCCCGCTATCGTTTTCGCGTACGGCGATTCCACGCCTTGATCGATAAGCGCAGACAGAACAGCTTTCCTTTTAAAACAGTCCTGTCTAGTGTGTCTTCCACTCCGCTGTTGGCCTTGTTGGAGCCTCGTCGCGGTCGTTGTGCGGCGTCGGGCAATTGCTGTCCCTTGGCTGGTCGTCCACTCGTGGTCCAGTTGCGCCGGCGATCGAACAGAAGTGTTGAGACACTCAGGACCCATTGGATGCCCGATGGAATGTTCTAGAAAGATCGTAGATCAAACGTTGCCTAATAATGGATCTATTGAAAAAGAGCTTTGTTGATGAACTCGAAGTATTTTAGGGCTTCCGCATCGAGCTGCCACTCCAGTTGATCTGACCAACGGCTACCTTCCTTTTGCAGATTCGCACACATCCGCACGACCAGAGCAACCTTAAAACTGATCTGCGCAGTTTCATTTCTTTTCTTCCCTCTTCTAGCGCTTTTGCCTGACATTGCTTGCCGCAGTCTCATGGTCGACTTATGCAACGATTTTATTTAAATCTCTCTTCTGAAGAATAGAGCGTCGAGTATTGACAACACGTAATATGTGTGCTTACCAAGGAGTTCATAGTGACGAGCAGGGGTCCGCTGATAACCTCCCACCAAGGTGGCCTCGGGTGCCTACCAGTTTAAAGAGGTCTTAGGCTTAGGCCTTGAGACACAAGGCCCGCCCGCCATTGCTGAAGCTGATTGCGACTCTATGGTAGTAGTATCATAGCTGCCTGCTAAATTTATGAGATGGATTTCTGTCAAAACTGGTGGATAATTTTTTAATGTCGGCCTCATCACGAGTGTAGTTTTTTTCTGCACCTTCTTGCATTGACACAATTAAGTTGACCATGAGAATGCTATAAGTTCCACTCTTTCTCACTTACTTTGCTCATGAACTTAGTCCTTTTCTTATACTTTCTTATAATTTTCTTTCAGCCTCTACGTTTTTTTCGCAATGCCGGTTTTCGTTGCTCTTTTGTTTCCCATTTGTTATCTTATGGCTTCACTGGCACGAATAAATAAATAAATATTCTTGCTGATTTCAATAGTTTTTTAGGAGCAGTCCCAATATGGAGAATAAGACCGGCAACATTAGTGAAAACTAAGGGCAAAAACTCACTGAGAAAAAAGTACGTTAAAAATCCTAAAATTTTTTAAAATTTCCGTTAAGTTCTTAAGCCAGATTTTAACGAAAAATGCCGTTAATTCGTTAAATTCGTTAAATCGTTAACCACTAAATGTGCACCCCTGGTTCAGAGTAAGATTTTTTAAAATGAGTGACAAGCGCTGGCACATTCTAGAATTGTAGTAAAGAGTTCATTTTTATTAATATCCAGGAGATCACTAGCAATTCTAAAAACAAGGTTTTAATTATGAATAATTCGTCTCAGTGTCAAAGAAGTAGTACTGAGTCGGGCCAATCTTTCAGGGTAAGAAACTTCAAATAAACCATTCCTAATGAGCACTTGTTCTGTAAATCTTTTTTGTACACTTTCCGTCTGTTTGATAATGCCTTCCTTTAATAAAGACCATACAAGTGTAAAGTACTTTAAAAGAGGTCTTACATAAATAGAAAAAAGTTTGACTAATGTTGCTCTATTGCGAGTTTGAAATGCTCGAAATGCATATACAGATGGATTTGGTATGAGCTGCAGCGACAGTTTTTTCAATATGTTCATCAAATGTTAGTTGGTCGGAATACACAACTCCTAGGTCACTAATAAAATTCGAAGTGTGCAGCTTGCGACCAGCTAGGTGGAAGAAGCAATTTTTGGGATGATGGCGCTCAAGGAGCATGACAGTTGTTTTTTCTAGTGAAATTTCTAGCAGCCATTTTGAAGACCATGCTGTGACAGAATATAGTCCTTGCTGAAGAATTTTGTGATTGTTTATAGAGGATAGTTTAGAATCATCTGCATAAATACTGCAGTGGACACCATGAGGTATACTTTTTGGCATATCGTTAATGGATATCAGAAACATTAATGGACCGAGACAGGTTTCTTGTGGAACGTCCGAAAAGGCACCATTGACCATGGCGTTTTGGATTCGCTTGTACAAAAAAAGATTGCAAAAAAAGGCAGCCCTGCATTCCTATGCTTCAAGCTTTATACACAAAAAATCCAGAGGGATTTAATCAAATGCTTTAGTGTAGTCGATGGAACATACACTAACATATCCGAATGGATCAACCACTTTCTGCCATTTTGAGGTTGTGTTTGTAAGAGCCGTAAGAGTGGATCTTCCATGAAGAAACCCATGTTGAGATCTTGTAATTAACTGTCTAGATAATAAGTAATTGTAAAATGGCTTGGGGCGCGTGTAGCGCAGTCGGAGGAGGCGCGACTGTCGCGTGCACCCGATACCAGGTTCCTGGTTCGGATTTCCCGCCCAGGCCAACCAAGCCTTCCATCCCTCCGGGGTCGGTGAATTGGTACCAGACTTGTTTGGAAAGGATAAAGCGCTGACTTGTTCATCGGCTGGCCACCGCAAGTCATTGTATGGCCAAATACGAATTCATGTCGCCTCCACGATATCCCGTAGAAGTAGAATGCGCTGGCGCATCCCAGAAGGGATTGAGCAACGCCGTCCTTTATCTTTTATCCTTTAAAGTGGCTTGCAAATTATTCGTTCCAAAACTTTGCTAGTTGAGTATGTAAAGCATATAGGCCTGTAATTTTCTACATTTGTTTAGTTTCCTTTTCCAAAAACCTATTTAACGAAACTGGTTCGCCAAACTGAGGGCGCTTTATCGTAAAGGAGAAACCAGTTGAACAAAAGATTGAGAATGGGGTGAGGCTCAATGCTGCTTTATTGAGAAAAATGTAGGGGATGTGATCAGGAAAAGTGGAATTGCTGAATGGAAGAGTTTGCAACGTCACTATTGATATCTACAAAGACTAGCTTAGAAAGTGTAAACACTTGGCAGGACGTTCCGCCATTATCGTGCTGTTTATAGACTGTTTTGAAGAAGGAAGCGAATGTTTTTGCTTTTTCTTCCTGATTTACATAATTCACAAGAAGAATTTAAAATAGTCTCAACACCTTGGGACAGAGTAAGTTTTTTAAATGAATTTATAAAACAAAGCGTTGTTTCGAATGCACGCTATTTTGTCCTCATACTGCAAACTAAGGAGTGCTAATTCACGTTAAAGCTTCTTCGAGTAGCGTTGATACTTACCCACTACCAAACCAGCTTGGTATAGTCTGAAAACTTTTGCATGTATTTTGTGTGGGTAATGATTTCGAATTGAGCCACTCATTGGTATAACTGGGACATATTGCTCTATTAGCATGTTGCATTGATGCATGTAAATTTCGTAACATTCATCTGCAGTCCTACAGTTTTTTAGGAATTCTCTCCAGCTCGCACAGATAAGATGATTACAGATAGCAGTATAGTTGGAATTCTTATCCTGCTATATATAAGCAAGAACGGTCGTTTGTCTGTGGGTGTGTGTGTGGGTGTGGGTGTTTGCTAGGGGTTCCGGATTCACACGACGTGTCAACGATGTCGCGTAGAGCACGTCCGACTTGAGAAGACATGTCACGGACGTCGTTCATCAGGTGCCTGGATTCAGAATAGGTGTCACCAATGTCGCGAAAGACCTTCCAGATTCAGACGACGTGTTACCAGTGAAGGTGGGACCAGTAATGGGGGACCGGTGAAGGATGGGGTTCCAGTAAGGGGAACCGGTAAAGGGTTGACCAATAAAGGAGGGACCAGTGAGGGTGGGACCAGCAATGGGGACCGGTGAGGGGGGATACAGTGAAGGGGAAACCGGTCAAGGAGGGGAGAGGGGTTCAGTGAAGGGGGAACGGTGAAGGAGGGGGGAGGGGTCCAGTGAAGGGAGGACTGGTAGAATGTTGACCAGTGAAGAGAGAGCCAGGTGAAGGGGAACCGGTGAGGAAAGGACCAGTAATGGGGACCGGTGAGGTGGGGGAGGGGTCCAGTGAAGGGGGACTGGTAGAATGTTGACCAGTGAAGAGGGAACCAGGTGAAGGGGAACCGGTGAGGAAAGGACCAGTAATGGAGACCGGTGAGGTGGGGGAGGGGTCCAGTAAAGGGGGACCGATAGAAGGTTGACAAGTGAAAGAGGGAACAAGGTGAAGGGGACCGGTGAGGAAGGTACCAGTAATGGAGACCGGTGAAGGTGGGAGCAGTAGTAGGGACCGGCGAAGGGGGAGGGGGACACCAGTGAAGGGTGAACCGGAAAGGGGCTGACAATAAGGAGAAACCGTGATAAGGAACAGTTATGGGGTCCAGTGAAGGTGATGGACCTGTTTTGCCCTATTCCGCTATACCATTCTATATAGCAAAACCAGTATTTTAATGGATGAGAGAAGGCTTAAAGAGGAGAAGAAGACGTTCGGGATGTTCTATTCTCCGGGTTTGGTGCTTCGCCCCGAACCCGGAGAATTGAACGTCTGGTAATCAAATATAAGGGATCTGATGCTAGGTTTTGTGTTGCATGAAACAAGTGCAAACGAAATTGTGCTGTGGTCTAAGGTTGAGAATGCAGGAAGAATTTTAATGCCTTGAACAAAGTTAGTTTTGTTTGTCAAGACTAGGCCCAGTATATTCAGGACATGAGTCGGGATAGCAACGAGTTGGCTCAATGTGTTTCGAACACATAACTGATAAAATTTACGTGCGGGTCCATATAGTCAGCTTGAAGCAGTTGCTACCAATTTAATTGTAGGGAAGTTAAAATCCCCTAGGATTATAGAGTTAGGACGTTCTTTCAAGAGTTCTGAGATGTCGAGAAGAGCCCCACGGAACGACAACCTATTACAATTTGGACCTCGATATACTAATATAATATAGGTTAAGAGTGGTGATGTATAAAAGCAAATGATTAAGCATTGACAGTATACTGAAAAGTTCTTAGAAGAAATGAAATGTGAGATGTCAGAAACGAGAAAAAAGTGAACCATAGCAAGACCTACGTCGCCTGCAACACAATCAGTCCTATCACATCGATAGATTTCGTACTTTGACTGAGGAGAAAGAGCTGCATCAAGCCCTACATCTGGTTTGAGAAATGTTTTTGTAACAAAGATTACGGATCGATTATTACCTACCAGACGTTCAGCGGCCTAACGGCTGCCAAACGTCTGGTTGGGGGCTTCACCCCTAAAACCCGAGAATAGAACACCCCGTCTAGGCCTTCTTACTCGCGTTACAGTGAAAAATTGGTTCCAGAGAAAAGCGAGACAGTAGGGCACAATCTCGAAAACTGCTTCTATGAAGCTTATCCATCCTCTATCGCACTTACGCCAATTTATTCTCCGAAGTACACATTCCCTACGTGGTGAAGAACAGATTGTGATAATCTTGTGAGAACTCTATACCGCTAAATATCCGACGGCAATAATAATCCTCCGATTCTCGAAGTAATTCTTCCTACCCCATTCCCCCTCCCCACCCCACCCCCCCCCCCGAGACAATACACAATATCCCCTTATCCATGTGCAGCCAGAGACAGGAAGAAAAATGTAGTGAGCATCAGTCAGAGTGAGAGGCATGTACACGCACACACTGCCTTTCAAATGTCATCTGAAAATCCAACGCATGCTTAGCAATGTTTGATCTGTGGCACATCTCTTGATCTAGACACCGTTGTACGACGTTCCTGTCACATACACGTTGGACGATAGTGAGAAGAAGTACTGGTCCGCCCTTACCGGTTCCTTCCACTGATCCCCTTCCTATTACTAGGCCACCTTCACTGGTTCTCCCTTTACCGGTCCCCCCCCCCTTCACAGGACTCTCTCACTTCACTGGTTCCCATTTGTCCCCCCCCCCCCCTTTTGCCCCCTCTTACTGACTTCCCTCACCTAAATGGTACCCTTTATTGGTACCCTTCACTGGTCCCATTAATGGTCACTCCTTTACTGCCCCCACCCCCCCCCCCCATTGCCGGTCTCATCTTCACTGATCCCTTTTACTGGTCCCCTCCCCTTCACTGGCCGCCATTATTGGTCGCACCTTCAGTGGTCCCCTCTTCACTGGTCCTCCTTTAATGGTTCCCCCTTTACCGGTTCCCCTTCACAGAACTTTCCAACTGGTTCCCGTTCGCTCCCCCCCCCCCCTTACTACCGCCCCAACCCTGATCTTAGTGGTACTCTTTATTGGTCCCCCTTCACTGGCTCCCATTAAAGATTCTACACTTACTGGTACCCACCCCCACCTCCTCCCTTTACTGGTCCTCCCACCCGTCACTGGACCCCCGCTTACTGGTCTCCTCTTTAGTGGTCTCCCATTACACGTGTCCGGAATCCGGACACCCCTTGCGCGACATAGGTGACACCTCTTCTAAACCGAGACACCCCTTGCATGTAATCCGTAGTACCTCTTCTGAGCTCAGACACCCCTTGCATCGATGACATGTCTTTTGACCCAGACATCCATTACGCGTCATCGTTGACACCTCTTCGGAACCCAAACACCCAATGCGCGACATCGCTGACATGCCTTTTGAATCCGAGCGCCTGGTGCACGACGTCGGTGACACATCTTTTAGGTCCGAACGCTTATTAAGCAACGTCGGAGGCATGTCTTTTGAACTCGAACGCCTTTGCGCGATATTGGTGACACTTCTTCTGACGGTCTCGACACGGCGTGGGTGGTACCTCGTCTGAACACGGACACCTGCTACTCGACTTCTTGGAAAGGCCAGACGGATGAGCAGACGGACGGACGGACAACCGCTAACTCCTTTATATATAGTAGGAAAATGAAATGATGAAGATCGGGAATTGAGTTGCCTATTGAAAGGGCATTGAATAGGATAGTAATAAGTACTTAGCATTGTTTGTAAAACCATTTTCCTATAGAGGTCTGAGAGGGTCGGTCACCCATTGTGTTTTAGACAAGGCAAGGATCTTTGAAGCCCTATACAAATCTGAAGAATGTGAGTTTAACGGCGCAACCAAACGACGTGGTAAGTCACGCGTTAAGTTTAATGATTTCAAAATCACAGGCAACATATAAAATTTTTCCGGCATGCGCATTCAATTGACCTGCCTCTCTGCGCAGTGCTCTATCTAAATGAAGGTCTTCTTCAGTATAGCCTTTGCGTGCAAAAGAATGTACAAAGTTTTCAGTTAAGCTTTGACGACCGCTACGCATGTGGGCAAGCAGATAATCCCTGAGTGCTTGGTTAGACAGTGTGATTTTTATAATACGACTGCGAACACCTGGTACTCTAGGTTTTCCTAGGGAGTAGCGACGCGATGTGATATTTCCTTTCTCAAATTTGCTCCTTAGTTCAATATCTCCTGAACTATAAACAGCTTCCTTTAGAATTTCATGATCGAACCGTCTAGTTGCCTCTTCATTGAATTACTCTTCTATACCTATCCAAGTTATCATCCTCGAATTTTCCTCAATTTTTGATTATCATTTTTGATTTTGACCATGCCTGAGTAAAATAAGCTCTTCTGCGGGGACGCTGAATAATATGAATCATCCAGTTTCTTCTCTATTTTAGCCATTCAACTATCGTTTTTTGCATTTCTCTGATGTTTTGGAGTTCGCCAAGAAAACCGTTCAAGCGCGCCGCCATAGTTCGTTACATTTGGGAGGAATAAGTATCGAAATGGTCAATTAACGTACTTGCCCAAAGAGGCATCGCCTCTTTCACGTTACCTCGTTGACTTTCTTGAAGGCAGATTGTTACGACATTGCTGAGCAGTGAGAGCAGTGGTATAGAGCGACCGCGTACTCAAGCTGTAGCCTGTTTCTTCTGCCAGTTTTACGCCGGATATCCGTTACTTTCCGCAATGCCATCTTTAATGAGAAATTTTTTTCTCATTTTCAGACAATACTGTGGGAGCAGTCCAGAATGTTTTTAATAATGCCCCTCTGGATATTGGAAGTGTGGGCAGCACTCAGATCACGGAAAGCCGGCTCTTTAGAGACCTGAAAGGGATTCAACAACGACTAAATTCGTAGATATGCGGGCATGTGCTGTAGAGATACCCATGATAAAGCAACCAGCTGCTCCATCGGTGGTATCTCTACCCCTTATTCCCCTGAATCCAGCTCTACGACTTCCATGGTAATCCAATAGAGACGCCTAGTGGAGATGTTGATAACTGTCAAATCTAACCTTTCACTGGTAAATTTTTGAGGTAAATATTAATATTATTTATTAAATATCATTCGGCATCTGGTCGGTTCGTGAGCGGTCGCCCAAGTCACGCTGACGGCTGTGGCATCACTTCATCGCTGATCTCTTCTTCAATCCGGATCTTCGAAGAACACGAGAAGAACCTTGTGGCTGGGTTCTGATTCTTGCCTCTTGAACTTATAAAGCCACCGAAAAAGGTGATTTCGCTGAAATTTCTGCTTTACAAAGGACACTGTTTACTACAGTTTGACATCGATCCTTGGCGTGTTCATTGAGATCAACGACATCTACAACAATGATGTCTGCATCATCATCGACTTCTCAGCCAAAGAAGACAAAGACCACTGCTCCGATGGACAGCGATAATATTTACATGACAATGGATGTTGCCTCCGCACTTGAACAGCTCCAAGCCGACAAAAAAGTGCCGGTATTTCTCAAATTTCTAGTCAACTACATATTGAGCTCACAAGATCAAATGAGCCTTATTCTGGCAAGAAATCAAGAGCTTCATGATCAGGTTCTCAATCTTTTTGACGAAAACCATGCTTTGAAACTATCTCTTGCTGAAGCCGAAAGAAAGCTCTCATCGCGCTCTCCTAGCTCAAACAATTCTCATTGTTGTTGTGATGAGAACAGAAGGCTTCGCTCTGTTGTTGTGTCTGGAATCGTTGAATCTGACCAGCCTTTGCCTACCGTTAGAGCAAAGTACGACATTCAAATTGTTGATAAGGTATTGGATCACCTGGACATCATTTGTGTTCCTGATAAGGTGTATAGACTTGGAAAACCACGACAAGATCGCACTCGTCTTATCAACGTTGAGCTTCCTTCCACCAATTTTCAGAATCTTCTCATAAGGAGAGCTCCTCGCCTACGGACCTTCTCTCATAGGGGGGGGGGGTATTCATACGCCCCTCACTCACAAAAGAGGAGAGGGAACGTAATCGAGAAGCTAGGCTGGCTCGTATTGCTTCTCAAGCTAACAATTCAAATACTCAGCCACAACAATCTCTTACTGCCCCGGTAAACCATCAGGCCATCTTCGGAAATCTTTAACAGGCCTTAAATGTCTTTATTTTAATGGACGCTCACTGCAGAAAAATAGGTATTATTTGAAATTTGCCATTAGTAAATCCGAGTACGACCTAGTTAGGATTACAGAATCGTGGCTAACTATGATTTGGAACCACTCTTAGGTGAATAGCTTAAGAACAATTATGTTAGATGTGACAGGAAGGAAAAAAAAGAGTGGCGGTGTACTCATTCTCGCTAAGAAATCTATTGCTTATGATTCCGTGTGGCTTGAATCTGTTCCCGAGTCATTCGAAATTGCATGTTGTGACCTAAAATTGTATGGCATCAATATTAGGATAGTTGTCGTCTACAGAACCCCAGTTGTAATCTTAACGGTACAATATTGCCGATAAAGTTTTAAGTGACCTAACCTCTTGTAATGTCCAATGTGTAATTACAGGTGACTTTGATTTATCCGACATAGACTGGTCACAATCTCCACCTCTTGCTGTTTCTTCCACTCTTAAATGTTTCATTGGCATGTGTAATTCTAACAAGTTTCTGCAGAATATCCGTCATCCAACTCGCGGCATCCACATTTTGGATTTGATTCTTAGTAGCCACACTGGCCTAATAAGGAATATTATGATAAACTCTCCAATTGGCACTAGTGACCATTCGTGTATTACATACGTAATCCGAGCGACCTTAAATTGCTTCGAATTGAGGCAAAACGTATGTTATCACAAAGCCAATTATGAACATATCTGTCAATTTTTGACTTCCCTAAACTGGTGATTACCTTTAGAGGATTTCACGAATATTGATGACAAGTACGAATTCTTTCTATCAGTTCTACACTTTTGCGTGGATCAGCTTATTCCTACTGAGAAAAAAACTTTACCTCATGACAACATTCCACCAAATCTTCGCAGACTTCGTAACCTCAAAGAGAAAGCTTGGAATGAATCTCAAAAGAATCCTATTCCGGCAAACGTTGATAAACTTAGAGCTATTAGTGAGAAGTTCGATCGTTGACTCCAAAAATACAACAACTACGTAGAACGTAAAGTTCTTGAAAATCCCAGAAAAATTTCGTTCTACAAATTTCTAAACTTGAGATTAAAACAAAACGTTCACATTCCTGCATTAAATGATGAGGATAGCAACTCAGCAACTACTATTCAGCTAAAGCAGCTATGTTAGCTAAGAACTTTGCGAAGTCTTATTCTGACCACTTTCACAACTGCTGCGCTGAACTAGATATTTGCGTTCCATCGCTAAGGGTCAGCGAAGTGTGGTTTTATAACGAAGACGTTTATGTAATGTTATGCTATCTTTTACCCACTTTTTTCCGAACACCTGATGAGCTCCCTCCATACTTTATTCATAATATCGCAGCTGCGGTTGCTTATCTCCTGGAGCACATATTCAATTTCAGTTTCATGCACGGCACTGTGCCTAAGAGGTGGAAGCACTCATACGTTACTCCTATTCCTAAGAAGCCACCTTTCCAGCATACAACTACCGGCCCATAAGCATTAAGTGAGTTTTTTGTAGAGTGTTTGAGAAGGTGCCCAAGAAAACTGTCGTTAGGCATATCGAATCTAACGACGTTTTACCTGACAATCAACATGGATTCAGAACAGGGAGATTTATAGAAACTGCAATGCTTGCAGTCCTTAATAATTCGACGAGTACGCTAGACCGCTAAATTAACATTGATGTTGTATATTTCGATTTTACTAAGGCATTTGACAAGGTTCCTTCTGATCTTCTACTTTCTATGCTACACAGAATAGGCTTGCATCCTAGAGTAGTTAAATGAATAAAAAGTTATATAACAGTAAGGTCTTATTCCACGGATCTCCCTCGATAGAGAGCCTTCGGGCTCTCTTGTTAAGAGGGATCTCGGGCCGCTTGTCGCAGGGCCACGTGGCGCGTCCCCGGGTGGTGGATAGGGGAATTAAACGCGAACCAAATGCGACCGTGTACTGCCCAGAGACGCAGGTGGGATGCAGGGGATGGACTCCTTGCTCCTGCTGTGTCGGGTCGATGCGTTCCTTGTGCGTGGGAGCGGCATGTTCGTGCACAGTGTGCGTGGATGTGTCCGTGACTGTGCGGATTGTAACTGTGTCGGCTCGGCCAAAAGCTTGCACTCGGTAGACTGGGAGTACATGTAAGGCGATTCGAGGCCGCCTTAAGTCTCGCCCCGTCCCTTCGGGCAGTCTGGCTGGCTGCCCTGGAGTTCTTCGCCCGCACGACAGAGCCTGACTAGCTACCCGTGTTGTATTCCAGTCAAACACAGCAGCACTAAAGGGCCTCATTCCCCTGACCCCGAAAGAGCCCCCATTTCTGCAGCGATGGGAAGGACGAGTACGGAGAGGCTGCTAAAATCTCAGGGCCTAACCAGGCTGCGCAAACTGAGAAGGACTAGGATGACGATCTGTACTTACAACGCCCGCACGCTTGCGTCGGAAGCATCCGTCGAGGACCTGATGATGCAAGCCAGGAAGATCAAGTACGACGTCATCGGACTGACCGAGACGAGAAGACACCACCCCCTACACGCCGCCTACGACTCCGGAGAAGAACTGTTCCTCGGAACATGCGACAGCAGGGGAGTAGGCGGCGTTGGTGTCCTCGTCAACACGCACTTGGCCATGAACATCGATTCGTACGAGTCTCTGACAAGCCGAATCGGACGTCTGCGACTGAAGCGATGTGGCTCCGTGCCAGCCTTGACTGTGTTCGTCGCGTATGCCCCAACATCCGACTACGACGACGAAGACGTCGAGGCCTTCTACGTGGAGCTGGAGAAGTTCTATAAGGAAGATCACACCTTCTACAAGGTGATCGTCGGCGACTTCAACGCCAAGATCGGGCCACGAAGGTCGCCGGAAGAACTTCACATCGGAACCCACGGTTTGGAGTGGAACGAGCAAGGTGAAAGGCTGTCTGAGTTTATCATGTCGACCAAGACCATCCATGGAAACTCGCAGTTCCAGAAGCCTCCCTCCCTACGATGGACCTGGGAATCCCCCGGTGGCCAGTTCCACAACGAGATCGACCACATCATCTTTAATCGCAAGTATTGCCTGACCGATGTCTCCGTTGTCCCCAAGTTCTACACGGGATCGGACCACCGCCTCCTTCGCGCGAGGTTCCGCTTTTCGCGTCAAGGAGAGAAGGCCGCGAAGTTCAAGAAGAGGAGTCCCAGAACGACCATCAACTGGGATCTCTACACCTCTCTTGCCGGCCTTTGGGAAGATGCCGTCATGGACAACGTCGATGAGGAATACGACCGCTTCGTGCACCATCTCCACGATAGTGCTAAGGGAGCCGAGAGCTTGAAGACCACCAAGAGGCGCCTGTCTCCGGAAACTCTCGAGCTTATACGCCAGCGTGGAGCAGCACGAGCGTCAGGCAACTATCAACTGACGTCCGAGCTTGCAAAGCTATGCAGAGCGGCGATAAAGGAAGATCTCAAGGAGAGAAGGGCGGAAGTGTTGGCTGAAGCAGCAGAGGCAGGGCTGAGCATCCGCAATGCCCGCCGGAACTTCGCCAACTTCAAGACCAAGATGACCGCTCTCCGACGTCCTGACGGAACCGTCACCTCTTCCAGAAGGACCATGGAGAAAGTCATCCACGACTTCTACTCCGATCTCTTCGATAGCCACGTCCACCTGCCCCTACGCCATCTTCCGCAGGATGGATACGTCATCCCCTCTGTTCTCCCTTCCGAGATCCGACACGCCATCTCGTCGGTGAAGAAACGTACAGCACCCGGTCCTGACAGGATCAGAGCTGAACACCTGAAGAACCTCCCGCCAGCGCTCATCAACACCTTGGCGCGGCTCTTCACACGCTACCTGTCCGAATGCAAGGTTCCATCTCAGTGGAAGACCAGCAAGACCGTCTTGCTGTACAAGAAGGGAGACGTGCACGACATTGGCAACTATCGCCCGATCTGCCTGTTGTCCGTAGTCTACAAGTGTTCACTCGAGTCATCCTGAATAGGATTAGTAGAACGCTGGACGAAGGACAGCCATGCGAACAAGCAGGATTTCGGAGAGGATTCAGCACGATCGACCACATACACACCATTACGAAGCTCATCGAAGTGTCGCGAGAGTACAAGCTGCCGCTGTGCCTTACGTTCATTGACCTGAAGAAGGCATTCGACTCCGTCGAGACTGAAGCGGTCATGGAAGCACTGCTCACCCAGGGCGTTCCTACTCAGTACATCAGAGTCCTTCGAGAGCTGTACAGTGGATTCACGACCAAGATCTCACCATTCTACAACGACGTCGTCATTGACGTGAAGAGAGGGGTTCGACAAGGGGATACCATATCCCCGAAGCTCTTCAGCGCCACCCTCGAAAACGTCATGCGCGAACTAGAATGGGACGACATGGGAGTGAAGGTCGACGGCCGGCAACTGCACCATCTTCGCTTCGCTGACGACATCGTGCTCATAACACCGAGCATCAGTCAGGCAGAACGAATGCTGGCCGACTTCGATCGTGTATGTGGAAGCGTTGGACTGCAGCTGAATCTTACGAAGACGATGTTCATGAAGAACGGATGGGTTTCTGATGCCCCATTCTCGCTCAACGGAACGAACATCTCCGAATGCTCCAGCTATGTGTATCTGGGTCGCGATGTCAACATGGCCAACGACCTAGCACCAGAGCTGAGCAGGAGGAAACGAGCGGCTTGGGGAGCTTTCAAGAGCGTCGAAGAAGTCGTGAAGAAAACGAAGAACGTCCGACTCCGTGCCCACCTATTCGACTCCACTGTTCTTCCTGCCCTAACATACGCCTCAGAGACCTGGGCTATACGAAAGCAGGATGAACACGCGATCAGCGTCGCGCAGCGTGGAATCGAGAGGACGATGCTCGGAGTGACACGACTCACGCAAGTGAGAGAAGGCCTCCGGAGTTCCGAGCTTCGCCGACGTTCGAAGATCAGAGACGCTGTCGCATGGGCCAAGTCGTCGAAAATTAGGTGGGCCGGCCACGTAATGCGATTCGCAGACACCCGCTGGACGAGAGCCGTCACAGACTGGATTCCGCGGGATGTCAAAAGAACGCCAGGACGCCCACCAACGCGTTGGTCGGACTTCTTCGTGAAAGCCCTGAACGACCGATATGACGCTCTTCGTGTCCCTCGAGCGAGGAGGATCCATTGGACCACTCTGGCACGCGACAGGGACGAATGGAGACGCTGCTGGCGCCCGCTCGAGCAAGTCGATGATCAACGGGACGACAGGTGATACAGGTGAACAGTAAGGTCCTTTCAAGTCAGAATTAATGATTTATTATCAGAATCATATCCAGTTACAAGTGAAGTGCCGCAAGGTGGAGTTTTGTCTCCTATTCTTTTCATCGTCTATACTTCTGAAGTACCAGAAGTAATTCAAAGGTATAATGTGTCTTGCAAAATGTTTGCGGACGATATAAAGATCTACAAAAGTGTTGAAAAGACTGAAGATTGTATTGCATCATAATCTGCTATTAACGCTATTGCTGAATGGTCGGCGACATGGAAACTTCCACACTCTTCATCTAAAACCAAGCCGCTCCATCTTGGAAGTTCTGAAAATGGGCACACTTATTACCTTGGAGAGTCCCAACTCAGCAGTACGGACATCGTGCGGGATCTAGTTTTCTTATTGTCCCCAAGCTCTCGTTTAATACTCACTGTGATAATGTATCCAGTAAGGCTAACAGAACTATCCACGACATATTCAAGTCCTTGAGCACTAATTCAGTGAAACATCTAGTTTCAGCGTATAAGTCCAATGTACGACCACAACTTGAATATGGTGCAACTGTATTTAATCCGTCTTCGAGTCACAATAGAATGAAACTTGAAGCAGTTCAGAACAACCTTACCAGAGAGTTGTGGATAAGGCGTCATGTATATGAGTACACCAGCATACCGCCTGCTCCTGTACGCAATAAAATATTTGATATCTCATCGCTTGCTATTCGAAGAAAAACGTACGCCTCATCATGATCTTCAAAATTCTAAATTCAGTGACGGGTCTATCTGTGAAACAGTTTTACACGATTTTACACGAGGCAAAGCTGCATTTTCCAAGATCTAGGATTTCTCTGCGTGCCACGTTCTTTACACCAAGGGCAGGTTCCGAATTCATCAAATTATCGAAATCATCTCCCATTCCTGACTCCCTGAGTAAATTCAAAAGGCTTCTTGACAGACATTTCCGAAGCGCTTAATTGCTTATCTTTTTATGATTGTAGAAATCTATGTTCAATCAATCTTCTTGTTCACCACATTCTCTTTTCGAGATTTTTTTTGTTAACATTCCTCTTAGTATCCCCATAATTGTTTATGTTTATGTTTTGCGTGAATTTCATGTATAAATAAATAAAATAAAAATATGAGTATGGTGGGTGAGGCAGAACTTCAATTCCTAGTTCGCTTAATTTTAGCATGGTGATTTGGGAAACGTGTGGGCGGGCGTTGTCGTGCAGGATGGGTCCTCTTCTTTTGGCCAGTGCCGGCTGCAGCTCGCGTAATCTTCGGTACATCTCGTCGTTTTTGTGACAGTAGGACTCTGCTGTGATGGTTCGACCTCGTTCCAGAAAGTTGTAGTGAATCTCGTCAGCTACCGACCACCAAACTGGTGCCATTGTTGTTCTTTTCAGGCGGAATTTCGGCTTTGGAAGTGCCAGGGGATTCGTCGACATCAGCCCACTGTCCTGATCGTCTTCGGTTATCGTACAGAACCCACTTGTCATCACACGTGGCGAGTCGGGAGGCAGTCGTTAGTCCCGACTCGGATACGCACTGACGATGTCGACATTGCCTCCGCAGCCAATTAGCATCTACTCGCACCGTGCCACCCGCCGCTTCGCGACGATCTCCAAGGCAGTCCTCGCCGCCGTGCGATGGTGACCTAGCCGAGCACGGGAGGCTGCAGGTCGACCGCGACCCCACTGAGGGCGAACTTCACAGATCGACCAGATTTGCAATTACAGTGGATAACTTATTTAGAGGGTTTACAAAGGCAGCGTAAAGAGTGATACTGGTGCGAGACCTACATACCTTCATATCAGAATTTCGAGCTCTATCTGATGGGCTGTACAAGAACGGTTAAAATTTCCTCTGTAGAGACATTTTGACGCAGCCTTCGAGGCAAAGGCTTCATGAACAATAAAGCACGAATTTTCTATACTTTATTATCAAAATTTTATGCTCTATCTGTTAGATTGCTACAAGATTGCTTAAAAATTCCGCTGTGGAGGCGTCCGGATAAAGACTGCACAAACAATGCAAAACAAATTTTGTCCAGGACATAGACTTGATGGCGAAATGTTTACTGATGCTTAAAATAACGGTGCTCCTCCTCAGAAGTTTTTCTTCATTCATGAAGGATGCAACTTTATTCTACTGGCATGACACTGGAAGAACCATTTGACATGTTATGTGATAAAATTCAATTACCATAAATTTTTACTCATACCTATTCAGTCTTAGTCTCGAGAAATATCGTGCTAGGTATCACAAAGGTTCATAAAGATGTCGAGGATCTTAGAAAAACCTAAGAAATATTATGAAAAAAACTAGAACAGGATTCTGCTAGGACTGCTCTCTACTATTGTTCGCGCAGTCGGTACTAGTGTACTTAGTGTACCGCACTAAATCTTATTCAAAATAGGTCTAATAGGGGTAATCTGCCATGGGAAGAACGAATATCATAGTCGTTTTTTGCGGAAATGCCGTATAAGCCCGCTATATTAAGATCGGATCGCCTAAGGCCTTGCGAAATAGCGCACGCTAGTAAGAGACGCAGAGAGTGCGCCTTCTACCGTTGCACACTATTTCGCTTTTTGCTGACGCGGAGGAGAGCACAGAACCGGGCAGGGAAAGGGACTCCGGGGTGTGGGCCCACTAGCTCGTGTTAAAATTGCCTTCATCCTAGAGTTCTCTCCCTTGGCCAATTCGGATGAAAATAATACCAAAAAATCGAAACGAGTAGATAAGACTGTATCTACATTCGCTGTGTGTATCTAGTCGCCACGCCTGCAGGCCAAGGCATGGTATGGTAACCCCCCCCCCACCCCTCGAAGATGGCCGCGAATGCGTGCTGGTAGGATGCGGAGTCCGTGTCTCTTACCAGCGCGCGCTATTTCGAAAGGCCTTGGCGATTCGAACCTAATGTAGCGGGCTTATAAGGCATTTTCGCAAAAAACGAGTGTGATATTCGTTCTTCCCATGGCAGATTACCCCTCATAGACCTATTTTGAACAAGATTTAGTGCGGTACATTAAGTACACTAGTGCCGCGCAGTCTTTATCCGGAGGCCAAAATATCTCCACCGGGAATTTTTTTAGCATTCTTGTACAGCCCAATAGATAGAGCTTAAAATTTTGATAATAAAGTATGCAGAATTCGTGCCAAATTGTTCGTGAAGCCTTTAGCTAAAAGCGTGCTTCAAAATATCTCTACAGAAGAATTTTTAAGCGTTCTTGCACAGCCCATCAGATAGAGCTCGAAATTCCGATATGAAAGTGTGTAGGTCTCGCACAAGTACGACTCTTTACGCTGCCTTTGTAAACCCTCTAAATAAGTTATCCACTGTAATTGTAAATCTGGTCGATCTGTGAAGTTCGTCCTCAGTGGGTCGAGATCGATCTGCAGGCTCCCGTGCTCGGCTAGGTCACCACCGCATTGCGGCGAAGGCTGCCTTGGAGCTCGTCGCGAAGCGGCGGGTGGCACGGTGCGAGTCGACGCTAATTGGGGGGGTCGAGCGTCCTACCCCTCGTCCCCCTGGCCCGCCCACCCCCAACCCTCTGGGCTTACCCGAGAGTCCAGTGGCTGCCTTACGAGATAGTGGAGAGGCAGATATTTGCCACGCCTATGGTTATAGGGCGGTGGGTAGAACGCCACTCCGCCCGCTAATTGACTCCGCAGGCACTGTCGGCATCGTCAGTGCGCATCCGAGTCGGGGCTAACGACTATCACCCGACGAGTCGATTAAAAAACACAACTTTGCCTCTCATAGTTAGTCTCTCTCAATCTCATAGTTTGCGATGGATTAGCTTGAGGCTTTTTAAAGGATGGAGGGAAGACCTTTAAATCGTCGTCCTGGGGTCGGATTCATCAACGACTTACATAGCTTTAACAGAGAATTCACGGCGGAAAACCCAGTTAACGCGGCTTATTGCTCACTATAGCGCTTGATAAGCCGCGCTATCAGGGATTTCGGCTGCAAATTTCTCTGTTAACTTTCTGTAAGCCGTTGATGAATCCGGCCCCTGGGTTGCTGCAGGTCTGGCGTTTCGGTGTGCACCTTCAAGGTTGAAATCTCTAGAACGAAATTTCTCGAACCACCTTTACACGGTCCTTTCTCCACGACTATTCAGCCCCTTGCCGGACCGTTTCGACGGCGATTGGCCCAGTTTGAAACTGGAAATATCGCCCGGAATCGCTTTTTGGCATACTTAATAAGTCTTCGAAGCAACACAGTAGTTAAGCATAGGTGAAACACAAATTACAAAGAGATAACAAGAGCGAAGAATTCCGTATTAGACCTTATATAAGAGCACTACGTAAGTTGACTATTGATTCAGTAACAAACGAACGAAAAGCGTTTGCAGTACAACACCAGAACGTTCCGGCCTTCCAATACAATGAAACCACGCCTAGTTTTGCCCTTCAATCGACATAAGATGACTCATCACAAAACTTTTATCTTTTGTTAGTAGACTCTCTTAGTATAAGTCCATCAGTTACTTCTTCTTTGTTAATCCATCAACTGCTTTTGACACAGGATCGATCACTTTCTGGTAGAGCATAGACGATCCTTGAGTTTGTGGCAGGAAGAGGAACACGAGGAAGGCAGTCTGCAATAAAGCGATTCAGCAGATTTCCTATTTGGTTCTGGAATTTCAATACTTTTCACACTGTCCATGTTCCATTCTATGCAATAACCACCTAACCTCACCTAAATCATCTAGGAGTTAACCGATTTGAAATGGTTCACGAGCATTACGAATGGATTGTTTTGTTCAGAAATTCACAATATTCGTGCATGGGGCAAAAAGCACCTCTTGTGTCCTCTAGTACTTGTGTGAGAATTGTCATAAACGGATAGCCAATGTGAATATCAGACTTGTAGTCCGACTTTTCCACTGTGTGGCCACTTTTTGCTGATCCTTCTTTACCTTTGGCTTGATGTGAGACATCATCTGCTTCTAAAACACTTCTAAGTATCTGATTGGAAACTTCATCTTTCAGTTCCTTGCAATCAGTAATCAGTTATGGCGAGAAATTGGAGAATTCCGAAGCTGCATATGGAGTTGCGAGCAACTTTTTTTGCATTCAAAATCTCGAACGGAGCTTCAAATATTGCCATCGGCTCTGAATCAACTTGGCTAACTTTAATAAGGCTCAGCAACATCCTCCCTTGATGTAGAAAATATCTCGACTGTATTCACTTTTTCCGAAGTTTCTAGCTCAAGTCTAGACGTTAAGATAGATGCGGATGTGAATACTTTTTCACCACAAGATCATGGCTAGTGAGAAGTAGGATTGTATAGTGTACTGGCTGCTCCTGAGCCTAATACAAACGCTGCGAGTGCTTTATACTGCATCGGCTGCCTACAGCAGCAGTGGATTCCACAATCAGGAATACGAATGACAGGCCGTTAGAGAATCGCAAGGAGTTGAACATATCAAACGTTATAGGTATTGCTAGGAAAGAGCATGAAGAAATCACTGAAGATCGATAGTGATGCAGCAAGTTTGTCGCCCCATATTGCACAGCAGCGTGGGATGGCTTAATATTAATGTCTTTCCGAGTAATTATTTTGTAGAAGTAGATATTTATAGGAAATATGAAGTTTTGCTCCGGAAACCTTCATAATATGAGTAGTCTTCTGAATGGCAGTTAAACCGCAGACTCGTTTCGATGGAAGGAAATCATCTAGAGCATCATAAAGTCATGCAAAGTCATCCTGGGAGCGATTCAAGCGTCCGCATGAAGAGCAACACTCGGGAGAGCTGGATCGGAGAACTGCATGAGCCTTAACACCTCTCGTAGTGAAGAAAGCTCTAAGCTAGGAAGCTCCGAGTGGGCGATATTCCCTTCTGCCACGCAGTGATGCGAGCGGGCAGTGCTACCACGTCAAAGGCGTTAAGGACCGCACAAATTGAGATGTCTTCTGAAATACCTGATGAACTTATTACCAAACCAGATGTCGGACTTCCAACGTGAGGAGAGTTACTTACCTTCAAGACCCAGCGGAATATACGTGAAAGGGTAAGCGAAGATCGGCTATTCACAAATGGAAGACGAGATAATGAAGAAACAGAACAGCTGCTCAATGGTCCTCGAGGAAAACCATGTCGTAGCTCGATGTGTTCGTTGTTCACACGAGGCAACTAGGATTCCAGTTGAGAACGAAACAAGCACCTCAATCAGCCATATTACTGCTAACCACCCGCTTGACGACAAGGGCCAGAAAACGAAACAAACTGAGACGATGATCTTGCCCTCACACCTAATGAAAACGGCGAATTAGTGCACTTAAGCAACAAAGCAGTCATGAAACAGAGTGAATTTGTGGTTAACAAGATCGCTAGAGGCTTGTGTTGCATGTATTCTGTGCATTAAATTATGTTGTCATCGCAAGATTTCTAGTTGATATGTACCATGGAGATATTGAAATCTACTTAAAAAATCTACAGCATCTAAACCTTAGAATTACATAATTGGTTATCGCAATGAAATGACCCGACAAGAAAGGAGTCACTCTTGAGCCTTCTTCCATACTATGAAATCACCTTGATAAAGTAATAGGCTGGAAAATATGAAACTGATGTAGAGTCGATCAGTGCCAGGAATCCAAAAGGAATCCAATACTGGAGTACATTCATTGCTTCGCCAGAGTTCTTTCCTCGGATGGCCTGAATTAGGGATTTCAATTGAACTCCAACTTGAACTAGGGAAAATGAAAGATTCACCACCACATGCTGAAAAATTTTATGCTAATTGGTCTATCCTAGTTGGAGGATACATAATTGAAAATCACGCGACAAATTTACATGGGATTCACGGAGCGGCTTCCAGAGGACAAAATAGGGCCCAAGATGAAAAAATCACAAAGAAAAGAACAAAAACAGCAAAAACAAAAAATCCACCACGGTTGTGAAGAGATTTGAGCCCCTCAATATGACGGATCCTGGTTACAACATGTCCGGCGGCGGCCAGCGCTGTCTGAATGCTTTGCCCGCAGGGATATCTTTACAGCAGCGGTGATTTTTTTGTTTGCTTTTTATTTTTCGTTTTTTGCTTGTTTTGGGTACTATTTTGCATTTTATGGTCCCAAGTCAATCTGTTCCACGATTCTCAGTCATGTGCTTCCCCCCCCCCCACAACTAGGATAGATCCGTACATTCATTGCTTCGCCAGAGTTGTTTGGCCTGAATTAGGGATTTCAATTAAACTCCAACTTGAACTAGGAAGAGTCGAAGATTCATCACCACATGCTGAAAATTCTTATCCTACACGACAATAGGTTACGGATAAGCCATCTATAGCATGTCTCTCAGCGCAAGGCCTTCATCTACACGGGAAGCGGTGCATGCATACGGCTCAGTATTCCAACGATGGGATCATAGGCGCAACGCGCGAACGAGGGGAGGGACAGCCCATCAGTTCGCGCGAGGTGTACCGTTTGTCCTAGGCCCTCTCGTTGTCATTTCCACTACACGTACGTACGCGTCAGGTTGTGTACAATGTGGGAAATTCCACGTCACCATATCGGACTGCTACGCTCAAGGCGGTCGAAGCCCATGGGCTGTCCCCCGCCCCCCCCCCCCCCGTCAAATCATTGCGACGTTGTTCTAGGCCTATGTCATACCATCGCTCCCCCGAGCGAAGCCTAGTGATAAGCTCCCATATTGATCGCACGAGGCGATGACTCGATATGGGAGCCTATCGTTGGGCTTCGCTCGGGGTGAGCGATGGTGTGACATAGGCTCGACAATCCAGTGGGCGTTTCCTGGTCGAGGTTGGATTGCTGTTCCACGTTCTAGATCCCATCGAAGAATTCCACAGTCCGAGTGTTTCTTGATGCATGGCGCAGCAAAAAAAGAGCACCTCTCCCTACACTAATAATAGATTCGCATGAAGTATGCCGGCACCCTCTAGAGTAGACGTCCTTATTGCATGCCAGAACAGGACACTAGATTCTTTTTCGCTGACGAGATAGAGAAATGTCAAACCTGTTGTTATGGGTCTCCAAGAAAAAGTCCGACTAACACATTGCTGAACATTTTGAAGTTCTTTTGACGTTTGTTCAGTCACGTCACTTGTCCGGCGGACGTGACTGCTTCTCCGCCTCACCGAGCTCATCGTCGGCTCTGCCCAAGGCATAGCTTTGCTGCGCACAAATATCGAAATTTTGAGGCGGCACACCTCTCTTACAAGTGTGTAATTTTCGCTACTCTGGACAATTTCACGTTCTTTTTTGTCTTGCTTTCAAACGGCCAGCTTCAGAAACACACAAGTGGGTGTCACCACAAACGTCATTTTCCCAAAAGTATCTACACCACAACTACACTGACGTCTTCTGGGTTCACCTTAGGCCTCGCACCGCTATCATACAATGCCTTTCAATGTCAGCACGAAAAAAGTAATCAAAATCTATGGTATTCCCTTCGGGATGTCCGTCGTAAAATGGCGTTAGTTTTTCGAGTCTGAGAAGCAGACAAACAGGAAAAACTGAGTGAAGCTTTTCCAGAGCTAACCAATCAACCAACTTACTTCAATGCTGACATTAGCTGGGTAGAAGAAAGTGATCAAGTAGGAGACGAACATTGCTTCCTCGCCCGCCATCAGGTACAAACAGGTCAGTCCGATGACTCCGTAGGCGATCTGAAACGATGGATCACCACTTCGCTGGAAAGACGCACCGAAGGTCGCATTACGTGTTCTCGCTTGACGCCAGCGGCATCGACTTTCTTTAGCTGCTCGTCCAAAGCTGCTCCGTGCGACTTGTGGCACCAGGCGACCAAATCAGCCTGAACAGCCAGTGAATTACTCCTCGATCCAACTTCTCAGACAGTGTAACGAGGTCGCCGATGACCTATGGCCTCAAGGTTCCATCCCCTAACAAGGGAACTATCTGAACGTTAGTCGGAACGGCAGGAACGACTACTATAGGGAGAATCCCCGTCCTCCAAATAGTAACAGAACATGTTTTGTTTTTGCCGAATCCTTGAGGCAAACGAGTACGAGGGTGTAATGGTTAAGGGTCCGCAGAGCGAGCTCTTCACGGCAGCAAGATATTGGTGTCGTGGAGTGGGTGGCGCAGTGGTAGAGGGTACGCCTTGTGTTCGTGAGGGCGAGGGTTCGGTTTCCATGCTACGTCGCGCTTTTGCACTTTTGCCATAATATCGGATTTCCATAGAGATTTCCATATCTGAACTTGTTTTCGAAGTTTGCTACGGTAAGATGTTTTTATTACTTATTATTTGTGGACATCTCGTAATTCATCAGCAATGTCCGAAATATGCCAAATACGATTATATAAGAAATATGAAACACCTTCAGCACCATTGATACACAGGCACAAAGTGAATGAAACAGTGATGCCGATCACAGTGTAGGCAACGTATGAAGGCTACAGATTCTTCACATCCTGACTCATCACATGGGCCAAGCTCTTCCACTCGGGTTTTCGAAGCAACCAAGACGTTGTTGATGATGATGTTGATGGTGATGTTTCGTTTTCATTTTTCAAAGGAATCTAAAGCAGTGGTTAGTACTTTCTCTGCTGCGAGATTGCTTCACGTTTCTGCCCAGTGATACTCCGCTGCAGCCGAAGCCTGCAATCGCAATTCCAGTGTTGCCAAACCTTTTCTCCGAAACGATCTGTACTCCCGAAAACGTGATAGTACTGGTTAGTGGCGTCGTGACTCCGGCACAATCCTCTTCTGGTTGAAACTCGTGGTCCTCTTCTCCCACTACCTCCAGTTTCTCCACTTCGTCGATTTCCAGCTATCGCAGTTCGGAATCCTTTCGAATACTTGCTTTCCTTTCCGCCAGCTTCATCTCTTCTGTCGAAGGGGCAGAGATCATCGAGTGGAGATCCGCATTTCAGTGTCAGTAGGTGAATGACCACTCGAGGGTCAGCAGACATTGTAGAGTCAGTGTTGGTGGCAGCAGCTTGTTATGACCGCGCGACTTTGTAAGCACAACAAGGGTGAGAATATTGATCGAGGTGGCAAGTCAAGTTGAAGATCATGTGGTCCCCTCCTACGCTGTGAGTACACTGGCGGCACTCACCTCACCTACACTAATAAAGTAAATTTGAAGCATTTTTCTAGCTTTCTGCCGCTGCTCATTGTTGTTTCTGCGTCAACATTTCTTACATTGACAACGAGAACAATTTATTGGTGTAAGAGTTTCATATTAAATCGCATTTGGCATATTTCGTACATTGCTGGTGATTTACGAGATGTCGACAAATAATAAGTAATAAAAACATCTTTCCGTAGCAAACACCAAAAACAAGCTCAGATATGGAAGTCTCTATGGATCATCCGATACTATGGCAAAAGTGCAAAAACGCAACGTAGCACGGGATCCGAACCCTCGACGTCACGAACATGAGGCACCCCCTCCCGCACTGCGCCACCCAGACCACGACACCAATATCTTGCCGCCGTGATGAGCTCCCTCTGCGGACCCTTAACCATTACACCCTCGTACTCGTTTGCCTCAAGGATTCGGCACGAACAAATCATGTTCTGATACTATTTGGAGGACGGAGATTCTCCCTATAGTACTCGTCCTTGCTGTTCCGGCGTACCGTTCAGACAGTTCCCTTGTAAGTGTGAATTCTGTTGAGGCGCAGAAACTTCTTCACGCCTAACCTGCGTACTCCTAACAGGGTGGGACACAATGTGTAGCAATAGGCTTAGAACGAGGGATGCAATCCTATTAAATAGCTTTTTCTAACCTTCATTCGGTTTCTATACCTTATCGCGATATCAAAACCCACAGACGCGCAGAAGAGCACGGAACCTGCCAAAGCATCGAATGTACGCTCAGGGGCCCGCGGGCCCGCTTCTCTTTCTTTTTTCTTACTATAGTTTAGTAGTCCTAAGTGATCACAGCTCAGGATGTACCACTTTAAGGTCACCATGCTGTCCGCTGTGCACGTCCTATTCTGAAGGCAATCACTCCGAGGGAAGCGTTCTTGTCCCTCGCTAAGCCCTCATGGTGCTTATAAAGGAGCCAAAATAAGGTTGGGTAGCAGACACTGTACATTGTGTCGCAGTTTTCAGAAATTCGAGTACGCCTCACTAAACGTTGCTCTAAATAGAACTTCGAAAGGTATTATATTTGGCAAAGAGTCGGCTGATTTCATAAGAATAGCTCTGCGTGCCACGGCTCTCGAAAAGTGGAGGTACCAGCACCTCACAGTACGACGTGGTGCGAGCCTAGGTGTAAGTTTATGTAGTTTATGGCCCGTTACTTATGAAATGGCCGATTTTGCAACCTCAATTTCTGGTCGATTTCCGTAGCAACGGTTGTTCCCATTTCAGGCATTGTACATATATAGTTTCTGAAAACGCAGAATCTCCGCTTTCGTACCATTTAGCTTTTGTGACATGGTTGCCGTTTCCAGTTTTTGACGTCGTTTTTACAGTATGAATCGACGTGATATTCGGGTGCTCTGCTTATATGAATGGAAAAGTGGACACAACGCTGCGGCCGCAGCTCATAACATCAAACCTGCATTTGGGGAGGATTTCGCTAAGGGATGCCCAATTCGCCACTGGTTCGAAAGGTTTCGATCTGGATATGAAGTCTCGAAGATGAAGACCGAGGTAGGCTGCCTTCGCTTCTTGACGACGGCTAACTCAAAGCCGTGGTGGGAGCGGATCCGCGTCAAACTGTGGGAGAGCTAGCACATCAGCGCACTATCGGACGCCACTTAAATGCTATAGTAAAAGTAAAGAAATTGGATAAACGGATCCCGCACGAATTGGCCGCTGGGCAGATGCTGAAGTGCCACGGCACCTGTGTTTCGTTAAGGCTGCGCGACCTAAGGGTACTTTTTTTGGGATGTTTTTGAGATGTGACGAAAAATGGATCTATTATGACAATCGTCGTCGCCTTGTACAATGGTTGGACAAGAATGTGGGTCCCAAGGAGATGCCAAAATCAAGTCTCAATTCAATGAGGACCATGGTGACCAACGGTGTACAATGGCTGGTATAGTCCATTATAGTTCTTGAAGATTGGAGAGATTATCACAGCGGAGAAGTGCTGTGAAACTGAGGTGATGCAGTCAGAAGTTGATTGAAAAACAGCAGACTTTGGTCAGTCGAAGAGATCAAACCCCACTGCGTGACAACGCGGGTGTCAAAAAGTCAAAATTGGCCATTTCATACGACCAACGACCTAACACATACAGCACCGGACGCGTTTTTTGAATAGACACCGCAAAAACAACGATTTTGCGGTTTTTGCGCCTTTTTGACAAAACTCGCCTAAAATCAACCATTTGAAAAACCAAGGGAATATTTAAGCTCAGAAGCTATAGCTCTATCGTTTGGTATACATATTTCATATGAAGCCATAAAATGTCCGAAATTGAAAACTCGCGCTCCATTGCGAATCCGGGCGGTGGCGGACGAGTTATCGATCGCAGGCCGACGAAAATCGCTGCATGCTCACAATTCCTCTAATTTGAGGTTTTTTGAGAAACGGTTGGTACCGTACGATTCATCTCTTCGAGATCTACACAAGCGTTCATACAACTTTACCAGAACGCGGCATTTTTGCAGTGGATGGCCGAAACGAATGACTGGAGCAGGCTCTTTGCGATTAGAGCAGCTTAGTTCCCAGGACTTGCATGTTTTCGGGGCACTTCAAGCATGCCGTACGTCGGCAGTGCTCTCTCATGCCAGGAATCCTTCGAGAGTGCGCCGTGCACAATGCATATAGGATCGAATCTATCAGTCGAGCGGGCGCGACCACTCCCAAATTGCATTCGCGGGCATGTTCTGAGTGCAGTAACTCTGTCAAGTTCAAGACTTTCCGGCTGCAACTCAAGATTTTTGTAGGCAGTTGAAAGTTCAAGAAAAGCGCTGAAACACAGCGACGTAGCTTCTGACTGGACAAAGCTAAAACGGGGCGAAAATGCAGTTTAGCCTCGTGCGACACGATTTTTCCGAGTTCTGACAACTACTGCGGGAACACAAGGAGAGCTAACGGCATGCAAATGCGTGTGCGAGCACAAGACTGAAAACGCTTTTCGATGATTTCTCGCAACTCACCAGATGTCTAACTTGCCTTAGTCCTAGCTGCCATTTTAGAGCTGCGGAGGGCAGCGGTGAAGATTCTTCCGCCCTACTCGCTCATATTTGAAATCTCGACACTTTCAATGGTCCCATTCTGTTCAGCATAAAACGCTCTATCGAACCGTGCCAATATCGACCGACTTCAGAAAAATCGATTTTTTGACAACTTTCCATCGACACCCTAGGCCGAGCCTGCGAGGACAATGATGTCATCGAAAGTCGATATTTTAGAAATTGGCCAAATTTCCTCGTCCTAAGTCATCCAGGGGTTAATTAGTGCGCTGATCACGAATCCGACATTCGTTTATGAAAATTCCGCCAATTTCGGTAGATTACCTGCCGTTTGAGGGCGGTCGGGTCAGGATCACCGGACACCCTCAGTTGTCGGGTGGTCCCCTGCCGTAATCGACCAAATCGACTTCGGCATCGTGTTCGGCACCACGCCCCTTACGAAGTTCGAGCAAAATCGGTGATCCTGACCCCACCACCCTCAGTTACCCAGAAGAAAATCCAAAACTTGCCAAAGCGAGATTTTCAAATACGAACATCGGATTCGTAATCAGCGCCCCAAACAACCCCTATATGATTTTGAACGAGAAAATTTGGCCGATTTCGAAAATGTTGATTTTCGATGACGTCATCGGCCACGCATGCTCGGCCTCGTCTTCGAAGTGAAATTGGCACAAAAAATCGATTTTTCTGAAGTTAGTCGAGATTCGGACCACTCGATAGAGCCTTTCCTGGCGAACAGGACGGTGTTATTGGAAGTAACGAAAACTCATTCAAATGTGGGCGAGCAATGCGGAAGAAAGTTGACCGCTGCCGTCCTAAGCTGTAAAATGGCAGATAGCGCTGAGACGGGTTAGGCAGCTGGGGAGTTCTGAGGATGTCATTGTAAAGTGCCTTCAGTGTTAAGCTAGCGCACACATTTGCATGCCGTTAGCTAACCGCGTCTTACCGCAATGGTCAACCGAAGTCGGAAAAAATTGGGTCGCACATCCCTCGCCTCCAGGCAGTTACGCACACTCGCCTGGTCAGGAGACGAAAGGGCTGACACTAATACGTATGAGGATTTATTGATTTTTATGAGTGTCAGGTGGACCACCCCTCCCCCCCCCTCCCGATTGGACTTGCACTCTCGTACGTTTAGTGACGATTTATTTTTGCGGGAAGGTGGCATCGTTACCGTTCACTTGTAGCTACAATCCAGAGCTTGCAGCCGGAGGCAAGCCATGCCTTGTCGCACCTTCACAGAAGCCGCTACGAAAAAACGATTCAATCCATTCCTGGTGAAGGCGCGGCGGAGCGATGCATAATAAGGAAAAGGAGGTGCACTCAACGATGATGATGTTTGTTGTTGTTGCCAATAGTGGCGCAATGCCTGTCAGGGGAGATGCAGTCTTGTGATCACGATTTGTCGGATCTATCCTAGTCCGGGGACCACAGAATTAAAAATTATGTAACAAATTGACTTAGCACTACCAGTGCGGATTGAAGAGAATAGAGTGGCAGAATGGGCCTACGCTGACAAATTTCACAAGGAAAAACAACGAAAATAACATGCGCCTTCACCGTGGTTGTAAATGTTATGTTGTTAAATGTAAATGTTACCGCAGATGTTATGCGCCTCCTCACTAGGGATTTGCTAAAACCACTAGAACCAGATCGAAATGGATGCATGGACGAGAAGTCGTAGAATGCATCAAATTGGCGCGCACTGGTTGATGCGCAGGATCAGGGGATGCTGTAGCGTGCGTCTGCTGCCGATGCGTTGTCGCTCGCGTCGACGTCTCTTGTACACCCGCGACGAACGTGCTAGCAAGCGGCTCGAGGCGCAGTGGGTAGCGATGTTGAATCATACGGGAGAGCTTGAGGGTTGGTTCTCCTGCGTTGCGGCATTTTTGTCCAGCATCCTGGGTTCCTTCCCTCCAGCTGCGGACTCCCCATGAGCGACGAAAGCCGTTTTCACACGAGCAGCTTGGATCGCATCCATCCTGAAGTCCCTTCCTGGTTCTGCGCTCTTCGAGCTGCGCACACCATCTGAGCGACGAAAGAGATTCAATAGAGCGATTATAATGATACAAACGTGATCGAATGACAAAGTTGCGCCCCGACGCAGAAAATCTATTCCGATCTGATTTTAGCAGCCATAAAACCACTCTGCTCACTATTGTGGATCGGGGTTATAACATGCAGGAGGAGGTCAGCTGTGTTTAAGTGCGCCTTGCCACCCGAGACGTCTTTAGAACCTTATTTGTTTGTTTCTTGCTTGTTTGTTAGTTTCGTTCGTTATTTTTTAGGTCCTATTCTGTCGTATTCAATCCGCTCTGTGAGTGTCAAGTCAACTTGTTACATAACTTTTAATTCCGTGCTCCCCCCCCCGACTAGGATTGATCCGATTTGTCATTCTTATTTTACTTACAGGACAGTCAAATGTTCCAGCGGTATCCTAGAGCTGGGTGGACTACGCTAGGAAAAAAGCAACACACTGCTTTACCGTGAGCTGTACATTGAAGAAATCCACACCTACAAGGGAGCGCCCCCCCCCTTCCAAACCACATTGCGCCGCTCTATTTGCCTTAAGGTCTCCACGCACTGAAGAACGACGAAAGAAGCGACGCGTCCTGCGGCAAGCGTCAAAACTGCCGCGTAGGCGGCAAAACTGCTTCGTAGCAGTGAAAAGACGACTTGGCTCAGTACTCATCCTCGCCCCACTCTATCGCCAACGCGGCTTCATTATCATGATCAGTTTTCTATCTAGATACCGGCCACGATCAGCTATACCCGACAGAACCCTGTCAGCGACAAAGCGGCGGCAATAATGCACTGAATCATTATTGCCGCCGCGGCAACGCGCTGGTTGCCCAAGCGAAACCTCAGCGGCAAGTTGGGCTCGGTAAGTTTTGCCTCTCGGCCGCACCGACGGCTTCTTGACGGCTTCGCCGTGGCAACAACTTCTCATCATCAATTGTAGCTGCCACCTATGTCATGGTTTCCTCAGGAAGAACATCTTAACTACGTCGATTAGGCCAAGTTAGAAAAAAAGCGAAAAAATGAACGACATCTACAAAAACGCTTATCGATTGATGGCGAACGACGGTTCAAAAACGGACTTCAGATTCCTGTTCAGCGACCTCGATTATCCCCACGGCTGAAGTTTTGTGCCGCTTGAACGACATCCACAAAAAATCGATAATATCGATCGATATCGATTGTCGACTTCAGATTCGTGTTCAGCGACCTTGACTACCCCCACGGCTGAAGTTCAGTGCAGCTTGAACGACATCTACAAAAAATCGATAATATCGATCGATCGACTCCAGATTCGTGCTCAGCGACCTCGATCACCCCCACGGCTGAAGTTTCGTGCCGCTTGAACGTCATCCTCAAAAAAATCGATAATATCGACCGATGTCGATTGGTCGACTTCAAATTCGTGTTCAGCAACCTCGATTACCGCGAGCGCTAAAGTTTCGTGCCGCTTGAACGCCATCCTCAAAAAATCGATAATATCGATCGATATCGATTGCCTCCAAATACCCCTCCCGTCGATGATCATGTAAATGCCCAGGCACGGTTGCCGACGTCTTCGGCACGTCTACGGCTCGCCATGCATGGTTGCCGACGTGTTCGGCACGTCTACGGCTCGCCATGCACGGTCGCCGACGTGTTCGGCACGTCTACGGCTCGCCATGCACGGTCGCCGACGTGTTCGGCACGTCTACGGCTCGTCATGCACGGTCGCCAACGTGTTCGGGCACTGTGCTGTGCCACTACGCAGTGCCCGCACTCCAGTTGTGACGGACGGAAACACACAACACACACACACGCACACACACACATACACACACATACACGCTTGCTCCTTTATATATAGTAGGATGCTGTGACACACCTAAAGGTGGGTGTTGCACTTGTCCGCTTCGCGAAGCGATTTCATACTAAATAGATAATTTTTGCGAGGCGCAAAGCGGCCCAGATGGTATGTGATTATCCCCCTTTGTAGGAAGGCAGACGTACCCCATCACATCAGAAGTGGCCTAGCTCAGTTCACCAATCCTCCTATATAAAGCGAACAGGCATGAGTCATGACGAGTGACTTCTGTCGCTTTCTGTCACAGTGGATGCTAAACCCAGCCGTTCGTCGTATCGTCGCCGCCAACCGTAAACACCACAAAATGGCAGCATGGCAGCCAGGCATGACCGCCGGTGTTGACTGTCACGACGCTTCCACTGCCGGGTGGTCACCAAAGAACACCCACTTGATGAGGTTTCGCAAGGCGTCATCGCGGCTATGACGAGCCGCTGCTGCCGGGTTCAGACAACAAGTGCAGCGTTGCGGAAGAGGTCTGCGAAATTCCTATTATATAAAGCAGAGAAGATTGCACTGCGCGATCTTGCTAGCGTGTACTTCCTTCTTCAGCTCCTCCCTACACATTAACAATGATATTGATTAAAAGCGATTAATCGACCAGGCTCTCGAGTATAATTCTTCCCGAACGTCTCCTCAAAATTAGCGGCCAATGTCATAATCTGTCATAATCACTCGTGGCATAAGGCACGGCGAGTGGACGGAAACGGTCAGGCGTTCGATTAGGCTAGACGAGCTGCAATAGGTTGTGAACACGACTCCGAAGCAGGAGTGCTGCGGGAATTTTCTTGAGTGCTATACAGGGATGTGAGTGATACACAGCAAGGCATCAATCTGTAGCAGGCGTGCGTTTCTACGTGTTCGACTTCGACGCTAAGGATGCCTCCTTACTCACCGTTGGTTGACGGCAAAGCCGGCGACGGAGGCAGGGTGAGTAAGGAATCCCATCTAGGTTTGAGGTCCATTCCTAGCGTCGCCCACCATGCCCGAAGCCGGCGAAGCCGGCAAGCCTGGCGTGGCCCGCACGTCCACAGTCGTCCACTTCCACAGTCGCCGGCGAAGCCGGCGACGGACCCTGGGTGAGTAAGGAATCCCATGTAGGTTTGAGGTCCATTCCTAGCGTGGCCCACCATACCCGAAGCCGGCAAGCCTGGGGTGGCCCGCACGTCCAGCGTCAGTCGCCGGCGAAGGTTTGGGCTCCATTCCTAGCGCGGCCCACCATACCCGAAGCCGGCGAAACCGGCAAGCCTGGCGTGGCCCGCACGTCCACAGTCGTCCACTTCCACAGTCGCCGGCGAAGCCGGCGACGGACCCTGGGTGAATAAGGAATCCCATGTAGGTTTGGGGTCCATTCCTAGCGTGGCCCACCATACCCGAAGCCGGCGAAGCGGGCAAGCCTGGCGTGGCCCGCACGTCCAGCGTCAGTCGCCGGCGAAGGTTTGGGCTCCATTCCTAGCGTGGCCCACCATACCCGAAGCCGGCGAAACCGGCAAGCCTGGCGTGGCCCGCACGTCCAGCGACGGACGCTGGGTGAGTAAGGAATCCCATCTAGGTTTGGGCTCCATTCCTAGCGTGGCCCTCCACACCCGAAGCCGGCAAGCATGGCCTAGCCCGCACGTCCACAGTCGTCCACGTGGGTGAGTAAGGAATCCCATCTAGGTTTGGGCTCCATTCCTAGCGTGGCCCACCATACCCGAAGCCGGCAAGCTTGGCGTGGCCCGCACTTCCACAGTCGTCCACGTCCACAGTCGACGGACGCTGGGTGAGTAAGGAATCCCATCTATGTTTGGGCTCCATTCCTAGCGTGGCCCACCATACCCGAAGCCTGGCGTGGCCCGCACGTCTAGCGTCAGTCGCCGGCGTAGCCGGCGACGGACGCTTCTGTGAAAGAACCCTCAGTTCTGTGAAATTTTTGTTATCCTGCAACACAGAACGTCGCGTAGGGTGGCTTACAAAGTTACTCCTCAGAGCCGCCCTGCGGCTTTAGCGAGATAAGAGTAACACTCAGGAGGTTCATTCGCGAGATAACCAAAAATAAGGTTTACCAAAGGAGTTGGTGAGAACGTTATGCTTGTTGTCGTCCTCACTCTTAACGGGGATAGCAATTGTAAATAACCGCCTTCTGCCCTTTGAGTGTTCCCTCGCACTTCTATAGTATCCCCCAAACCCCGTTTCTGTCATTGAGCGCGCAAACCACAGGCACCTCCTGGAAGGATGAGACCCATTCAGGCTGCTCGTGCTCAAACCGTTCTCGTTGCTCAGTGGGAGGTGCTCATCGATCGAATGTCTTCGTGGACGCCAATGCGATCCACGACGCAATGGCGGCATCAGCACGCTACGGTGTCCCGCAAACCTGGTCATCAACCTCAAATTCGAAAGGCAGTAGGTGATTAGTTATAAGAAAGGCCCTTAACCCTTATTTTGATATAACCTTCTGCCGATCTCGAGAGTGCGCCACATACAGGTTTCGGGCTGTTAAACAAGCTGAGAAGAGATGCTTCTCAACTTGCTTGACAGCCCGAAACCCGAAATTTAGGTGCCCAACTTAATGAGAAGAATGCTCCTTCGATTTTCCTTGTTGTTCTGCTCTCCCGTAATCTCCTATCGACCTGAGCTTCTTCGGCACCAGCTCTTCCATAAAAGTTGGTGCGAAGTGGCTCGTGGGAGGGGGAGGGGTGGAGCAACCATGTAGGACATCCCTATGCGACGCTTTGATGTTTTGTGTTGCACGAAATCAAAAACTGTGTGCAGCACTCGTGTAATCTACCCATGTGGTGAACTGAACTAGGCCATTTCTGATGTAACTGGACATAGATGGGTCTTCTTACCAAGGAAGATAACCGATGATAAAAAATGAACCCACCGGGCCACTTTGTCTCGAAATGTTCAGCAGCAGCTACCTTAGTTTCATTCATCGTTAGCTTCCATTTGCTTTGGCGTGATCGCTCAAAGCTGCTACGCAGGACCCGGATTCATCAACGATTAAACCCACGGGTATGCGGCGTATGAGGGATAGAGGTATCCTCGACGAAGCATTTCATCCCTACTCGCTATCTCACCGCTACCTCTTATACCCTGCACACCCGCATGTTTATTGGTTTATGAATCCGGCCACAGAAGCTTTTCGTCAAAAATCTTGGTAATTGTTGTCCGTCCTACTGTTTTCTCAAATACAGCCTGAGCGGTGCTGACATGGATGTTGTGAGCCTGACAGAGTTTTTCGCTCTAGGGTGGTGGCGCATCAGTTCAGTGATAACCAACCGTGATAAACCTTAAGTACACTGCCCTCCAGCGACGTCGTAGCCCTCAAGTAATGGGCCGCATTAGTTGAGCGAAGGGCGGCTGTTGGCAATTTGCCAGCAGCGCGGCGGCCCTGCGTACGTTCGCCGCGGAGCGCGAAATCGTTCACTGCTATCATTACACGCGTGAACGCCAAATGAAATCGGTAGCGCTGATCCTTAGAGTTCGCAGCTGGGTTCCTTAGAGTTCGCACCAGGCTAGGGAAGGGACTCCAGGGTGGGTGCCGATCAAGCTGCTCGTGTGGAGACTGCTTTCGCCGCTCAGGGGGAGTCCGCAGCTGGGTTCTGCGCTCTTCGAGCGCAGAACCAGGCTAGGGAAGGGACTCCAGGGTGGGTGCCGATCAAGCTGCTCGTGTGGAGACTGCTTTCGCCGCTCAGGGGGAGTCCGCAGCTGGGTTCTGTGCTCTTCGAGCGCAGAAACAGGCTAGGGAAGGGACTCCAGGGTGGGTGCCGATCAAGCTGCTCGTGTGGAGACTGCTTTCGCCGCTCAGGGGGAGTCCGCAGCTGGGTTCTGCGCTCTTCGAGCGCAGAACCAGGCTAGGGAAGGGACTCCAGGGTGGGTGCCGATCAAGCTGCTCGTGTGGAGACTGCTTTCGTCGCTCTGGGCTCTGCAAAACCGCATACAGCTGGAAAATGGGCAGAAAACGCCTGAAAATTGAGTAGACGTTAAAACTCCTGAGATCTCATCCAGTCATTGAAGTGCAAAAACGCGGACATGCAGAGGAACCGAACCCCCGACCTCCATCGCCAGAGCGAGACGCTCTACCCACTGCACCACGAGCCGCCTAGCAAAGGTGGCCTCGCGGGCGTATAAGAGGCACAAACCGCACGGCTTCCGCGCTCCGTCGTCAAAGTGAAGTGCAAGCGGCTGCGTCGCGTGCGTCGCTGGGCACGTTGCCAACAGCCGCCCTTCGCCTTAATCCTTCGGCCGAAGTAATGCCTAGTTAATTACGTTAGTTATAGGCAAATTTATTCATACAGCAGTTGATAGATGGATATTCATACGGAATCCTTGAGCTGGGGTGAACCACGGCAAAGGAAGCGCAAAATGCTATCCTGCTATGAATTGTACAACAGAGAGATTCTCGTATAGGAGGGAATGTCCTCCTAACCCGTGCAATGTGTGCACCACTTTGCCACCGGAAGAGTTCTGTCTGCTCAAAAAAGCTTGTATGGCGGAGTGGCGTTCTACCCCGCCCTTTGAACAGAGGCGTGGCAAATGTCTGCGTCTCCACTATCTTTTAAGGCAGCCACTGGACTCTCAAGCAAGCCCAGGTGGTTGGGGGGGGGGGGGGGTGGGCGTGCCAGGGCGACGAGGGGGTAGAAGGCCGAAAGATTTAGGCGAAGGGCGGCTGTTGGCAACATGCCCAGTGACGTACGCGACGCAGCCGCTTGCACTCCACTTTGGCGACGGAGCGCGGAAGCCATGCGATTTCTGCCTCTTATACGCCCGCGATGACACCTTCGCCAAGCAGCTCGTGGTGCAGTGGGTAGAGCGCCTCACGGTGATGACGGAGGTCAGGGGTTCGGTTCCTCTGCACGCCGGTGTTTTTGCATTTCAACTGACTGGACGAGATCTCAGGAGTTTTAACGTCTACTCAGTTTTCAGACGTTTTCTGCCCTTTTTTCCTGCTGTAACGGGTTTGCATAGCCCAGCTGCGGACTCCCCCCTGAGCGACGAAAGCGGTTTCCACACGAGCAGCTTGGATGGCACCCACCCCGGAGTCCCTTCCCTAGTCTGGTCCTGCGCTCGAAGAGCGCAGAACCCAGCTGCGGGCTTCCCCTGAGCGACGAAAGCAGGTTCCACACGAGCAGCTTGAACGGCACCCACCCCGGAGTCTCTTCCCTAGCCTGGTCCTGCGCTCGAAGAGCGCAGAATTCAGCTGCGGACTCCCCCCTGAGCGACGAAAGAACCCAACAGCAATGGATTTCGCGCTCCATCGCGAACGCATGCGGAGCCGCCGCGCTGCTGGCAAATTGCCAACAGCCGCCCTTCGCCCAACTAATGCGGCCGATGGTAGAACGCTCGACCCCCAAGCTCTTTTAGAGAGGGAGGGGTGGGCAGCATGCATGCTATTTCTGCAAAGTTACATTAGCTGCAACCATGCTAAGTGTCTTTCGAAAGCTGAATGGATATGAAAATGTGTTAGCGTTTTCATCCTGTTTTTTGAGCAACTTCTTTGGTGTTGTGAAAGCGCATGGGAGCCGACTGTTCGCACTAGAGTTGCAGCAACTTGGCCATTGGGTTTTTTTCTGTGCTTGTCCAATCCTCAACTGTTTCACAGCTCTCGGTCCACCGAGCGCCTGTAACGAATGTGAACGCTTTGAAAATGTTGCCTGTGCCCTCAAGAGTATAATGTATGAAAAGTAAGGAGGGTGACCCTCGATATTCCATGGTTCCGAGGCAGCGGCCTGTCCGACTTCTGTCGCCTGCCGCATTGTCGTTGGAATGTGGAGCCAATCGTGTGCTTTGCAGTGACACCCTACATCCTTGACTGACCACACAACACCGCTTCTGGGAACCCAAGGCGATCACGGCCAATTGAACCTCATTCTATGCTAAAATACGATTTTTATTCAGCCGAAACTTATTAACGTTACGGCAAAGCTGGTAGTCCTCATGCTCACTGAAGGCGACGAATGATAACACCCACGTTGACTTTCTTCAGACCGTCTATTGGGCTTCCGCCTGCTGAGCCTGCGTTCGACGCAGGTGCATCAGAAGCAGCAGAGGGCGGTGCTCGCTTAGCCATGGATGCTCCAGGTGAGTAGTGTGCAAGTATCAAAAGTGAACCGCACCCAATCCTTTCCCTTTTATACGGCTGTGATAACAAGACGATATCTTCTCGCTGATGGTGCATTATATGCATCTGGGCCGCATGCTATTCTCTCCCCAGCCGTCCCCGGCCTGGTATGAGGCGGTCTCCGAACACCCCCCCCCCCCCCCCCCCCCCGGTATGCACATCTCTCCCCGAGCGCTCTCGGGACGGATGACGTAATCGATAGCCGGGCACAGCGGCGGAGAGTCGTTGGATACACCTCCCTCAGAAAGGGGCGGGGCGAGGGGCGCGCCGAGGACAAGATGTCCGGGTATCTGTCTTCACATGGAGGCATCGCATTTCTAATCACTTCCCTTGGCCCTGCATCTCTATCCTGTACTGATTTCGTTCTTGAGACAAGAGTCAGAACATTGTTCACCATATTTGGAACAAAAATTCCCGAAAATGCCGAAAATTTAAAGAATTGGCGTGAAAAGAGAAAGAATCTAGAGAGAAGGATATTCTCCTTTCCTCAACTGCCTCCATAACCGAACCTACTGGAAAATGACTTCAGAGTTCCCGAGATGCGCTTCCCAATCGTCCCCTATCAGTTGTTAGGTTTTTGGACGATGTCACTCCATTTAACGATGGTTTCAAGCACAGCAAACTTGTCCAAATAGGGCGGCGCTGGCAGGGCGGGAAGTGGGCGGCGGGCAGCACGGTGTACCGAACGACTGCCCCCGGGCACAGCGTCCCTAGAAATTTGCTCGGGACGAGCCGGGGACGCAACGAAAATGAGACACTGGAGCGCGGAATTGGCAGCGGAGCGCGGTAGTTGCAATCAGCTGCTGCGACGCGTCTTATCGGCGGCGAATATTTACTACGACAATCAAATCAGTCTCAACATCGTTGTAACAGCTTACGACAATCACTTTTCCACACTGAGTAGAACACTATTCGATGAAGAGAGCACTTTTCAATGCACCCCTGACAGTGTGGAGTATCTCGTAGGGACAATACAGGTTTTCGCAGCTAACAGTTAAAGATTTATTAATAGAACATAAAAAAAGTTCGCGGTAGGTCTACAACCTCCGGAAATCAAAAGAGATGAGATATAAAGCTGAACTTTTTAGTGCACTGTATCGGGTGAAATAAAGCTGAACTGATAATAAAATGGAGATTTTTCCTACAAATAGCTCTTTTATTCATGCAAAACTGTGCTTAAATTTTGGACAAATTGTAATCGTTTCAGCTGAGTTATCATTTGCGTTTGTAGAAAAATGGTAGCCTCTGTCAACTGCAAAATTCGCAATCAAAAAAGATTCAAGAATCTTCTTCAGCTCGTGTTCTTGTACCTTAGAATAAACTCGTGTACAATTTCTCAACTCTTTGCCAAAGACATTCAACTACCAATCAGAAGCTTTCCTAAAAAAAGGATATTTGAGAAATTAACTACAAATTTGATTTAAAAGGGTAGAGGGAATTTTAATGAAATGTAAAATGCCTTCTCAGTGGATGAAGTACTAACTCACTTTAAAAAAAGGGCACTTTCCACGTTACACAACTCATGAAAGAATTCGATTCATCAAGACTTCCAAGAGCACAATTTTGCTACAATCTTTTGTGCTCAACTGATTTTGTATCATTTTTAGCTCATTAAATGATCTGTGCTCTGTTCTACACAGTGTGGACCCCTTTGTGAAAATACATCTTTCTAAACACTGTACGGTAAATACTCTGGTGCAGAATCACTCAGTTCACCCACTATCCATGAGCAGCTCACAGCCGTGATAGTGGTACTCCGATCGGAATCTTCTGCTTCTCTACCCTACTCTGCTATTTCTGCCATCCCCAAGGGCGCTCCGGAGATGTGCATACGGTGGTGTGGGGATGGTAGAAACTCGGGGATGATACACGGATTTTTCGCGCTGGGTACCATCCCCGAGTCGGACGAGAATAGCATAAGCCCCTGGCATACCTCCGAGAGTCGCTCCAGCGGTTGTCGCGGGAGCGATTTGAGCGGAGCGGGAATCGCGCCGGGATCCCTCACCTGGCCAGTCTTTGCGTCCCGCATGCACACTTTTGGCATATGGCATATCTCCGAGTCGTTCCAGCGACTGTCGCGAGTGTGATTTGAGCGCAGCGACTACAGTTCCAGCGATTATCGCACACGTGGCGATCGCTGCAGCAACAGATAAAGGCTCGTGCAAGTTCGACAGCGCAGTGAACCACCCATGTTGTAGCATAGGCGGTTCACTGCGCTGTGCCACAGCGCGGAGCCACCGCGCTGTGCCACTGCGCTGAGGGAATTGGAGCTCCCATTTTCACTGCGCTGTGCCGTGGTGTGGCGTGTGGCTGCCATCGATCGCCCCTCTGCTGGCAACCTTTCAGGTGCGCAGCGCTACCGCACCGCGCCGACGTGGGGGATGTGGCAAAAAATGAACCCCTCAGCGCGGTGCCACAGCGCAGTGAAACTGTGCACGGGCCTTAAGAGATAAGCGGGAGAGATAAGCGTTGAAGTGCTTGATAAGCAACTACTGCGATTGGAATCGCTGTGCAATGCGCTGCGATTCCAAACGCTGCAGCGGTCCGCTCTGGAGGAAATCGCCAGGACGGAAATATGCCAGCACCTCTGCGACACGTAGCGGGAGCGACGGCGCGACAACTGACAACCGCGACACCCACTGCGCCGTCTGCCAATGCAGCGAGGGCGCATCATTGACAGTTGCCCGCATCGCTACCGGGACAATCGCCAGAGCGACTCGGAGGTATGCCAGATGCCCTTGCCGTTGTTACCTATACTGTAAAACTAATGTTTTGAATTTGCACGCAACGGAGGAGAAGGCCTCATTTCGGCAACACGCCCTCTGGCTCATGCCCTAAATAAGTTTGGTAATGTTGAGCGTTCAGTTTACCCTGATGAATAAGCGACGCTAAAAAACCCTAAGCTTACGTAATGCTGAAGCCAGTACATTCGACTTCTTAATAAATTGAACAAGTCCTTCCCAACTTTATTATAATGAGAGCGCGTTCCTTGAGAAATACATGAATCGAAAGAAGATAGCAGAAGATCGCTAATAGAAGTACGCAAGCCAAAACGCGTTGCCATCTCGGCAACTGCAGATTCTGTTTCCCTTTTTGAATCCATTAGGGTATATGGAACGAAAATCATCCTGCCAATTAACTGGCTGTTACTGCGCTCTTGTCGTGCGGAAAATAATGGCCTGTGCTTTGATGCCCGCTAGTGGCCTGCGAATAGGTGCCGTCCTGGCGCCTTCTATCCCGATGACCCTTTATCGAAGAACTCGGCATATCTGCATTGTACACAGCCCGCTGCTACAGCCGGAATTACCGTGGGTCTGCCTGCATTTAGGAGGGCACTCGTGAGAGAGATATCTCTTAGGGTGTCCCATAATTTTCAGCGCTATCATACCATTTCTATTAAAATTTATTGCAACAAGATAATGACAAAGAGTAGTCAATCGATATATTCTCCATCTGTGACCACAACTTCTCTCCAACGACTGGACAGGGAGTTGATTGCATTCTCACAGAAAGAAGCTGGCCTGCAGTCGATCCATTCGTCAATTGCGCGTTGAACTTCTTGACGTTGCGAGCATCGTTTGTTCATGAAAAAGTGAGCCAGACTTCGAATGCTGCGTAGTCACAAGGAATGATATCTGATGAATACGAAGGATGTGCCACAATTTCGATTGACTCCTTTCTCATCGTCTCCTGCGTTCGTTTCGCTTGACGCTGTCGTGTATTATCCATCAACACACGGATAGCACCGAATCCCGGGTACTTTTCAAGCAGCTTACGCTTCATTTCCAGCATATCTTCAATGAACAAGTCTGCTGTGATAATCTGTCTATCCGGTAAAAGCAAGTAGTGCACGACACCTCGACTCGTTAACCAAAATGAAAGCAAAATCTTCTTCCCGTGTGGGGCCGGCTTCGGAATTCGTTCTGGTCTTGCTTGTTTCGGAAGCCAGTGGATCACTCATGTGGTGTTATCGTACATGCGCCACTTCTCGTCCTGTGCCACAATAGTGTTTCACTACGAAGTCGATCTTGAACGGTTGAGATTATTCTGACAGGTGAACACTTGCTGTCGCTTCTGAGAGGCAGTCAGTGCATGCGGGACGTATTCTGGGAACACTCCCCTCCTCCCGCTTCGCTTCAGTGATACGATGAACAGTGATACGTGGAGTACTGGTAGCTTTTGAGATCTACTTTACGCTTCTGGCAGGTTGCCTCCTGACTGCTGCAAGCACTCGCCGTTTGTCCGCTCCGATCGGTCTTCCAGTATGCTTCTTGTCCGTAATGCTCTACATTCTCTTTCGGAACGATTGAACCAAGTTTCACACTGACCTGTTGCAGGCGTTAGGTCCTAACAAATCAGCGATAGCTTTTTGAGCAGCGTACCCAAACAGCCCAGAACGAAAGTGATGAAGAAGCAAGTCGCGATACGTCGAATTCTGCTTCATCCACTAGAAAATGCCAAAGTGCAGGCAGTAGGCCGAAGTGAATCATTAGGCTGAAGTGAATCTACGTGCTATTTAAAATTTATTTATTTATTTATTTATTTATTTATTTATATGCCTTTCAATATTTTACAATATGCGGCATCTCATTAGATCGATCCATTCGCGTTTCGTTTTCGTTCTTGCTATTTCTTGCCAATTGCATGTTCCTAAGGCTTTCTGGAATACGTCTCGCCATCTAGATTTAGGTCGTCCGACTGTTCGTTTGGAAGGCGGACACCACTCCATAATCTGACGAGACCACTTATTATCAACAGTATTAGAGATCTTCCAGCAATAAGTCCACTTTCTTACCATGGCACAGTCAACCACATCTTTGACTTTAGTAATTCCTCGCAGCCACACGTTTCGCTTTCTATATCGAAGACTCACTCCAACTATTTGACGTTCCATGCGCCTTTGTGCTGCTGCAAGTTTATCCTTGGCTAACTTTGATAGAGTCCAGGTCTCGGCTCCATACAGCATTGACGGCAATATGCACATATTAAAAAGGCGTCGTTTCCACTTCATTTCGACCGTCCTCGATGTTAAAAAGTTTGCATATCGACAGAAGTTGCTCCAGCCTGCACGAATCCTTCGAGTGATTTCTTTGGAGGGATCTCGAGTGAGGGAGATATCTTGTCCCTGGTATGTGATAGACTTCACATTGTCGACGTCTTTTCCCCTTAGGGTGATGGATGTGTCAGATGTCGCCATTATCTTCGTTTTTGAGGCACTTATTTTCAAACCACAACTAAGCGAGTTTTGATTTAGTTCGTTGATCATGGTTTGCAGTTCTTCCTCAGTTTTCGCAAATAGAACAACGTCGTCAGCAAAGCGAAGGTTGGTGAGCCAAGTTCCATTAACTGATATTCCATAACCATTCCAAGTAAGTTTTCGAAAAATATGCTCCAACGTAGAGGTGAATAGTTTTGGTGAAATTGTATCACCTTGGCGGACTCCTCGACAAACTCTTATTGGAACATCTGCTCCTCCGAGACGAATTGCAGACTGCGCCTTCGAGTAGATTTCACGAAGCAGTTCTATAAGCTGATGATTAGCTCCTTGTTCTTGGAGGGCCGTCCATAACGCATTCACTTCCACTGTATCAAAGGCCTTCTCGTAGTCAATGAAAGCTATGAAGAGAGGTATTTGGTACTCGGTGCATCGTTCAATCAGCTGATTTACAGCATGTAGATGATCGATAGTGGAGTAGTTTTTTCGAAAACCAGCTTGTTCAGGAGGTTGTTCTGCATCCAATACCTGTTCGAGTCGCTTAAGAATCACTCTCGTGAGAAGTTTGTATAAAACAGACAGGAGAGAGATTGGACGGTAGTTTTTCAGCTCAAATGGGTCGCCTTTCTTATGTAGAAATACGGTTACGGAATCTGTCAGCTTCTCGGGCACAGATAAAGTGCACAAGCAGTGGTTGAAGAATTCAGTTATTAGCGGAACAAGACTATTTGTGCCTAGCTGCAGCATCTCCGTAGCAATACGATCATGTCCTGGGGTTGTCCCTGGTTTCATGGATTTGATGGCTGCCTCTATTTCAACTTGCAGAAATAATGGGCACTCAATATCCGTGTCGATTGGAGTATATGTGACAGTAACCGTAGATGCGTATAGCTGCTCGTAGAAGCGTTTCGTCGCCGAACTAATCTCGTCTTTGGTTTTGCACAAGAACCCCTCCTCGTTCCTCAATTGGAACAATTGCTTTCTTCCAATCGATGCTTCATTTCTAATCCTCTTGAGAGTGCGGTTTGATCGAATGGCCTTCTCAACGAGTTGACAATGGTGTTTGCGGATATCATCTTTTATCATTCGCCTCAGCAATTTACATGTTTCTGTGTAGCTAACACGGTCGACCGCTGTTGCAATGTTTTTCTTTAAGCGGCTTTCACACTGCCGTTGCTGCTGTTGCGCAACCGATGCCGTAATGATGAAGCATACCGCAGGGATGCAGAGGAGCAACAACAGCAACGAGGGGGTCTTTCACACTGCTGTTGCCGCAACCCCGCATCAGCAACACCGGCATCGGTTGCGCAACTGTTGCGCGGCCTCAGCAACAAGGAATGATCGCCATCATTGCTTGTTGCTGATGCTCGTAAACGGAGTCATATAACAGGTCTTATCTCATTATCTTATCTCACACGTTGCGGCTGCATCAAGCATCGAACTCCACCCCTTTTTCGTTGCTCGTTGCTGCAACAGCAGCAACGGCAGTTTGAAAGCCGTTTGTCGATGCTTCATCAGTGATACCGTGTTCACTGATAGGTAACCGTTGTACTCTTGCTGGCGTGTTGCGGCCTTCGCCGCACTGCGGATGTAGTGGCAAAGTTCATCATATCCATTGGAAGCTGAATGCAACTGAGAAGGACAAATGGTCGAGATTCCATTTTGGTACAGACTAGCATCAAAACAAGAACGAGAGTGTGGTTTTCTTTTCTTCCTCGCTGTAAATTTTGGACAACGAAGCACACCCCTGAGTAAGCGATGGTCCGTCTCGAATTCTATAGTTCCTGTTCTTACGCTCTTGAATTGAAGATGTCGGCATGCAAAAATGTGGTCGATACAATTCCGTGTTTTCCATCCGGGGCTCGCCATATCCACTTCCTTCCTTTGCGTATTTTAAAGAAGGAGGCCACTGCTCGTATTCGGAATTTCTCGCACATCTCTATGAGAAGCTGTCTCCTTTCATTTCTGTCACCAAATCCATTAGGTCCGACAGAGTTCTCGATAGAGCTTTCCTTCGATCCGATTTTTGCATTAAAGTCGCCTAGAAGTACTGGGTGTACTTCAACTACGTTTGATCTTTGAGTATTCCTAAAGTTTCTCTCTGTACATAAAATACACTTCCGGATTGACTGAGACAAAACCGTATCGAGTTTTTCTAAGAAAAGGGAATAATCCTCATCATACTCGGAATTGCTACTCGTAGACGGAGGTGCATATGCAGAAATTAGACGGACTATGTGGTTGTCGAATCGCAGATCCAGGCAAGATAATCTGTCGCTTTCTCGAGAAAATGCATCTACGAATGGTATAAGGCGGCTACTCACTAGAAATCCGGTGCCAGACGGTTCTTGAGCATTTTCTGGGCCCGCATAGAAAAACCTGCGGCTGGAATCATTTAGGTCCATGCATCCGGTTCCTCTCCATCTTAGTCCGGTAAGCGCCAGGATGTCCACATAGGCTGTCTTCAACGATTCTTGCAGTTCCACCAGCCGTTCTCTGGTGGCTAGTCTTCTGACGTTTAGTGTCGCTACCTGGATTGACTCTAAATGAGCTTGGAACTCACTCGATCCTGCTGTTCCACGGCTTCCTGGATCGACGGGCATCTCCGGTGAGGTTGTTGAAGAGCGGTGAGATAGACCGACCGCTCGGCAGGCACGACGAGGGAGAAGTCCCCGCTATTTAAAATATATTCCAACAAGTGCTTCGACACGCCTAACGGCGTGCCTCGCACTTGCGCGCTTCGCGCGGCCTTGCAGTGGCCTACGAAAAGCAATATCTGTAAAACATAAAATTCACTAACATCTAGGTTTTGCTGCTTACATTATCGGCGTGAACCCGCTCACTAGTTTCGCCATAGGAATTCTCACCGAACCTTCCAGTAACGTCATTCATTTGTGCTGCTCAGTACTTCTGTCCCAGGTTGCTCCTCTGCAGCCGTTCCCATGAATTCAGACCCTCGTTTCGTGTCCAAAGGACCCGTCTTATAAGCCTATACTCTTCACATACGACGTAAGGAGCATCTCCACTGAATTCAGAAGCTTAGAAACGCGCATTTGCCGCTGTGTCAATCAGGAAGAGGCTGCGCAGATAGTATGTTTATTGTTCTCTGTATTAATTCCTCTTACAGCTTTCTTCTTGCTGGTTCCCCGTCCTGGAGCAGGATCACAGCAATCCAACAGAGAAAATTATAGCAGAAACCCCTGATAGCGCGCCTTATCAAGCGATATGGTGGGCGATAAGCTGCGTTATCTGAGCTTACCGCTGTGAATTCTCTGTTAAAATTATGTAAGTCTTTGATGAATCCGACCCCTCGTTCCAACTCCAGGTCCATTCTTCCTGGTCGCTCTCCGGGTCCTCCCCACCCCGTCGTGGTCTCCTTTACTTCTCTACGTCATAAAGTTGCCCTCTCCGCTCATGGCACGGTGACGCCCATAGCGTGACATCTGTCACATCTCTTAAACCCGCACGCTTTCTCTGCCTTACTGGTCCACTCATAATGGATTCCCTAGCTGGTCCTCCTTGCTGCTCCCTCTTATTTGTAACGTCCTATTGGTCCCTCCTTATTGCCTTCACCCTTCTTGGTGCCACCTTCTGGTCTGCTTCATTGTTGCATGTGTCCCTCCTATTGACTATTGTGTCCAATCCTGATCCCTCCTTCAGGTTGTTGGTCGCCTCCACCCTCGAAGTGACGAAGTCGGCGACACGGGTTTTGAATCAGGACGCTCAGAAACGCGCACAGTAATAGCGAACACTTATTCTGAATCCAGAAGCTAACAAACGCGAGCAGTTACCGCTGTGTTAAGCAGGAAGAGGCTGCTCTTCCTCTCCTGCAGAAGAGTCCCACGTTGAATTCTGAAGACTGCTGCTCGTCGCACGATGCCGGTGATACATCTTCTGAATCCAGATCTCACAAAGACGTGCAGGAGAAGGCTGCACTTCCTCTGCAGCACCAGAATCCCATGTTGAATTCTGAATTCTGCGCTCACCGCACGACGTCGGAGACTCATTTTCATTACCTAGATGCCTCTAGCGCGACGTAGAGAATCTGTCTGTCTTCCGAATCCAGAAGCTCAGAAGCGCGCGCAGTTGCCGCTGTGTTCAGCTTGAAGAGGCTGCACAGATGGCGGATTCCATGTTCTCAATAAGAATTCCCTTACGGCTCTCTTCTTGTAGGTACCCCGTCCTGGTCCCGCCGCTCCAGTCCCTTCTTCCAGGTAGATTCCCCCCCCCCCCTCGGAATGCTCCTTACTACTCTACCCCAATTAAGTATCCCTCCCACGCTCAAGACACGACGACGGCGAGCGAACGGTAATTGCGCGACATCGGTGTCACATCTGCTAAATCAGGTCTCCCTTACTGGTCCCCTCATAATGAAACCCCTTGCTGGTCCTCCTTACTGCCTCCCCCTTATTGATAACTCCCTACTGGTCCCTCCTTTTTGCCTAAACCCTTCTTGGTGCCACCTCCTGGCCTGCTTCATTATTCCCCCATTGACCCCCATCCCGATGCCTCCTCCAGGTCGCTTCTTCCTGGTCGCTGTCAAAGTCCACCTTCTACTTACTCCTTACCTCCTGTGCTCAAAGCACGAAGTCGGCGGCACTGCTTCTGAATCTGGACGCTCAGAAACGCGCGTAGATGCTGTTGTGTTAAGCAGTAAAGGGCTGCGCTTTCCATGCTGCATCAACATCCCACGTTCAATAACAAATTTTGCCCGCGCTATAGATGATGAGACGTATCTCAATTAGGTTAGATCACTCGACCGCTCTCGCTGTGGATGATGCGGCCACACTTAGGTTAGATCACTCGACGGACAAACTGTTTTACATATAGGGGTGTTCCCCTTGTTTCGATAAGATAGCATCCCTTTTGGGTCTTGTATGAAAAAGTTTTAACGCGCCAAACACTCATCGTTCATATAGCCCAGAAAATTATGGTACACTTCAATATTTCCTTTCCACTTTTCTACCTTTAACTCTTCAACTCATCAACTTAGGGTGAGTGGAGGGTCTCGAGCTGCCGAACAGCCGGAATATGGACCATTGCCCTTACTAGGCCCTTCCTTTTCGGCGGGATTGCCTTTGGGAGCACTTTTTGTGGCAAAGCTCAAAACCCCATTTTTGTCTCCGCTAGCTCTAGGGCAAATCTTATGTTTTTACGCACACATTGCACACAAGGGAAACTAAAAGCGCGAGGATTAGCAGATACGAAGGCAGAAAGCAAAACCAAATTTTAAAAAGCGTCTTTGAAGGTGTAGGACTGTGAGCATCCCTTGAGAATAGGGCTACCTGAGGGGAATAATAATCTCTTCAATTTGTGAAAATTCTCATTTGTGAATATTCATTGTCATTTTCCTTTCTCCACTTGCTACTTACACTAGACGCGAACATGCGTACAGCACGTGTACCCCATGTATCTTCTAGTTCTGAAAACTTCATCTGTTACGCTCGAATCATCGTCCATCTCTACAACGCAAGATGCTTTATCAGCTTCAATGTCAAACTTCTTGCTATCATCGTGAATGACGGCATCTGTACCAATGTTCCAAATTTCTTGTGCAATCTCTTCAAAGATTTTACTACCTTTTGTCATCACCAGCCATCGGAGCGGCCTGTTGGCCGCACTCACGGCTTTTCAACGGCTTCGCCTTAATGATAATTTCTCATCCTCAATTGAAGCTGCTATCTATGTCATCTTTTCTGCAGGAAGAACACCTTAACTAGGTAAGAAAGGGCTACGAAGACAAGCTGCTGTTCTACAAATATTGATTATTACTCACAAGGGGTCTCAAGCGTAGGTCTGAGCGGGAGAAACGGATAGTACCACGAGAATCTCCACCCTTCATAGAGTAGAAAACCATGTTTCGGTTTTGCTGAGTCCTTGAATCAAAAGAGCTACCGGCCCTCGAAGGCGGGGTACAGCAGCGCACCGTCAACCCTGCCCACGTGCATGCGTGCGCCCGCTATTGTATGGGATGCGGCGAAAATCTCTGCGCCAAGCAAATTGGTTGCTCAGCAGGGTGCGGGGCTGCTGCGAAGATGCTAGGCCGGATGTTCGACTCTCGTGCTATGCATTATTTTGTATTTTTTCATAAGCACTGTCTCCTTCACCAATTTGCTTCCTACACATCTCCTACACAATTATTTCACTCTATATTGTCAAAAGGGTCAGATTCGTGATCAACACCCCAAAGTCGTGATTAATACTGCATGATCTCGACATCCCTAGGTGTCCGTACCTGCTGTGACCTACCGTATTCGGCATAAATTTCAAAAGCGGATGATCAGAGAAGTAGAGGTGGATCAGTAAAGGGAACCAGTGAAAGGGAGACTAGCAATGGGACCAGTAAAGCAGCACTAGTAAAGGAAGAACCACTGAAAGGACTAGTAAGAGGAACCAGTAAAAGAGGGAACTGTGAAGGGAGGCCAGCGAAGTGGTTACCAGTAAAGGGGATACCAGTGAAGGTGGACCACCGAAGGGAAGACTAGTAAGGTGGCGGTAAAGGAGGACCAGTAAAGTAGGCCCACTAATAGGACCAGTAAAAGGGCCAGTATTTTTCTCTCAGTATCGTATAACATGTGTAGTGTTTCAGAAAACGTGCCAGTGTTGTCGCGCCGCGTGTGTCGTAATGCAGAAGACGTGCCATAGACGTCATGGTAACGTCGGACTCAGAAAATGCGTCACAGACGTAAAGCAACATGTTCGGATTAAAAGGCGAGACACGGACATCGTACAACATCCGTCTAGATCCAAAAGACGTACCACAGATCAGACTTTGCGCAGCGTGCGTTGGATTTTAATTAGACCGTTTTGAAGTGCGTGTGCTTGACTCTCATTGCGTTTTTCTGCGGGCACAAGAATTAAGACTCTGACGTTCTGTTTCTCGCCATGTAGAGAACGAGCACTACGGAATATGTGCAATAAAGGGTAGACAAGCTTCAAAAGAGCAGTTTTGGAAATTCTGTCCTAAGACATCCAGCTATACAGTTCTATTTAGCAAAAGCACTTTTCACCGAAATAGAAGTAAGAAGGCCTAAAGAATAAAGGAAGACAGTCGGGGTGTTCTATTCAGTGCACCCCCCCCCACACATTGCGCCGCGCTCTCATTTGTTGATTAAGGTTTCTCTTACAAAGCTACTGACGTGTGGCGTCAAGTGCACCTCCCCAACTCGTGTTGCATCCGTTTACCAATCGTTAAGTGTCCCGTGAGACCAGCGCATCAGTTGCAGGAGTCAAGATTGAGAGGATAAAAGGAGGTAACGCGTACGAAGCTTTAGACGGATTTCTTGGATGGTTTATTTATGTTGGTTTTGACCAACCTTCAGCGAATTACATATGAGTCTCCGCAAAACAAAGGGCATCTCAATACAACTTTTGATTTCTGCTAGCTACAGACACACCTTTCCACCTTTGTTGCAGCTGCGGATCGCTAAGAAGGTTGGAGTGGAAGCTTCTCCGTTAATCTCAAAAATTTTTATCGTTAGATATCAATTTCTTGTGCAAATTATTCCTCCTCCTTTGATTTGTTGTAGAAATCATCAATTGTCGTGACCAAGGGATCGACGTATGTGGTGAAGAGAAACTGAGCCCCCATAGTCTGCGGTAGGAAGAGGATGATGAGAAAGATCGCCTGAAAATAATAATGAATTGTCTTCACAGCTTAAAATATCTTAGCTGAACTGAAATGCTCACCTTGATAAGCCAGTAGAGCGGAAACCACTGCATTATTGAGGAAGCAAAAAAGTCCATGAACGAAAAAATGGCGAACACACACCAGTAGACAAGCCACTGGGTATCATCATCAGTTTGTTTCGATCGCACCGCCTGCAATGCGCTGAAAGTTCGCAGGTGCGGGAGCAAAGGACAGCCGTAGTACTCGGAAACCTTGACACTGGCATAGGCTGGGTACGCGAAGCCGATCAAGTTGCAGACGATCTGCGCCGCTGCACCGATAACCAAGTACATCCCCAGCAATGCGGCCACCACATACGCGATCTGTGAGAAAGAACACAGAAGCTACTACAATAGGGCAAGGTGGGTAGCTTTGAAAGCTTGCCTTCAAAGTTAAAGGATGCGAGAATCCGCTGGAGTTCGTCAGTCGGCACCGCGAGCGGCAGCCATTGTCAGTAGTCTGTCAAAAGTACATTTTACAGATGAGTCCCTGATGAGCGATGAAATGAGCTCCACATAAAATTCGCGTGGCATTGGCGGCTAGGCCAGCCTTGGAGTTGCTTTCGAAAAAAGCTGCGAAGTTCTCCTCATGAACTCGAGTCAACCAAATCGCAATGAGGACCTAATCATGCCTAAACTTACTGCCAACATTGGCGACCTTTTTCTGAAACAGAAGATTGAGAATGAGCCTAGATTAAGTTATCCCGGTTATCATTTGCAATCCTGTCAATTGTTTGCACTGCTTGTGCCGTCTTGGAGTAGACGAACATTTGGCTCCGTCATGTGGAGAGTCAAATTATAAGATACAATGCGGCAAGGCGCAGTCTCGCAATGAATATATCGGTTGTTAGTGATATTAAACCAGACGTTCAGCGGCCTACTGGCCGCAAAACGTCTGGTTGGGGGCTTCGCCCTCAAAACCGGAGAAGAGAACACCCCGACCGTCTTCTTGTCCTCTTTAGGCCTACTCTCATTCGTAAAAAAAAACTAGTTGTGTTAAATAGAATAGTACAGCGGAATACGGTAGGAAAGAATCTTCAAAACTGCTCCTATGGGGCCTACCCACCCTCTATTGCACGAACGCTTTTCATTCTCTGAAGCACTCGTTCTATACATGGCGAGGAACAGATGGAAAGCCTTAATCCGAAGTGCTTATTCTGCGGAAACACAAATGAAATCTAGTGGTATTTCTAGACCGCTCGATTCGGTTCACAGTCGGACGGAAATAACATTAGTCCGATTCCTTTACTCCTTTACTCATTCTCCCTACCCCCATCCACTCCACGAATACCCCCTTACCTATGTGCCGGCAGAAATCGGAAGTGAGAACCAGGTACGCACACACTCGTTGTTGCACGAAGCCTTTAAAAAGCTATCTGAAAATCTCACGGATGCTGTGCAAAGTCTTATCTGTGGCACATCTTCTGGATCCGGATGCACATTGGATAACGTCTCTGACACATTTGTTGAGTCCGCACGCATATGCCACGACGTCTACGACACGTCTTTTGCACCTCGACACATGTGACACGACGTCTGTAGCACGTCTTCTGACGACAGGTTGGACGACGCTGAGAGAAAATAGTGGTCCCCTTACTGGTCCTTCTCACTGATCCCCTTCACTAGTCCCCTTTTCTGGTCCCCCTTTAATGGTTCTATTACTGGACCCTTTACTGAACCCCTTAAATGGCCTTCCCTTTATTGTCTCCCTTACTGGTCCTCTCTTGACTGATAATTCACTGGTACCCCATTTATTAGTTCCCCTTCACTGGACCTCCCTCTTCACCGCTCCCCATTACTGATCCCACCTTCACTGCTCTCCCCTTTATGGGTCAACCCTTTAAAGGTCTCCCTTCACTGGACCCCCCCCCCTCTCCTTCACAGGTCCCACCCTCACCGGTCCTCATTACTTGTCTCTTTCTCACCGATCCCCTTTACTGGTCCCCTCTTCACTGATAACTCTTTTATTGGTCAACCCCTCCCGCCCCTCCTTCAACGGTCCCACTCTCACTGGTCTCCCCATTACTGGTCCCTCTTCACCGGTTCCCTTTTATTGTCAGTCCTTTTCCTGTTCACCCTTCACTGGTTCCCCCCCCCCCCCCTTCATCGGTCCCTACTACTGCTCCCACCTTCACCGAACCTCTCTTTACTGGTCTCCTCTTCACTTGTCCCACTATCCTTCACGGGTCCCCATTACTGGTCCATTCCTCACCGGTCCCCCTTCACCCGGTCGCCATTCACTGGTCAACATTCTACCGGTCCCCTTTCACTGGATCTCTTCCCCCTTCACCGGTCCCCATTACTTGTCCCTTCCTCAACGGTCCCCCCTTCACGTGGCCCCCTCTTCACTAGTCAACCTTCTACCGATCCCCTTCACTGGACCCCTCCCCTCCCTTCCTTTACCGGTTCTCATTGCTGGTCCCCTCTTCACTGGTCCCTCCTTTATTTGGTCAACCCTTTACCGGGGTCCCTTACTGGACCTTCCCCCCCCCCCCCCCCTTCACCCTCCTCATTACTGGTCCCTTCCTCACCGGTCCCCGTTCACCTGGTCCCCTCTTCACTGGTCAACCTTCTACAGGTCCCCTTCACTGGACCACTCCCCCTCACCGGTCTCCATTGTTGGTCCCACCTTCACTGGCCCCTCCTTTATTAGTCAAGCCTTTACCGGTCTCCCTTACTGGACCCCATCCTTCACCGGTCTCCCATTACTGGTCCCACCTTCACTGGTAACTCTTTTATTGGTCAACCCCTCCCGCCCCTCCTTCAACGGTCCCACTCTCACTGGTCTCCCCATTACTGGTCCCTCTTCACCGGTTCCCTTTTATTGTCAGTCCTTTTCCTGTTCACCCTTCACTGGTTCCCCCCCCCCCCCCCTTCATCGGTCCCTACTACTGCTCCCACCTTCACCGAACCTCTCTTTACTGGTCTCCTCTTCACTTGTCCCCCTATCCTTCACGGGTCCCCATTACTGGTCCATTCCTCACCGGTCCCCCTTCACCCGGTCGCCATTCACTGGTCAACATTCTACCGGTCCCCTTTCACTGGACCTCTTCCCCCTTCACCGGTCCCCATTACTTGTCCCTTCCTCAACGGTCCCCCCTTCACCTGGCCCCCTCTTCACTAGTCAACCTTCTACCGATCCCCTTCACTGGACCCCTCCCCTCCCTTCCTTTACCGGTTCTCATTGCTGGTCCCCTCTTCACTGGTCCCTCCTTTATTTGGTCAACCCTTTACCGGGGTCCCTTACTGGACCTTCCCCCCCCCTTCACCCTCCTCATTACTGGTCCCTTCCTCACCGGTCCCCCTTCACCTGGTCCCCTCTTCACTGGTCAACCTTCTACAGGTCCCCTTCACTGGACCACTCCCCCTCACCGGTCTCCATTGTTGGTCCCACCTTCACTGGCCCCTCCTTTATTAGTCAAGCCTTTACCGGTCTCCCTTACTGGAACCCATCCTTCACCGGTCTCCCATTACTGGTCCCACCTTCACTGGTAACACGTCGTGTGAATCCCGAACCCCTGGAGCGATATCGGTGACACGTCGTCTGAATCCGGACAGGCCTTTCGCGACATCGGTGACACCTCTTCTGAAACCAGGCGCTTTCACGAAGCTGATGACACATGTTAGGAACTCTGACGCCCTTTGCGTGACATTGGCGACACCTTCTCTGACGATTACGAGAGAAAATGCCCGAACCGCGCCGCGTCTATTTCGGTGCGAGAAAATGCCCGCAACCAGGGGAGAAAATGCCCGCGACCAGGGGAGAAAATATCTGTGGCCACTGAACGGTTTTCGATAGGGTCCACTACAACAACCACTACAACAAAACACATGGTAATCACGTGGACAGGGATACGGTATTTCCTCATGCCGTCGAGAAAAGGGAATGAGAAATCGTGGGCGTGGCAACTGAAACTGTGGCACCATCACTTGGATTCCCTAGCAGACTTGATGGCCTCACCGTGATAGAGAAGCTTTGGAGAATACGAGGAAGGATTCTCGTTACACAGTTAACAGGCATGCTCAACCGTTAAATTAGTACCAACGGTGTTTTATGTAAAAAAACACTTCAAAACACTGAAAGGAGCGAAAGAGGCATTTTCGCCCAGATCTCAATTTCTAGCACGTAAAACTAGAAAAACGGTATCTGGTAACTTAGAATTACTTTTCGAAGCATTGAGCTGCGGAACTATAGGCCACCTCAATTTTTGAGTTTGTTTTTAAGCCACATGAACGCTACATGGAGTGAACAGTAAGGTACATGCACTTCAAAGTCATGATAAGTAGAAAATGAAAAAAATGGCAGAACTTACTTGGAAATTTATTTACAAATTGGCTTTTAAATTTTACTGAGGCTTTACTGAGTCTTTCTGGTGAAGTCTTCATTTTTGACCAATCATTTCCTTCTTTACTGAAACAGGATTTGAACATAGATATTTCAACACTCATTGCTCTTCAAGTGATTTTCAACTGATACACCGTTGGTATCGCAAATACTTGTTGTGCCTCTTTTTTATTAAAGTTTTTCTCAGTGTATGAATTCTATTTTGATTCGCTTTGTTGCTGTTTTTCTGATATTTCCACATATCTGAATAAAGGATTTAAATATCTGAATGGTTAGTTGCAACATAGATTTTACCAAAAACGTTATAAATATGACCATAACCTACGGTATTGCACCTCGCCAAAAATCTTTCGAGACGCCTTCTCGAAATATAGAGCGTTTTCGAACATGAAATTTTGCGACCAACTTCTTATTAGAGCTTTGGTAGGAATGAAACGTTACGGAAATAGACCATTGTATAATAATAACAATACGTCCGGTTAAGGCTCTTCTCTGGGTTTTTTTCCACAGTTTCAAACTTTTCTTAGTTTCCTAAGTGGTGATTACCGCTCAATGTTGCTTTCTTTATTACGGCGCTTTTGCTATTCACCACATGATGGTGTGCTATAGATTCTTCTCGTAGACCCGGGAATTTTCTTTCCTGATCGCGGGCATTTTCTCCCTTGGTTGCGGGCATTTTCTCCCCTGATCGCGGGCATTTTCTCCCCTGGTTGCGGGCATTTTCTCCCCTGGTCGCGGGCATTTTCTCCCCTGGTTGCGGGCATTTTCTCCCTATTTCGGGCATTTTCTCCGCACGCAACGCGCGCCGTGAGATTCGGGCATTTTCTCCGTAGACCTTCTCTGACCCCTCTCAACACGACGTAGGTGACACCTCGCCTGAACCCGGGTGGCTGCTACTCGAGGTTTACGAAAGGCCAGATGGACAGATGGACGGACAGACGGAACGACAGACACTACCGATTACTCTTTTATATATTGTCGGATATAAATATAACGTCTGGTTATATATAATGGTGCTCGAAGTGGTATATCAGCATACCCAACGGAAATGAGCCCTATTGACGCTGGTACTAGAGCGCTGTGTAAAGAACTATAAAGCCATATTTGGTGGTAAGTACTAAAAGAAGTATCATCTTGAAAGAATATGCAAGGTTCGTTTTGCCATATAATCGTACGAACCTTTGTTTAGTACTCCTCCCGTGGCTCTCTAAGTTGATTACAGAACGCCTCCTTAGCTGGAACACAGCACTGCCCGAGCGACCAAAGGAAACTACGTCATATATAAATTCTGCGAAGGTAATAGACGAAAAAGGATTTTCTTGAACCGTTGGTAGCACCTTTGAGAAGGCGCGAAGGATAACAGACAAGATTTGTATCTTTACTAAAGGCGTTTCAGAGCTGCAGAATAGGCCATGCCTTGATTACGATGGTATAAATAAGGCAGACATTTGCGAGACACCATGTCTTGGTCATGAGATACAAATAGAGCCGACATTTGCGACGCAAAGTTAGCTGTTGTACAAGTGTACCAGCTTTGCTACTTTGCAAGCTTCTGCAAAATAATGGATAGATCCTTGGAACTGTTCAAGGGTAAGAAAGATGTATTACGTATAAGGGTAGGCTTAGCGGGATCACAGTTATGCGATCTAACAAAGTTTCCAATTCTCGTCGCTCAAAATTTATTTATGGTCATACAATCCATTCCGTCTAGTGCAAGACAACAGCTCAGGATACTTCGGTTACGCCAGCAAAACCAGAAAAGTGGTGAGCAGATGTTTCTGCTGCGTGCGGTTTCCAAATATTCGGCTATGTAGGACCTGGTCAACTATAGAGAGAGAGAGTATAACAACATCACGAACTGAATTTGTTTGACCAACCAGATGTAGCAGGAAGATACAGCACTCTAAAACAGGGTGTGCGTTTAACGATTAACGATTTACCGGATCTACCGGCATTTTTCGTTAAAATTTTTTAACGAATATCAACGACGAAAATTTCCGTCAAATGGCATTAACGGCATTCTGCGCTCCTTTTTGAAGCTTTATTTCTTCTTGTAAACGCATTTCGAACGATTTTTTGAAGGAGCTTTCGCAGAATCGTTGCGACTCCGAGGAGACTCCCTCCCTGTCAGTGGATATAGGCGGTCGACGTCGTTCTCATATTTCGAGAATTGTTAGCATTTCCTTGCTCCTTGATTAATTTATTTGCGGATTCCCCACTTTTCTATGCAGTTGCTTCGTAGTTTTTGGACTCTCTAGGCCGTTTCTAGCGCTTGATTACTACACATCAGGTTTTTATACTTTCCTACTAGTTCACAATATTTTAATGAAATACTATATAATACTATATAATAAGCCGCTAAGCAACGAGTCACCTAACCATCGACGCTGAGCTATAAAATGGGAGGGGAGAGGGGGCAGGATTTACGGGGCACAAGTTAATAGCGGAAAATGCCCAGGCGTCTTCTACGTGCCTGGGGCTCGAAAGGCGGGCCGAATAGAATACCGCCCGCCTCGCGCGGTCAAAAAGACGGTTTGCGACGGAAAGTTAATTTTACGTTGTTTGAGAAACTGTTGGAACCGTTCGAATCTCCTCCTCGAGATCTACACAGAACACGGCATTTTCGCCGCCGCTGGCCTAAAAAATACTCGAGCAGGCTCTTGCGATTAGAGCACCTTATTTCCCAGGACGTGCATGTTTTCGGAGTATCCCAAGCAAGGCGTACGTTATCGGTGCTCTGTCCCTTCTGCACGATAGACCACTTTTCGAAGTATGTTACTTCTCTTAATGCACGGCCGCATCTGTCGCTGCGGCCCTCGAGCGAATGTACATTGAAGTTCAGCGTAATGACAGAACTGATATCGGAAGACGCATCGTATCTGATTTTGATGACGGAAATAGGACGTCTACTGCGAGTAAACCACTACTTCTGCATCCATACCATCATGAGAGAAACGGGCTTTGTGAGCGGATGTTCGCTACCTTTCTGGCAATGTTGCGCACATACATCCATGAGCCCAGCTAGATTGGGACCAATTCCTTCCAGCATGCGTTTTCACATACAATACCACCGTCCACTCTAGCACCAACGACACACCTTTCTTTCTCATATTTGGACGTGACCCAACATTCAACATTGACTTAATTTTCCAACACTCAGCAGCCATCACATTCCTTCAGATCAAAATGCCAAAGAGTCGCTTCTGTCAGCTTTGCACTCCGTATGGTTATCCACCTACGCATTCAATTACAGCAAAGCAAGATACGCAAGCGCCAGTACGACAGATCCGGGATACAGCTCCTCTCCGTCAAGGAAGGATACAGAGTCTTTCTCCGGGATTTTGCTCCAGAAATCGGGCTATCTTCAAAATTGTGCTACTCAAGAACAAAGAAAGAACCCTTCTCTTCCGCTGTTTCGTTTCTTCCCTTGTTTTTTTCCATTATTTGCGTTTCGTAGCGTTTTCTTCGCGTCTTCTATGACCGCACTTATGAAATACAAATGCTCCCCCCAAGCAGTGCTTAGCAGCCCGCGCAAGACAGCGTCGCCGACGGCTCCGCAGAGCGTGTTACACTCCCGTATCCGACGCTTCGACCACATCGCCGACAACAGCGGCGACCATAGCCTTGCACAGCACAGCGACAACTGGTCGCTGGCCGTCGGGCCGCATTTGAGAATGGCGGCCAACACAACATTTCTGAACCGGACTCCAAGATACATCCTGGGTTTATTTAGGAGTCCCGTGCATGTCACTTGTGATACACCTGCTTTTCTTCATATTTGGGCAGCCCTTCAATTCTACAATGCCCTCATGGGCAGCCGAAGCCTTGGAAACCCTTCGCATGTCCATCGGTAAAGTTGGCAGAACGAAGAACAGTCTTCAACGCACGATGCACATCCATGACCATTGGCGCGGCTGCTGACGGGATCCCGCCTCAAGCGTTCAATTCAAATACTTTGCATACAGAATCTTCTTATTTTAGTCATTGTAGTTGAAACTTATTGGGTAAGTATTTAAATTAAAGGTTTAAGGAAATCATACTCAAATCATTCGAACAAAAAACTGTAGACAATGCAAAAAATACAATTTTTAAGAACGCACGTACCTCGTTTTTCCATGTAAGCAGAGCAGCATAGTCGATAGAAAAGTCGCGAAGACATCGTGTAACACTTTATCTCCGCCAATCATCCACAATATTCGATATTAGCACAAGCGTGTCGCAGCGGCCGCCGGCTTCGGGCACAGAGAGCGTGGAGCCCAGCACATGGAGGACAGCGAGCTGGAGTCGGTGGCGTCGTCTCTGGAGGAGAAGCCGAAGTCGGTGATCACCGTGTTGAGCTGGTGAGGCTGATCGAGGGCTGCGGATTTGAGATGCGAGCTGCCGGAAGTTGTGTGGAAATAGATGTCGTACGAACTTGCCCGACATGTATCCGCTTTCCGGAATGTGCCGGTATAACTCGAGAGGAAGGTCGCTTGTAACACATTCTTCTCGTAGAGGCGGAGGTGCACGAGTGATGGCGACAAAACCTGCTGAAAGTTGAGCGCTCATCAGTCGGTGGTTGAAGCCTTGTGGGGTCTTATGACCCAAATCACGAGATAGGAGCTTGAGTGTGGTCACTGGTCACTGGGGGTTCGTAGTCGAAGCTGCTGGAAGCCGAAGGGTAAGAAGGCTCTGAGACGAGGAGCTGGAAGACGTCGATGGCTGGGAAGACGTCGATGGCTGGGAAGACGTGGTAGATGTTAAACTAGACGGTTTGTCGGGATTTATCCGGAGAGAACTCGAGGACGTCTGCGTCGAGTTTGCCGAATGACTGCTATTATAAGTGGTTTGGGCGGCCTTAGCCCCAGGAAGTAACGCTTGAGCGTTCACGACCTTCGGACGCGACTTTCGGATGTGGACTTAACGAGGGGAGAGTCCAGAATCCTGGTAGAGGTCATGCGGACATCCAGAGGAACCTCCAGCGGCTCGGAGAGGATGGATGATCCGCGTTCTAGAAGGGGCTTACGTAGAAAAAAGGAAGATGAAAAAAGGAGAAAATGTGACGGTGAAATATCTTGTATTTGATACTAAGATTTAGCTACCTGATCGATCAGCATCTTCCACAAGCCCGCAGTTGTGCTTTTGAGCCGAAGGTAAGGACTTCGAAGGTTGTACGGGCTAGAATCATCTGACATGACCAGTGTTGGGTACGCCTATCTGAATCCTAACGTTTGCACTAGAATCGACGGTACTGGGTCGGCCACCTGTGCGAGGGTGACAACGCGAATCGAGGTGGAGCGGACGGAGCGACGTTAAATGACGGAGTTGTAAGACTTCAAAGAATGTTTCATACCGAAAGGTATAGGAGGAGGACGAATGTGTGTGCGAATGAGCCGGAAAAGCAAAATGGAATCAAAGTGAAGCTAGCGGTTTCCTAAGTCGAGTGTTGAATCTATGTGGAGCGGGGGAAAAACATTTGTTTATTGGTTGTGGCATTTTGAGCCCAAGCTAGGCAGTTTTCATGCTATCTTTTTCCTCTTTACTCCTACTTTTCCTTCTGGTCAGTTAAGATCTCTCAAAACTTTACACTTTTTTAAACTTCGAAGTTGTCAAAAAACTTCACTCGAAAACTTTACCTTAATCTATGCATGGTGTTTCAAAAAAAGCTTTCATCGTTTGAATGATCATTAAATTTCCAAGTTCCTTGCAGTTAGATACGTAAAAATCAAAAAAAAAACAACAAAAAAATTAAAAATCACTTCACCGCTCATTAAACAGTGAAAACCAGTAAGTATGCATTCAGTTCAACAGACATCACGTACGAGCTAATGCATGATGCAACTCTATCCTATGACGCCCCAAAAGGTATTAGATTTTCAACAAGGCTGTTGGTAAAGTCTTGCAACATAATTTTCAATCATTTTCATGATTTAACAAGTTCTGTTTGGCTTATTGTCAAGGGCTTATAGCCCTAACAATCTACAGCATAATGTCATACAACCCAGAATATTCTAGAATATAATAAAAGCGGTCCCCACTTGAGCGGTGCACGATCTCCGTGACTCGGGCCGGTCGCCCTCCTTCTCCGCTTTCGTATTGACAAGTTTTTCGGGAAAGTGGTTATAGAAAATGAGCTCAGCGTCTTCTACATTGATAATACCCAGAAGGTCCTCAAGAAATCAACTCTGAAGCAGTTAAAGTCCGACCTCCACCATAAAGTGATGCTATACTGTTGGTGCGACTCCCAAGGAATGCTCTACCAGAGCTCCTTGGAGACGGCACTAGAGTGACTGCGAACATCTACGCTGTCCAACTGCAAAATTTGAGTGGGGTCAGGAAATGACCTGACGGAAGAATTCTTAGTTTCTTCACAACAATGCAGCCACATGTTGCAAAGATATTAGATATTATAAACAAACAATCCGACAGTGAACAAAAATCGTTTTCTCGGGGAGTGGCACTTAGTATTGCAGAAGCAAACGGGTACCCAACCCAACATTGGCATAAGGGACGAAGGGTGGAAGCCAGTACCCAGGTACTCCGCGAGGAACAGCGCGGAAAAGTACCCTTCTGCGTGCCCTTCATTTCGGACGACATGAGCGCGGAGATACGCAGATGTCTCCGTTTGGCTGATCTTCAGGATGCGGTGAGGATAATTGATGTTCCTCCCAGGTCCCTGAAGGGACAACTGGTTCGGAATCGGTTCTATGACAGGATGTGCCTCACACCGTCCTGCGTAGTGTGCCCCAATGGGAAAGAGGGGGATTGCATGACAGCTGGTGTGGTCTATCTCATGTCATGCAATGAGTGTGGGAATGAATACATAGGGGAAACGGGCAGAGCCCTATGTGCCAATGTCAGGGAGCACCTGGACGGCCTTAAGAAAGGCAACGTCTCACCCCTTGGGGAGAACACAGAGTTCGATGCCACGAAGGCGCGATGTTGCAGGTGTCAGTGTCGATCTTAGCGCGAGAGAGCGATATGTCGGCACGTAGGACACTCAAAGCGCTCTAGATCACGGCTAGGAGCCCACAGGTCAATCGGAAAGAGGAGCGTCTAGCGATAACCCAAGATCTGGCACCTTTCGTAGAGCTCTGTAGGTTCTGACCTATTTGGTCTGACCTCCAGGGTATTAAGGCAGGGGTCTGAGGGCTGAGGCTCATTCAACCACGTTACGTCCAGCTTACGGGTGATCGGTGGTCCACTCCGGCATACAACCTTAAAGGTTAGTCGTCTTTTGCAAACTCCCAACTCTGATCTTGTATCTAGTATCCTCAAGAAAAGTACCCTGTAAGATGAAATGGTGTTTGGGGGAGTAGTGTCGTGAATGATTTCGACTTTTCCAGGCTCTGAAGAAGGCGAAGACGCCGAAACGTTGGCCTCAATAAAGCCGATATCAATCTTGGTAACAGCTTAAGAAGGCATCATAATAGTCCGAAATCATCATGCCAAGATTCACTGAAAGCCGAACATGGACAGATATTATATCGTCAAAAGTTTAGGAAAAGATTAGTTAAATTCGAAAAGAGGGCGAATGACACGGTATCATCTGTCGTGGCGCCACATCAGAACTTTAAAAAACTACGTTAAAACGAGGTGAGATTGGGCTGTTAGGGGAAGTAGAGAGGGCACGTCATCCTCCGGGCTGCAACACGTCATTTGGACGTCATTTGCTCGTCGATCGATGTCAATTACGAAAATTTACGATTTACGACCCAAAATTTCGTAAATCACAAACCGTAAGACAATTGCCAAAAATCGCCGTATACCGTAAAATCGTAAATTGTAAATCATAATTTCGCACACCCCTGGTATCAACATAAAACAACAATGACATAACCAAATGAGCAAAAAGAACAAGAAGACTCGCCTTCAAAAATAACGACAGGACGAAACTGCTGCGTACCCGACAATCAACGAACCTAAATACCATCAATGTGGGGTAAAACGCATGTAACAGTATACGCAAACACTGAAATCGAAAGGGGACAATGGAGCAAAGACAACACAAATGAACATTAAAGATGGAATACAAGAAAACTCACCCTCGAAAAATAACATTAGCAAAAAACAGCGAACCTAAAAAGCAAGAAGCAGGAGTAAACAATAACACAACAATCTATGACAGCAATCGAAAAGATACAAAAACAACATTCAAACAAAAAAAGAAGAGATGGAGGACAGCAAGGACAATACGCCCCATCCGTGCGCCAGCAGCATGCCTGTAAGAAGAGCAATACCCTACTCCCCCTCCCTCATCGCCTCTCGGCGACGAAGCGCGGAGGGTATATGTGGCGAGCTGAAACAATTGCTCCTGCGCCAGCAAGCTCTGAATCCAATCGCGGAGTCCTGGCGTGAGTCGTACCTGCTGAATGCTGCATTTCCGCGGAAGTACATACGTGAGTGCATCCTAGGCCATAAAGGACGATTGGGAGCGCCGGAAGCGACACTTGTCTTCACGACTCTCTCTGCTGGATCCACTTTCTGCGCTTTCCGACGAAGCGCTACTTTTGCGATGCGTTTTGGAGACAAGGAGGAGAGGGTGTTTAATAGTGCGACTTGCTCCCGAGGCTCATAAATGCCACTCTTCAGCTCATTCATAAAGATTTTTGCGATTTAGCTTCCTGAAAACTCGATCTGTAGTTCAGATGTAGAGTGCTCATACAGGCGGCCTAGATGCGACTTCCGACCACTGAACCGTAAAATTGCTGCTTGAAACGCGAAACTTCCTCCTAACGAACAGTCGCTTATTTACAACACTAAGGCCGGGGCATACTTCCATCGCCGCGATGCCATCGCAGCGCTCAGTTCATGGCCCTTCCGTCGCGCGCGGTCGAATAGTCGAAAGAAACTCCGTCGCGGCCGCCGCAACAGTGGCGGCCGACATGCGTGTTAGTTTCCCACGCCCATCGCGGGCATGACATACTTTTTTCGCGTCGCGCTCGTTGTTTAACGCTGGTCCTGGGTGGATCGCCGTCGGGCTCCCTTGCAGAACGATGAGCGATGCGACAGGCGCTGGGAACTCCACCTCCTTTCGCGTCGCTCTGCAAAACACATCGCTGCGGTTTCATCGCGGCGACGGGAAGTATGCACTAGGCCTAACACAAACTTCAGACCTGGATAATAAAATAAAATAAATGACAGCTAATTGGATACATCACGGATTAATTACCCTACTGTATATAAGAACGGTGGTTTATCTGTCTGTCTGCTTGTTTGTTTGTACAGGAGTGCTGAAGAAGTGTTGGGGGAAGTGTAGGGATGGGGGGGGGGGGGGGGTTATAGTTGTGCAACGTGCATGGAGATTCAGTAAACGTGCCGAACACGTCGCCAAACGTGCCTGGAGATGCGGAGCTGGAGAAACGTGTTGGAGGAAGTGTGGGGATGGGGGAGCCGGGGGGGGGGGCGGGTTGTAGTTGTGCAACGTGCCTGGTGACTTACGATTAGTAGACGTGCCGAACACGTTGCCCAACGTGCATGGCGATGCAGTAGATGTCCCGAACACGTCGCCAAACGCGCCTGAGATGCGGTACTGGAGAAGTGTGTTGGGAGAAAGTGTGGGGATGTGGGGGGGGGGGGGGGCGGGTTGTAGTTTTGCAACGTGCCTGGTGACTTACGATTAATAGACGTGCCGAACACGTTGCCCAGCGTGCATGACGATTCAGTAGATGTGCCGAACACGTCGCCAAACGCGCCTGAGATGCGGTACTGGAGAAGTGTGTTGGGAGAAAGTGTGGGGATGGGGGGGACGGGTTGTAGCAGTGCAACGGCCTGGTTACTTACGATTAGTAGACGTGCCGAACACGTTGCCCAGCGTGCATGGCGATTCAGTAGATCTGCCGCACACTTCGCCAAACGCGCCTGGAGATGCGGTGCTGGAGGAGTGCTTCACTAGCTGATCTCACTAGAGCTCGTCACGCGCGTTTGACTACATATGACATGTGGGAAAACCTTTAAGATGATTGGATTGGTGACCTCGGCACCGTTTTACCATGGGGAGAGTCCTCCTTAGGTGGTGTCCTCAATACTAATAGCACAGAGTCGGTCGACAGGCCGCTGAACTGGTGAGTAGATAACACACTTTACCGACACTTTACGGAATAGATTGGAGTAAAGTGAAGCATTTAACAGGATAATAAGGCAAGAACAAAAGTACTTTCTGAGTCACGAAGATCGATTGGCAGAAAGCTAAATCGCAAAAGCTCCGCATTCAAGGCTGCCTTCTATGAGTTGAGCATAATTTATCTTTCTTTTCACGTTCTTTTTATGAGCCCCAAGACCAAATCGCATGAATACCCTTGTCTTTCAGTACTCCATAGAAAGAGTTGCCCTTCGCTTGCAGGAAAGGGATTGTCCAATGGGCGTGAACTCGACGCTTAATGACATTTTGCGCGCTCCCAATGACACTTTGATATATTCTAAGAGCAATACAGATTTGGTGCTCCAATATTTTATGGGTAGGTCATATAACGTTCGCATGCGATCAGCGCATCAACAGCGCTGGCACGCCTCATCGATAGCAACCAAAGTTGCACTTGTTGTATTTTAAATTAAATTCAGAACAAAAAAACATATGCTTGTGGTTGGTCCGTCCATGCCGACATTCGGAGCCCGTGATTGCCGAATTCTTCTCCGTTTTCCTCTGTTTCTTTCCTGGGTAACCTCTTTGTCTTCCTTTGTTGTTAGAGAACTAAGCCAACAGAATTATCTTAATGCTGTCGGTCTTCAGCTTAACCGGTTCCATGCTGATATCAGCGGCCGGCCCATCCCCGTATTACGGATGGGTTCTGACAGACCTGTAGGATATCGCGGATGTTACGTACGGTCAAACAGCGCTGGTGGTGTAAGGCGAACATTGCTGCCCGGAAAGCAGAAGATGCGGGTTCGAGTCCAGCCTGGCGCAAGAGTTTTGATCGAAACAAAACATCCTGTGACAGCATATAGCCTCCCTACCAGCCTCTCCAGGCTTAAGCAAATGTGTTAAAGAATTATTTAACTTGTCACGCTGGTCGTTACTGATACGGCCATGATGTTGTATCACTCTTGCACCTAACGATAAGATCCTCAGATCTCCTTCGCAAATGATGTCTTATCATGATGGTTGAATCAGTGAAAAATGAATATGACAAGACCTTCACAATCGTGTACTGATGCTAAGACGCGAAAATGTTGGTGGACACTCCATACCAACGTAGAAATTTTGGTTCATTGTATGCTCCCGCTAGCTATTTTGCGATGTTGCTTATAGGATACTTACTTTGATACTTTGATACTTTGATTGTCCTTTTGTCTGCTGGAGGTCTTCTCAGCGGGGTCCACAACTCTTCCAGACCGCTCGATCTCTGGCTGCTAGCATCCAGTGAGGCAGACTCCGCTCTCTGAAAGATCTTGAGAATGAGTCTGCCCATCGCGTTGGCGGTCGTCCCAGTGGTCTCTTATGGTCTCTCGGGAGCCATTCTGTGACATGGAGACTCCATCTATCGTCCTTTCGTCGAAGCAGGTGTCCGGCCCAGCGATATTTGGACTTCTTCATGTACTGCAGCGGGTCGGCTAATTGCGACTTCTCCTGTAGCTCCGAGCTTCGTAGGCCTTCTTGCCATTGCGGACGAAGGCTTGTCCTTAGAAGACATCTCTCCAGTACACGATGCGTAGTTTGCATCGCTCTGGCGATTGTCTTGTTGTCGGGCCAGGTTTCCGTCGCGTAACACATCGCAGGCAGTACAGAGGCGTTGAATATCGAAGCCCTGAGGCCGGGATCCTTGTGACCTGATCGGTGACTTCGCGAATCGAACTGAAGGCTGCCCATGCTGCGCGTCTCCTGCGGGCGATTTCAGGAGCGAGGTCGTTATCCATGTTCAGCTCTCTTCCCAGATAGACGTAGGAGTCGACCTGTTGTAGAGCGACCCCATTTAACCTTACGAGTCCCGTGTCACACTACTGGTTGACCATAAATTGTGTTTTGGACATATTCATGTCCAATCCAATCTTCATACCTGCCACATTGAGCTCGTTCAGCATTTCCTCGACTTCTGCCGTGCTGGTAGAGATGAGAACAATACCGTCGGCGAAGCGAAGGTTGCTGATCCGTTTACCGTCGACAAGGTAGCCTTTATCGTCCCAGTTCAAGTCTTTCATGGCATCCTGGAGTGCAGCTGTGAATAGCTTGGGAGAAATCGTGTCTCCCTGCCGCACTCCTTTCCCGATAGGAATTTTAAGCTTTCGATCGAACAGCTGGATGGTAGTCGATGTGTTCGAGAAGCATTCGTCGAGAAGTCGGATGTAGAGCGATGGTATACCAGCGTGCACAAGTGCGTTCAAAACGGCGTTGATTTCCACAGAGTCGAACGCTTTCCGGCAATCCACGAAGACAAGGACAAGTGGGAGGTGGTATTCGCGGCTCCTCTCGATGAGCTGTGAGACAGTCTGAATATGGTCCATGCAGGAGAAATCCTTGCGAAACCCTGCTTGCTCCACTGGTTGATATTCATCCAAGCAACGCTCCATGCGGTTAAGCAGTATCTTGGTGAAGATCTTGCACACAACCGAGAGAATACTGATGGGTCGATAGTTGTTGATATCCTCCTGCTGACCTTTTTTGAAGATTAAAACTGTTTTCGATTCCTTCCATGAGTCCGGAATCCTACCAAGTCGAAGGTAGTGGTTGAAGTGTTTGGCAAGAAGTGAGCAGAGGGCACTGCCACCTGCACGAAGGAGATCAGCAGAAATGCCGTCCGGTCCGGAAGCAGTGCCCGGCTTCATCCTTCTGATGGCATGAGCAACTTCTGATTCCAGAATGGGAGGCACTTCCTCAGCTGGTGGCATCAAGCATTTTGGGACAGTGATGGAAGAACGGAACAGATCTGTGTAGAATTCTTGAACGATGGCCTCCATCGCTCTTCGAGACGTTTGCGTTGTTCCATCCTTATCCACAAGGGCTGACATTATTGCCTTCTGATCGCAGAGATCTCGTTTGCAGCGCTTTATGCTTGAAGCTTTCCCAGCGGCTTCTAACAGCTTCAATCTTCTGTAGGCTTGAATGGACTCCTTCACTGCAATTCGACAGGCCTTCGAGATGGTGACTTTTTCCAGATGGGAAGCATTAGGATCCAGTTTAACAGCTCTTCTTTGCACCAAGAGTTTAATCGCATGTGCGTTGAGTCTTGAAGCAGACGATGATGTGGTTTCGCAGGAGCTGCTAGCACATTTCAGCAGTCCTTTGGAGAGAAGGTCGTAGTCTTCCGATGGATCTCCAAGAAGATTCCAATCATACGACTTTATTGCACATTGCAACTCTTCAGACATGAATGTGGGAATCCTCACCGGTGCCGGTTTATGAGTGTCACGCTTGAACATCCTCTTTTTGAGAGTCAGCTTCGCACGAACAAGGCGGTGATCCGAGCCGGTGTCAAATGAAGGCAGCACGGAGACGTCGAACAGACTCCAGCGTCTGTTTGTGAGAACATGGGCGATCTCCGAACGTGTTTCTCCATTTGGGCTTTCCCAGGTCCATCGTCGGTTTGAAGGCTTCTTAAACATAGAATTTCCATGGTAGAGACGGCACGCGGATAGGAAGTCTATCGTGTGTTCTCCGTTTTCGTTCCTTGAGGAAGTTCCATGTGGTCCTAGCCTCCATTCGTCGTGATGATTCGTACCGACGATAGCGTTAAAGTCACCAACGACAACTTTGTAGTAGCTCTTCTCGTCGTTGACAGTCCTTTCGAACAGCTTGTAGAATTCCTCCTTTTCTTCATCTGTGGCTGCAGATGTTGGAGCATATCCATTTATGACGGAGATGGTTCCTTGATCTTTGGTTTGCAGACGAAGAACAGCTACTCGCGGACTGATGATCTTGTAAGAGTCTACTAGGTGGTGCACTGTCGAATTGACGAGAAATCCAACTCCGCCAATATTCTTTCTGTCCACCTTTGCTCCGATAATGAGAAGCTCGTTGTGGTCGGTCCTTCTTATGGTTTCCGTTCTGCCTTTCGTTTCCTGCAGGGCGATAACGTCGTATTTGATGTTGCGGCTTCTGTAAAGCAGTGTCCGAAGATCCTGCTCAGATGCGATCGAACGACAGTTATAAGTGCAGACGAATAGGCAGTTTCCGTGTCGTGGTGGGAGGGAGTTTCCGGTAGTCCGATTCCAATGACGTCCTGATAGTTTAACTCCGAGATTAGATGGCCCCTCGCCGGAGGTGGATGCAACCGACGTCGTAGAAGTCCACCTCCGGCGCGCGGAGGACTGGGGCGCAGGTTTAGTTGTTTGTGCCATAGCGGTGGTCTGGTTACTCACATGTTCCTGGCCAGGGATACAGGAGAGCCGCCCATACACGACAAAAGCGTCGCGCACTGCGTGACCGTTTGTGCCGTTAGCCATCACAAAGTGATTTTCACCCCTTCACCGCGGTGAGGTGGCACATGAAGGGGAGGATTAGGCTTTCAAAGGATGTTTGAAAACATCTCAACTGAATCCGAGATACAGACTTCGCTAATAATCTATGTTCAGGAAGGGCAATTCTGAAAGTCTCAGAAGTCATTCGACCCTTAACACGATTTTGTTTATGAGTGCTATACTTTGTGAAGATAACCTACATCTTGAAATGATATCGGAATAAACCTCAAAGGTATTTATTCTAAAGATGTATTTATTTGTGATGGGCTATAATCCTTATATGAAAACAGAAAGGGAGAATTTGAAGGTATGGTTGAAGGTGTAGTCAGACGGTGCGGATAAATTGATCGCATCCGACAAGATTGCAGACGACTCTTTGAACGGCTGTTTGATGGATTAATTATTGTCTCCTTTTCGGCTAACTGATGATCAACCTTTGTTCATGAACAATCAGGCATGGAGAGGATTTACATTGTGAAAAAAGTCTAATTTAATAGTCCTGAATTTCTTCAAAGTATTTGTTTATCTTTGCACCCAAGCACGCATCAAAGCATAAATAGAAACTCATTTAAGCAAAAAAGGTTCGACGTTAGTCAGTTTTTCTTAGGAGGACAGCGCATTTTGCTTCTCCGGTCGTTGTCGTTGGAATATCGCATTTGCCATACGCAATGACTAGCTGCGGCCAGCCGATGGAGAGACAAGTCTTGTGCCAACTGACCGACCCTAGAGATGGAAGGCTTAATTAACATGAATAAGGATTCCAAGTCAAGAACCTGAATGCGCGCGATCGGTGGCGATCCTACTTCTGCGCTACCATGCGCACAATTTAGGTATTGAAATGCACGTAAAAACTGAACCTTAGGATGCAAACGTAGCAACTTTCTTGAGCAAAAGTAGAATAGCGTGGTTACTTCACTTTACGCACACAATTATTGCCGCAAAGTGGTACGAAAGCTTCAGATCGATGTTTTAATTTTAGAGAGAAGCTATAATGATGCACTATTCACTCGAGGTTGGCTGGCATCCTTACAGATTACATATGTATTCTATCGAAACAAGGAAATGTGAAGCCCGACATCGAGCATGTCACGCGCATGTAACGAAGCGCACATGGCAGCGAAATGCCGGTCACCGCGATTGTGACCCGGCGTATGAGCAACACGTCGTTTATCAACAACCTCTGAAGATTGTCAACGCTAGGCAGTATGAGAGGTCATAGAGCAAAGTGACTCGCGAGTGGGTCATCATGTGAAATAGCCCTATATAAGAGTTCGTGTTACCCGAAATAAAATTTTTTTATGCAGAACTGATGTGTTCTACCTCTATGGTGAACTAAGCTAGGCCATGAGCTAGATCTTATGTAAATCGACATACAAGTGACTTCTTACTAAATCGAATGACCACAGAGTACAGAATGACTCCTTCCTCGAGCAACTTGGCTCCGAGATCAGAGAGACCACTAATTTTCACAAAAGTCCATCAAGAAATGTGCGTCTGCAATGTAAATTCTTACTTGTTGATTATAGATAATGATTTCACAACGAACGCCTAGGTGGAGGATGGCTCATTTTTGCTACGATGAAGAATGTGATCCCAGCTAATGCATCTGACACATTTTTCACTATTTCGACATTAGTCGACGATGTTGTACGGAATGCAGAAGAGCTGATGTGTCGTCTGGAACGGGAAGGTACTCGCCTACCACTGTTTTTGTTCCGGCTTTTTATAGCGCAAAAGTGAGAGCGCTCATATATGTAGAAGAGCGGACACAAGAGACTGTAGATTCTGTTACTTAAGAGACGACTGCTTTTTGTATTTCTTTACAAAGCGTCCTACCCCGCATCGCCAAACGCCACAATTAGAATATAAACATAGCAAAATGTAAAATTCGTAGAAGTGAAGAAAGGTGTAAAATAATATAATTTTTAAAAACTATAATTAATTAAGAGAATGGTATGTCACAAAATATAAACATATAAAAAGGTTAGAAGTTACCTTTGAAGCAGGTGTGGTTCTCCGTTCCACGTGAACACCTAGACATCTTTGCTGCTAGAAGAGGGGGATAGTCACAAAGCGACATCAAGAACGGAGCTGGCTCTCAGCAGTGCCCATATTTTTTCAAAAACCAATTTTCCTGATACAGCAGCTTTGACAGTTTCAGCTATCCGGAAGCTAGAAGTTAGACACGAAACCACTATTCCTGTGAACAGCAATGTGCATCAGAGCGACGAAGATCAGGTATTCAACACTTATTCATTATTATTTAGCTATATAATCGAGAGAGGCATAAGTCGCTGTCCGACGACATGCACTCTTAGGCCTATGTTATACTTCGGCGACGCAGTTGTCGGCGACGTCGGCGGCAGTGTTACGTGGGCTGCGTAACACTGCCGCGCAACACAGCTTCACCGACGCGTCGCCGAAGTATAACATAGGCCTTATGTCGACAATGCACTCTAATTTGAAGACCGCCGCGCTGAGGCCGGTCGTGTCCGCTGCGTACGCCGCGCTGAAGCCCCCCCCCCCCCCCCCGCGTCCGCTGCGTCCACCGTGTTGAAGCCCGACGCGACGGCTGGTGCATGAACTGTGTCGACGGTGCATGCATGTGCAAATGGTTTTCGGAACGACAGCCAAAAGAGTGCAAAGGAGAGAACAGGCATATTCATGAGGTTTTACGTTGGGCGAATGAAGCGCTCCACAGCCGAGAGGGTTTCGATTAGGCAATCAATATCGATCTTTTGAGCGTCGCTATGGTTTCCTTTCAAGAACAAACGATCGGGGTGGGAACTGTTGGATTGTGTTAGCCAAATTAGGCTCCTCGCAGCAGGGTAAGGGCTTCGATCAGGCAGTCAATATCACCGATCTTTTGAGCGGGCTATCGGTTTTCTCTCAAAGTTAACGGATCGATGTAGGCAGTACGTAATTACTGTGGCCGACGGATCCTCCAATTTCCAGCAGGTGCTCAGAAAGGCATCAACCAATCTGTCTGCGCACGTTTCTTCGACTTCAACGCTAGGAAAGCTTCCTTAGGCCTATGTTATACCATCGCTCACCCCGGGCGCAGCCAATGTTAAGCTCCCATTTCGACTCATCGCTTCGCGCGATCGATATGGGAGCTTATCATTAGGCTTCGCTCGGGGTGAGCGTTGGTATAACATAGGCCTTACCCAGCGTCCGGCGAAGCCGGCAATCCAGGCGTGGCCTGCACGTCCAGCATCAGGCACCTGACATACGCCGGCACCTGACGCTCGACGTGCGGGCCACGCCAGGCTTGCTGGCTTCGGGTATGGTTGGCTACGCAAAGAACGTATCCCAAACTTAGCTACGGACGCTTGCTAACCCAGCATCAGACGCCGGCTTTGCCTACGTGCGGGTCACGCCAGGAGTGCCGGTTTCGGGTATGGCGGGTCACGCAAGGAACGTAGCTGCTATCTTCGAATGAAGAATGTTTTTTTTTTTTGGTATAGAGTTGTGGGTTAAGACATCGTTCTTTCATAAATGTTAGACCCGGTCAGAGTCCAGGGATTATGAAAAGGGAATAGCAAAAGAGTAGCAAGAAAATTCGTCAACACAATTTGAAGATAAAACTCTGCAATACTAATCTAGGTTCTAGGGGTTCCTATACTAATCTATATTTAAGGGTCTATACTAAACTACTCCCACTTTTAAATGGGAAGTTAAAGCTACGCACGGTGATAACCGTATGGATAGCAAGAAAATCTGTCAAAAGTATGACTATCAATACGGAATAATTGCCAGCACACATCAAACGAAGCAAGACAGAAGTACAAATAACCTTCTGAAATAGCAAGATGGGTGGAAGCTGAGATAGAGATACGAGAAAGCGGAAGAGGTTCCTATCGAACGAATCCAATGTAACAGCTGACGACCGGTCACAACTCGTTCGCGCGGCAAGGGCTACCAGGTGCGATAAATTACTAGAGAAGGGTTCCCATGGAACATAGAGTTGAGACTAGGATCACAAGAAAGAGCTTGGAATGTTGAATACGAAGGTGGGTGACACAATTGCAAATTAGAATTCGTGAGCGACTTATGGCCTGCCCAAATCGGGAGGCTGGCCAGCTGGCGCAAGAGTGGTGAATCATCGGGGCTCCGTAAGAGGTGGCGGCGCTGTTCGTCAGGTGCGACGTCGTTGGTTCCCATTGGTGTCGGTTTTTCTGCAAACCATAATTTGTCCTCGAAATCACTTTTTATGCTGAATTATGGCAATTATACAATACCGCCCGCGTTGCGCGGTCAAAAAGACGGTTTGCAACGGAAAACTCCGTCGCAAACAGTAGCATGCTCATAACTCCTTTAATTTTGAGTTGCTTCAGAAACTATTGGCACCATTCCATTTGTCTCCTCGAGATCTACAACACCATGTATGAAACTTTACCAGGCCACCGCATTTTCGTCGTGGGTGGCCGCAGCAGGCTTTTGCGATTGGAGCACCTTATTTTCCAGGACGTGCATGTGACGTGCAGCGTTTTCGGAGTATCTCAAGCTTGGCGGGCGTTGTCTGTGCTCTGTCATGCCTGGAATGTTCCGAGAGTGCGCCGTACACAACGCATATAAGATGGAATCTATCAATCGAATGGGCGGAAGCATGCCCACTGGGTTTCTTTCTTCGCTTGATGAAAAATGTAAAGCTTTCAGGACTATCTTGAACCGTTTGGAGAACTTTATAAGAAATTTCTAGCCGTGCTACTTAGGAGTTGCTCCAGTCTGTCCGATGAGCCTTTGGAGCGCGCCGCGTGCAATGCGTATGAACCTATCAATCGAATAAATGGGTTTAGCTGGTAGAGTGAGCGTTTGGGAGTTCTATCATAAATTTCCAGCCGCCCTACTAAGGAATTGCTCTAAGGCTGTCCATCTAGCCTTGGAGTGCGTCGTGAACAATGCATATAGAGTCGAACCTTTCAATCGAGGGGGGCGTCCGTTTGCAAATTGCACGAACGGACGTGTTCGGAGCGCAATAACTCTTTCAAGTTCAAGTCGTTTTGGCTGCAGCTCGCGGGTCTTGTAGGCAGTAAAACGATCTAGTAGTACTCTAATGTAGAACGGTGTAGCTTAGGAATAGGCAATAGTACAGGGGTGCGAATATGCAGGTGAGGCTTGTGTGACGATTTTTTCCGATTTCGGTGGACCACTGCGGGAAGATCCGGCGAGCAAACGGTCTTGAAATGCATGTGCTAACAGAGCGCTTAAGGTACTTTACGATGGCGTGCTCAGAACTCCTCAGCTTCCTAAACTGCCATAGCCTCAGCTGCCAGTTTAAAGCGGCGGAAGATAGCGGTTAGAGTTTCTTGCACTCTTACTCGCCCAGGCTTGATTGTTCGATACTCTCTGAAGTACCATTCTGTTTGCCATGAAAAGCGCTATCGAAAGGTACCAATTCCTTGCGATTCTGGGAATATCAGTTTTTTGACAGTTTCGTATCAAAGGCGAGGCGGCTCATCGGCGCGGCAGAAGATCGATGACATCATCGGAAACCGATGTCTTCGAATTGGGCCATGCTTGATATCGTTCGATAGAGCTTTTCATGCTGAATTGAACATTGTTACTGTGAGCAGGGAAAACTGTAATATGGGCGAGTAAGATCAGGGGAACATCGACCGTTATTGTGCTAAATTGCACGCGCTTGCGTGTTCTGAGCACGATAACTCTGTTTGAACCTTTCCAGTTGCAGCTTGAAAGTTTTGTAGTCAGCAAAATGTTCTGGCGCTGCACTGAAATACAGCAATGTAGCTTATGATTGCACAAAGTTACAGCGGTGCGAAAATGCGGGCTAGCCTTGCGTGACACAATTTTTTCCAAATTCAGTCCAAACCTGCAAGAATACGCGGTGAGCTAAGGCCTACAAATACGCCAGCGAGCAGAACACTTAAGGTTCTTTAAGAGGATGTTTTAACAATTCCATAGCTGATTAAACTTCCTTAGCACCAGCTGCCATTTTTGGGCCGCGGCGTTTTAGCGTTGAAGCTTCCTGCGCCATTATTCGCCCAAGTTTTGAGTGTTCGACATTCGCAGTGGTACCGTTCTGTTCAGCATGGAAAGCGCTTTCGAATGATATCAATCTCGACCAATTTCAGAAAGATCGATTTTTTGACAATTTCCAATCGAGGACGGGGGCGCTCCAGGCCGAGCCTGCGCGAACGATGACGTCATCGAAAATCGATGTTTTCGAAATTAGCCGAATTTTCTCGTCCAAAATCATCTAGGGGTTATTTGGGGCACTGATTACGAACCCGACGTCCGTCTTTGAAAATTCCGCCGATTTCGGTAGGTTTTGGATATTCTTCTGGATAATTGGAGGTGGTCAGGTCAGGATCACCGATTTTGCTCAAACTTCGTATAGGGGCGGGGACTTATTCGCGCCCATACCGATAACTGAGGGTGACCGGTGATCCTGACCCGACCACCCTCAAACGGGTAGTAACCTACTGAAATCGGCGGAATTTTCGAAAACGGACGTCGGATTCGTAATCAGCGCCCCAAATAACCGCCTGGATGATTTTGGACGAAGTTTGCACGAGGAAATTTGGCCAATTTCGAAAACATCGGTTTTCGAAATTTGCCAAATTATATCGTCCGCGCCGGCCCGACCAATGGCGCCCTCGTCCTCGATGGGAAACTGTCAAAAAATCGATTTTTTTTGAAATTGGTCGAGAGTGACATTCTTCGATAGAGCTTTTCGTGGTGAACAAAATGGTGCTATTGGAAGTGTCGAAAACCCAAATATGGGCGAGTAACAGGGCAGGAAACTTCAATCGCAAAGTCCGCCGCCCTAAGATGGCAGATGGGGCTAAGGCAGTTTAGGCAGCTGGGGAGTACCTGCATATCGTCTTAAAGCACCTTAGGTGTTCCGTTAGCCTAAGTATTTGCATGCCGTTGGCTCGCCGTGTCTTCGCGCAATGGTCGACCGAAATCGGAAAAAATTGGGTCGCACAAGCCTCACCTGCATTTTCGCAGCGCTGTAATTTAGTCCATTCATGAGGTACACCGTTGTACTTTAGAGCACGTCGTGAACCCTGTACTGCCTACAGAGTCCTCGAGTTGCAGCCCAAACGATTTGAATTTGATAGAGTTATTGCGCTACGAACTCGCCCGCGCGTGCATTTGCGAGCGGTTGCCCCGCTCCATTGGTAGGCTCTCTTCTATACACATTGTTCACAGCGTACACTAAAGCCTCCCCGAAACAAAGTACAGCAATTCCTGAGTAGGGCGAGCGGAAATTTCTAATATAACCTAATTTCAAACACGGTTCTATCGTATATGCATTTTGCACGGCGCACTCTCTCTTCTCGCTTCTTAAAACCTCTTAATTTGTATAAGCTGCAGTCAGTGTGTACACTAAAGCACCTAAAGAGGGTAAGCTTTGATGCTTAGCCCGACATTTGAACCGCTTCCGCTCGCTCGATTGATAGGTTCGATCCCATATGCATTGTGTACGGCGCACTCCAAAGGCTCATCGGAGTGACTGGAGCAACTCCTAATTAGGACGGCTAGAAATTTCTTATAAAGTTCTCCAAACGGTGCAAGATAGCCCTGAAAGCTTTACATTTTTCATCAAGCGAAGAAAGAAACCCAGTGGGCATGCTTCCGCCCATTCGATTGATAGATTCCATCTTATATGCGCTGTGTACGGCGCACTCTCCGAACATTCCAGGCATGACAGAGCACTGACAACGCACGCCATGCTTGAGATACTCCTAAAACACTGCACGTCACATGCACGTCCTGGAAAATAAGGTGCTCCACCAGCAAAAGCCTGCTGCAGTTATTTTTCTAGGCCACCCACGACGAAAACGCGGTGGTCTGGTAAAGTATCATGCATGGTTTTGTAGATCTCGAGGAAACAATCGAATAGTGCCAACAGTTTCTGAAACAACTCAAAATTAAAGAAGTCATGAGCATGCGACGGTTTGCGACGGATTTTTCCGTCGCAAACCGTCTTTTTGACCGCGCGGGCGGTATTGTAGAGCAAAATGTCGTTGGTCTACTACACTTTTGATTGATATGGAAGCCGCCTCTCAACACATTAATGAATTTCTCTTACTGATTTACTGTTATGGGCATCTTTGCAGGCTATCAAATCACTGTGCGCAATATTCCTGCCGGGGTACATCGCTGATTCAATCTCTAGACGTTTCTTTGTGGAAAACGTTATGAAAAGGGTCGGCTCGTTTGCCCTGGCAAATAGCGTGGAGTTCATCATGACTCAGAGAGACAACCTACTGATGGTTCTATCGCAGATTTACCGTATGGTATGTGTCCATATTTCCAAACTTTTCGAAATACTCATGGCCTAAGGCAGGTTACATGATCGACCAAGTGTGGTTGTCTCTCCTGGCGAATATTTGTTCGATCTTGCTACAACTGTCTGTTTTGTTGCTGGTTGTAGAAAGACTGCTTGTATAAGATGTGCAGTGTGTGAGGAACATGTCTGGTTCACACATTTCTTTGCTTTGTTCCATGAATGCCAAGGTTGTTAGAAACACCACTAGTTGTTCAATTTGGATTCTATTTGTACAAAGTAGTGAATAGAAACGTCACCATAGCAGTTTTTTGCCTTCAAGCAGTTTTACAAACGTGTATGGTAGTTTTCCCGGCTACTTAATCAGACACGTGTCATAATTCAGCACAAAAGGCCATTTCGAAGGTAAATTATGATTTGCAAAATACTGGCAGCAATGGGAAAAAATCTACGACGTCGCACCTGACGAGCAGGAGAACAACCTCTGCGCCACCGCCCCAACCAGCGACTCACCACTGTCGCGCCAGCTGTGTCGCACGACCAGCATGTGGTGGAACTTCATTTTGCAATTTTGACGCCCATAATCCTAATCAGCATTCGGAGCTATTTCTAATGATCCTGATCTCACCTTTTAGTTCCATGGGAGTCGAAACCCTTCCCTAGTAACAGGAGCCGAGCTCATTGTGCGGTTTCGACGTTGGATGCTACCCTCATTCGCTACTGCGCAGCGGCTGTCGCTGTCTTCTTCAGATCCTGCACATGCCAACCAACCGATCGAAATGAAATTTAGCTCGTATTTGTGCACTGACATACGCGTCATGCTTATTTGAGTTACAGAAAGCGTCGATTCTATAGAGGTTTTACATAAATGCGTAGTTTTGTAAAAGTATAAAAGCGCCGAACCGACGGAAGCAGAGGAAAATTATGGGAGTATCTGATAATTATGCCTTCACAATTTCAGCTCCGTGTTAGCCAGCATAGGCAACGTGGTATGTCCTGTGAGGAAAAAATATCGCCTACATCACAACCGTGTGGAATCAGTCGAGCAGTCACCGACGAAGATACGAAGAAGATGGAGAGGTGGGTCTAGACTACCTGACTCGGAGTAAAAATTATCCGCCTTATAATCAGGTCCACTATTAACTCTTTAAGAGTTTCTGTCCATATGTGCTTCCAGTTCACTACACGTCTCCGTGGACAAAGACATTGTCAGCAACAAGGACTTTATATGGGTGTAAACGACCTGGCTCGGATCAAAATAAACTACGAGAGATGAAAACATCGAAAATAAACTGTTTTGAAGTCGAAATTCCGACAAAAAGGAGCTTGGAACATCATTTTTAGAGAACTATTTAAGAAGCGAAATGATTTCCGCTGCCCCAGAAGTAAACTATGATGGGAAAAATTGGTGCGGAAGTAGGGCATTGCTGAAATAGATGTCAAATAATCACTTGTAGAGTGAAGCGGTGGCAAGATCAAGCATCAATATACAATTGCTGCATCACACCTAATGGTACGTCGTCCTTACTCCTAAAGCGTAGGTAAATTTGAAGTTAACCTTCCTCATTTGAAATTACCCTTTCCCAATTAACCATCGCAACATGGTATGTGTAGTCGCATATGAAAAATACATATTGGGTTTCTTTTCAGTTTCCTTAGGCAGCCCAGTTACCCGAACCTTGGGTTAATCACTCTATTGAGTGGTCCTGCCGCCTTTTCAGGTTGCTTAGCCCTTCCATGGTCATTTGTGGTGCTATGGTTGTTCCACATGAGCAATCCATTTAAAGTCCTTTGCAGTTGCCCTCATCCCTGTCTCCACTCATTGTTAGCACTTGTTTGCGGAATGACAGCTCAGAACTAATCTTCAGAAGTTTTCTTGAAAACAGATTGGACTACTGGGGCCGGATTCGTCAACGACTTACAGCAAATTAGCGGAGGAAACACAGCCGAAATTCCTGATAGCGCGGCTTATCAACAAGCGATTTGGTGAAATGCTTCGTTAAATCTTACTATATATAAAAGAGTAAGCGGTTGTGTCTGTCCTTCCGTCTGTCTGTCCGTTTGTCTATCTGGCCTTTCGTAAACGTCGAGTAGCAGCCAACCGGGTTCAGGCGGGTCACCTACGTCGTATTGAGTGGGGTCAGAGAAGGTGTCGCCGATGTCACGCAAAGGGCGTCCGAGTTCCGAACATGTGTCATCGACGTCGTGAAGGCGAGCGTCCGAGTTCAGAAAAGGTGTAACCGACGTCGTTTATCAGGTATCTGGGTTCAGAAGAGGTGTCACCAATGTTGCGAAAGTCCTGTCCGGATTCAAACGACGTGTCACCGATGTCGCGGAGGCGGTTCCGGATTACACGACGTGTAACCAGTGAAGGTGGGACCAGGAATGGGGACCGGTGAGGTGGGGGGTCCAGCGAAGTAGGACCGGTGAAGGAGGGGGAAGGGTCCTGTGAAGAGGGGAGTGGTCCAGTGAAGGGCGGATCGGTGAAAGAGGGGGAGAGATCCAGTGAAAGGGGGACCGGTAGAAGGTTGACCAGTGAAGAGGGGACTAGGTGAAGGGGGAGGGGTCCAATGAAGGGATACGGGTGAAGGAGGGTAGGGTCCCGTGAAGGGGGATCGATAGAAGGTTGACCAGTGAAGAGGGAATTAGGTGAAGGGGACCGGTGAGGAAGGCACCAGTAATGGTGACCGGGGAATGGGGGGAAGAGGTCCGGTGAAGGGGGATCGATAGAAGGCTGACCAGTGAAGAGGGAATTAGGTGAAGGGGACCGGTGAGGAAGGCACCAGTAATGGTGACCGGTGAATAGGGGGAAGAGGCCAGTGAAGGATGGACCGGAAAAGGGTTGATGAATAAGCGGGGACCAGTGAGGGTGGGACCACAAATGGAGGTCGGTGAAGGATAGAGAGACCAGTGAAGAGGGGACCAGTAAAGGGAGGTCCAGTGAAGGTTGGAGCAGTAGTAGGGGCCGACGAAGGGAGGGGGACCAGTGAAGGGTGAAGTGGAAAAGGACTGACAATAAAGGGGAACCAGTGAAGAGGGGCCAGTAATGGGGGACCAGTGAGAATGGGACCGGTGAAGGTGTGGGGGGAGGAAGTCCAGTGAAGGGGGACCTGTAAAGGGTTGACCGATAAAAGGGAGAGCAGTGAAGGTGGGACCAGTAATGGGGAGTGGTGAAGGGAGGGGGGGGGGGGGGAGGTCCAGTGAAAGTAGACCAGTAAATAGGGTACCAGTGAATTATTAGTTAAGAGAAGACCAGTAAGGGAGACAATAAAGGGAAGACCATTTAAGGGGGTTCAGTAAAGGGTCCAGTAATAGAACCATTAAAAGATTGACCAGTAAAGGGGACCATTGAAGGGAATCAGTGAAAGGGACCAATAAGGGACCAGTATTTCTCTCGGTGTCGTTCAACGTGGAGTGAGAAGACGCTACAGACGTCCTGCCACATGTGTCGGTGTGCAAAAGACGTGTCGTAGACTTCGTGACATATGCGTCCGGACTCAGCAAATGTGTCACAGACGTTATCCAATGTGCTTCCGTATCGAGAAAACGTGCCACAGAGTAGACATTGCACAGCATCCGTGAGATTTTCAGATGGATTTTTAAAGGATTCGTGCAACAACGGGTGTGCGTGCTTGATTCTCACTTCCGTTTTCTGCCGGTGCACAGGTAAGGAGATATTGGTGGAGTGGGTGGGGGGGGGGGGGGTAGGGAGAATGAGTAAAAGAATCGGAGTAATGTTATTCCCGTCGGACTGTGTCGGGGTGTTCTATTCTCCGGGTTTGGAAGCGAAGCCCCCAACCAGATGTTTGGCGGCCACTAGACTTCGCCACTGGTTCAAAACATTTCTGTCTGAAGGTGAAAGTTTCGAAGATTAACACCGAGGTAGGCCGCCAACAGCTCTTAACGACGACTAACTAAAAGCCGTGGTGGAAGCAAATCCTCATCAAACTAATGATAAGAGCTAGCATAGCATTTCGGCGTTGACGAGAGGACTATCAGCCGCCGCTTAACTTCGATCGGAAAAGCGAAAAAATTGGATAAATTGATCCCGCACGAACTGGTCGCCGGACAGATGCTGACGCGCCACGGCATCTGTGTTTCGTTAAGGCTGTGCAATCTAAGTGAGCACTTTTTCGGGCTGGATCGTTACATGCGACGAAAATGGATCTTTTATGACAATAGTCGTCACTCTTCATAATGGCTGGACAACAATGAGAGCCTCAAGGAATAGCCGAAACAAAGTCTCCATCCAAAGGTCACCATGGTGACCGTATTATGGACAATGGTTGGTATAGTCCATTCTTGACGCTCTTGAAGACTGGAGAGACTATCACAGCAAAGAAGTATTGTTCCGAAATTGAAGTGATGCGTAAGAGTTGATTAAAAAACAGTCGGCTTTGGTCAATCGAAGAGGCCCAATCCTACCGCATGACAACGCGCCTCCACACGTTCCGAAAATTGTTGTTCGGAAACTGGATGAATTGGGATACGAAACACTGCGAGACCCAGCATTAACCAGATCTGCCCCTACAGATAATCATTTTTTAAGCATTTAGATCGCCATGTGAGGAAAAAAAGTTCAGTAACCACGATGCTGTCGAAAATCACTTCGTATGTTTCGTTAACTCTCGTAGTCTGATTTTTACAAGAATGGAATGTCTAAGCTAATATCGCATGAGGAAAAGTGTACTGTGCTTATTTAGATTAATAAAACTGTTTCCAAGCAAAGTTGTGAACTGTCAAAGTTTTTAGTCGAAATCGGCCATTTCATATGTAGCGACCTAATAGATAGGTTGGCGTGCTGAGTTAGCCTAGTGGTTAGTACTGCAATCTCATGCGCAAACGGTCACAGGTTCGGCACCTGGCTCAGACACGCCATGCCTTGCAAAAATTGAAAAAATGGCAACGGTTCCAGCGTCAGGCCTAGGTTGACAGGGGCTGATGGAGAAACCTAAAACCTAACTACAATTCACGACCAAAAGTCACAACAGAATCAGTGTAAAGGCTAGGACTTCTCTAGGAAGTGATGCACCGCCCTAGTTCTGTGGTCAGTATGCGATGGCTAAAGAAAACCGAACGACCTCGGGTGGAGAAGCTAATTCGACTAGGGAGCGCCGAATGTAAGAGCCAGGGAAGTGGCTAACTTGATGAAGCGCACAGGCATGCAAATACAGTGCCTACGGAGTTGGAATAGCTGCCGCGGAGTCCCTCAAGGATTCGGTAGCTGCCATCCAAAGGATAAACGACTGCATCGCGTCACTGCGGCGAGGAAGGAGGTTTACTTGGTTGATCATGTCGGTTTACAACCCCACAGTCTCCATAGACTCGGATGCTCTGAGCACGAAAGGATGGGTTCTACCTGAGGCTCTGGGAGGGCATACCGTCCGCACCGGATGGCGACTACTTGCCCGGCAGAGAAGAGAGGTCTTAGTGGCCGAGTTAAAATATTCTCAGGGATACAAGGGTGGAGACTCTGTTGATACAGAGAGTAGCAAGATGGACTTCGGAGCTTTTGCAGATTGTATCCTCAGGGATACAACACTGCCCATACCTCTACTTAGCAAACGCAAGGCTAGGTCAAAACCCAGAACCCGATGGTGGAAACTGCGGGGTCCATAGCGCAACGAGCTGCAAAGGACAGTGCTTAAAGCATCTCCCTAGTCCAACTGGTTTCGAGAACGAGACCTGCAGGAGATAGACTCACACGATTCTTCGATGCTCCAAGGAAATCTATGGTGAAGCAAAAGGAGGAGCCAGAGGAGATAAAGCGACATGGTTCTGGAATGAAAAAGTCCAGGTTTCGGTAAAGAAGAACGAGGCTTACAAGCTGCTGCAGAAGGCGAGGGTACAAAAACATATCGCAGCCTACAGAAAGCTGAAGAGGATGGCAAAAGAATGTAGAAATGAGCGCCCTGTTCAAGAAGCTGGAAACTTGTCATCAAGGAATTTCCTAGTTCAGAAGTTTCCTGAAGTATTAGTTCCATTTCATTGACGGCAAGCCTAGGAAAATATCCGACGGAAGGACCCATCCTGGATGCAAGAAGAGGTTTGCCAGGCCATAGGAAAGACGAATCTAGGGAAGGCAGCTAGGCTTGATGGGGAGCCAGTAAATGCTTGAGAGGTGCTTGGCGACTATAGAGTAGACTGGCTGACACAGCTCCTCAACACAGTCACAATAAAGGCAAAGATGACGGATGACTGGAGGAACAGCATCATAGTTCCTATCTTCAAGCAGAAGGGAGACGCTACCGAATGCTCCAACTACCGAGAGATCAGATCTCATACACCATGCAGGTCTACGAATGACTGATCGTTTCGAGGCTAAAGGGGGAGGGAGGCTTCATGCCCGAGAAGTCCACCACAGACACTAGGGCAAGGACCGGCAGCTGCACGCTGAGAAAATGAAGACGCTCACGTGGACATGTGACGGGGTGTGGGATGAAGATGTTAGGACAGTGAAGAGGACAACCCGAATTCAGATCAAGATGAGGGAGCAACGCCTGACGTGGTGCAGACACATCCTCAGAACACCAGACTCACCTCTATATGGTTGGCCTTAAGGCCCACAGACTTCTGCTGCGTTGCCGCTGCCCTATCCTTCACCATAGGGCAGAGACGCAGAGCTCGCCGCCAGCGGCGCCGTCTAGCGGAAATCCGCTCCAGCTCCGCTGGCCGGAAATGATTCGAATCATGCGAGACGGCGCTACTGCAGCGGCGCCGGGAGAGTCTATCTGCGCTCTGCCCTTTCGCGGCGGGGTCGCGACTAGAAAGACTACAGTACCTCGCCGTCGCCGCTGAGCTGCGCCGCTGGGCGGCCGGCAGCCGCCGTTGAGCGGCGTGACTCATCGATTTCGCCGTCCGCCGCTGGCCGCAGAAGTCTGCGGGGGCCTTTAGTCTTGGAAAGAGGCACCTGGAAAGCGTTCACAAGAGCAGCGCCAAAGAAGCAGTAGAAGGACGTCATCAAGAGAGATCTCATCGGAGCGGGAGCCACGGCAGACGTGATAGGATGAGGTGACAGATCACAAGAACAGTGAATCCTGCGACTGTGCGGGACTAAACGCTTAGGAAGAAAATATGTAGATAGATTGGCGACAAGGCACTGACGCCTTCTATTTTTGCGTCCTATGTATTTCACTGAAAATGTGTTTCCTAGAAAATATAGGTTGCAGAGTGAGTAAGGGTTCTACCATGTCTTTTGGAGGTCACAGTTATATCTGTTGCATCTTATTTATTATTCACCGCAACCAACCATTGTATGAGCGGACCTCTTTTTTAACTAACCTAATTGTAAGCTTTGGTGAACTGATCTTCACTTCCCACTTATTGCTTGAGTGAAGTAATTGACCATAAGAGGAGGCATTAGAGGAATGTTCTGAGGAACTGCTTTGTCAGAGTAGATATGAAGCGTGTGAGAGGCAGATATGCTATTTTCACATATGCTGGACTCTGCGAGCCGAAACTAACGTAGTGAAGCGAAAAAACACGTTTTAACAAGGGGTTAGTTATCTCCGCTGTTTAGAAAATTTTAGCCAAATTTCTCCATCACAGGGAACCGTAGGAAAAATAATTTTGAGAGAGTATAGAATCCTTTTCCCTCGGCAAAAGCAACATATTTGTAAGATATCCCAAGTACGACGCTTAATAAATTTTGGCATGGTACTTGTTATGATGAGTGGTAGAATTTGCGGTGTTGTCACCTTCTCCAGATCCCAGAAAAATAGAATTACAATGAAGAAGCTATTCTCCTCCCCCAAATGCCATTCCATTTTGCAGAGTGTATCATGAAAGCAAAAAAAAACTAAAACTGCGCCTCAAGCCATGAGTTGGATGGCCTCAAAGCAAATGGTCGTCCAGCTTCAAGCGCTGCTGGACGTGAGAGAATAAAAAGCCAACCTTCGATAATCACTCTACATCGATGATTATCGTATATGTCTCAGCGATTATAATCCACAAGGGCCGGCAAATGGTACAAGATTTTGAGGTTCTGCGGTGCATTCGTTTCTTCTGCTAAGTATACAATACGCACCATAATGATTGGAAAAGGGCGTGGTAGCCGCGTTATCGTTCTTTTTGTTCTTTTGCTGTAGCCGCCTTGAACTTCTTCATTTTTGAAAAATTCACATACCAGGGTGATCCCCTTGACGAGGTCTACCCACTGCTTTAAAAACATTTCTTCTATCTTATTTAGACCGCTATTTTTGTTTGAAAGCGCCACTGGATACTCATCAAGGGAGGACGCTTCCATTAATTGCACCCAAAGGACATTTAAGTGCTTAGATTAATAGCCAATGTTTACAGCAGTGCTTCTTTTGGGGAAATTTTGTGGACTAAGAAGTTTATAAGAGCATAGACTTATCGTACTATTCTATATTAATTGCTTGGTTATTTTATGCTATTATTCTTAAAAAACACCACAAAATTTCTAAGTCATCTACCGAGCACTATCAAAAATTGTCTTCATTCGGTCATATCAAGGAATAAATAAATAATAAAGAAAAGAAGGTGTTTCTCACTTCCTAGTTGGGGCATGCAATGCTTTTCACTACTGTGAGATACTTCATACTTGGTCTACGCAGTAAATTGCAGTGACTGCCGATGGACGTGTTCAAAACTAATTTGAACAGTTCCATGTAATTTATTTCTAAAATAAAATTTCTAAGGTAATTTGTTTCCTTCTGAAATAAACAGTATGTTCAGAAACCTGATTGAGTGACCTTTTCAAATATATAGAAATTAATTTTCTGAATATAGATTTTCCTTCAGTTCACCGACCTACATATTTATATTGACAATTTACATTGAGCTAAGTTTTCCAATTTTTTATTTTATTTAGAATTGATCTCTGTGAGTTGCTGCTCCAAGCCGATAGTAAATACTGTCGAATTTAGATGGTGCAAATACTTCTTCAGATGTGATGGCAGGAGCGATTCTTTTGACTATGTTTTATTTATTTCTTTATTTACTTCAAGGCATAGATCATAGTCTAGCGTAAGCGAACAAAGCAAACGAGCAAACTTCTGTCTAAAAATAAGAATACTAATGACAATTACGCAACCGTCAACAGAGAAATCGCTATATCATATTCCTGGAGTTCAACCAGCAATAGGACGTTTACAGGCTTGCACAGACAGCTTCTCCGGTCATCATACTTCCTAATCAACAAACTGAATTCCTTGGGAATTCTGTAGGTCAGAAGGTCAGATCTTATTAGTGATTTAGCAACCTGAACTCGAAGCTTAAGCTTTCCTCTAACGCTCCCGTCAGTACACCATCAAAAAAGATAATTGGGTTGATGGACGCCTTACCAGAAAGTATTTTGTACATCATTGTATGAGATTTTTCTCCTAATTTCCAGGGAAGAAAGACGAAAGCGAACAGAACGTTCCTGACCACGCGGTATCAGACCATAATCCACCGAGAAGCACCTCATCATAAGTGTTATGGCTGGACGATCACAGTGGTGATCGTGTGTAGCGCGCCCGTAGCCGGCTAGTAGAAAGCCGATGACCACCCACGTAGGCGCGGTGGTAATCCGCCAAGGCAGGTCAAAGTAACGACCGGTGGGAAAACGGGGCGCATATAAGGCCGTTGCCGAGACCCTCAGGTGTCGTCGTCATCGCCGGTCGTCGTCATAGGTCGTCGCCAAGGAGTTCCAGCCGCAGCCAGCCTACCTCCACCGCCTCCAGCCGTCGTCGCCGCCGTTATCGTGGTCGACTAATTCGCTAATAAATCTGTATTATTCTTCTGCCTCGACGCACGCGGACGTGAGGCTCTCTGTTAGCACAGAGAGCAATAAGAAGTGACCTCAGAGGTCCAGTGAAGTCGTATCCTCAGAGATACAACAGTGGCAATCAGGTGTGCCACTTCCCGCTACAGGAGCGGAAGTGAGGAAAGGACGACTGAGCAAGACTTCGAGGAAGTCTGAGGCTTTAAGAAGGAAGCCTAAAAAGCAGGTGCTGAGTTGATCGGAGATGGATCCTCAGCTTGTCATGTCCATCTTCAAGGGGCTCATGGAGGAGCAAAGGAGAGTTGCTGAGAAGCAGCAAAAAGATATGTTGGACATGGTGCTCAGGCACGTAAGAGGAGCAGATATGTTGAGCACGACCGGTGAAACCATGTCAGTGCCAAATGCAACAGCTGCATTGAGTAATCGGATCGACAGGTTCGTGTTCGATCCTGATGTGGACTCATGCTTCTCGAAGTGGTACTTAAGGTACAGAGCAGTGTTTGTAGCGGATGGAAAGCAGCTACCAGAGAGCGCGAGAGTGAGGCTTCTCTGTGAGAAGCTTGATGCTGCATCCTTAGAGAAGTACCAGAGGCATGTCTTGCCTAAAGAAGTCTCGAAGATCGGTTTTGATGAAACCGTGAGCACGATGAAGCAGCTGTTTGATGTGAAGACTTCAGAGTTCACGACCAGATATCAGTGTTTGAAGCTGGAAAAGAAAGAGTGCGAGGATTACCTCACGTATACTGGTCGTGTGAACGAAATGTGTGAGAAAGCGAAAATCCATGAGTTGGATTCGGACGGAATTAAGTGCTTTCTATGGATTTTTGGACTGAAGTCTCCAATGGAAGCCGAGATAAGGCAAAGACACATTGCAGTCTTAGACAGGGAGTACAAGGCTGAAAGGAAAATGTCCCTGCAGGAGTTGCATATGGAGTGTGAGAACTTCTTGAGTCTAAAGAGGGACAGTGAAACAATCGCTGGCAATGTGAAGGCTGTTTATATGGTAGCCAAGGAAGGGAAGAAAGCAATTCAGTGTTGGAACTGCGAAGGGAACCACTACGCCAGGGCATGTAAAGCGAAGTTGTGGTTCTGCAAGAACTGCAAGAAGACAGGGCATAAGGAGAAATTCTGCGATGTCACGCAGCTGCGGAAAGATGCCGAGCTGAAGAGAACGGGACGGAGAAGCCGTCGTAGTAGCGACAACGGTAAAGCAATAAAGCAGAATTCAGGACGACACGTGCGCGCAGTCAAGATTTCGAATGCGGCAGCTAGAGTGAATTCCACACGCGTGTATGTGGAAGCAGTCGTCAACGGTCACCCTGTAGAGTTCTTGCTCGACACTGGTTTGGATATAACGTTGATAAATGAGGGTGTTTGGAGGAAGATGGGCACTCCAATGCTCGAGAAGACAAACCTAGTGGTGAAGAATGCCAGTGGAACTCCAATGACAATTCGGGGAAAGCTGAGGTGCGAGATCGAGATAAAGGGTGCGGTATCAGAAGGATACGCCTATGTGACACCTTAAAACTCGCTAATGGGCCTCGAGTGGATTGAGAAGAATGGAGAAATGTCACATCATATGAGGATGATGGTGACAGAAGTGAAGTTGGAGGACAGTGCGAACCTTGGAGAGGAGATGAAGAAGACCTATCCAGAAGTGTTTGAGGAAGGTCTAGGACACTGCACAAAGGAGAAAGCTGAGCTTCAGCTTGTTGATGGTGCGCGTCCAGTGTTCCGAAGTTGCAGACCAGTCGCACACGCTGCTGTTGAAGCTGTTGATAAGGAACTTGACAGGCTTGTGGAAATGGGTGTGATTACACCGGTGAGGCACAGTGAGTGGGCTGCACCTATAGTGTGTGTGAAAAAGCAGTATGCGAAGTTGAGAGTATGCGCAGACTTTTCAACTGGTCTGAACAAAGCGCTGCAGTCGTTTGTTTATCCCTTGCCGGTGCCAGAGGATATATTCGCGTCCGTGAATGCCGGGACCGTGTTTTCACAGATCGACCTGTCAGATGCCTACTTGCAGGTGGAGTTGTCGGAAGAGGCGAAGAAGAAGGTCGTGATAAACACGCCCAGAGGATTGTTTCAGTACAATCGGTTACCGTTTGGGATAAAGACTGCACCTGGAATTTTCCAGCAGATAATGAACAAGATGGTCTCTAGTTTGAGAGGTGTGACGTCATACCTGGATGACATCTTGGTCTGTGGAAGAACGGTACAGGAACACAAAGAAAACCTGCTAGCGTTGCTTGAGAGAATCACTGAGTACGGTTTTAAGGTTCGATTGGAGAAATGTGCATTCTCGAAGCCAGAGATTCGGTACCTTGGTTTTACAGTAGACAAGGATGGCAGAAGGCCGAATCCGGAGAGGACCCAAGTGATCAAGAGTATGGCTGAGCCAAAGAATGTTGCTCAACTGAGAGCATTTCTCGGCATGGTAACGTACTACTCATGGTTTGTGCCAACGATCAAAGAGCTTCGAGACCGTTAGATGCCTTGATGAAGAAAGATGTGATGTGGGAATGGAAGTCTTAGCAAGCCAAGGCATTCGAAACGTTGAAGGCAGCATTGCATAGTGAGATGAATTTGGCTCACTGTGATCCCAAGCAGAAGATAGTAGTTGCAGCTGATGCGTGCGACTATGGTATCGGATGCGTTATTTTGCATAGATACCCGGACGGTTCAGAAAAGCCAATAGCACATGCTTCAAGGTCGCTGTCATGCGCAGAGAAGAACTATTCCCAGATTGAGAAGGAAGCGCTGGGACTAGTATTTGCAGTGAAGAAGTTCCACAAGTATGTGTATGGCAGGAAGCTTCTGTTGCTGACAGATCATAAACCTTTGTTAGTCATCTTTGGAGACAAGAAGGGAGTTCCAGTGTAATCTAATCGTCTCATGAGGTGGGCTGCGATACTGCTTGGTTATGACTTTGACATTGAATATGTCAACACGATGAAGTTTGGACAGGCAGATGGCTTGTCAAGGTTGATGCAGACACATCGAGCTGCTGACGAAGACGTAGTGATCGCAGCTGTTGAAGGAGATGTGAGTTCAGTGCTGCAAGAATGCATCAGAAAGCTGCCAGTGACTCATGAAGATGTTGAGTCGTGTACGGAGCGAGATCCGTTGCTGAGAAAGATTATGGCATGTGTGAAAAGTGGAAGATGGCTAAAGGTGGACCCTAAGTTGGCACCTTTTCACAACAGAAGAGAGACATTGTTCGTGGTTGGGAAGTGTCTCATGACAGGAGAAAGAGTGGTGATTCCTTCGAAGTTGGAAAGAAGACGTTTTGAAGGAACTGCACGTTGGTCATCCTGGGATCGTGCGAATGAAGAAGTTGGCCCGAAGTTATGTGTACTGGCCCAAAGTTGACAAGGACTGTGAAGACGTGGTACGCAAGTGTAGTAAGTGTCAGGAAAGTGCAAAGAATCCTGTGAAGGTACCACTAGAGACATGGCCAGCGCCTACCCGTGTTTGGCAGAGAGTTCATATAGATTTTGCTGGACCAACTCATGGTTCCTACTGCATGGTGGTGGTAGATGCGTTCAGCAAATGGCCAGAAATGTTTGAGATGGCAAATATCTCTGCAGGACTAACCGTGAAGGCCATAAAAAATCAGTTTGCGAGGTATGGATTGCCGCAAACAATAGTTAGTTATAATGGCACACAGTTCGTGTCGGAACAGTTTAAAAGGATGTGCGAGGAAGGAGGAATTGAGCACATCAAGACTGCCCCTATCACCCCCAGTCTAATGGACAGGCGGAACGCTTTGTTGATACGCTTAAGCGAGGCATCAAAAAGCTTAAAGGGGAGGAGAGGCCAACAGAAGAGACGCTCAATGTGGTGCTTCAGGCGTACAGATCTACGCCAAACGCGTGCCTGAATGAGAGAACGGCGGAAGTGTTTCTGGGGAGGAAGCTAAGGACGTCTTGCTGATTCCGATGGAAGAGGAATCAGAAGACCCGCTCGCGAAGGAAAGACGAGCTAAGATGAAACGGCAGTTCGACAAGAGGCATGGTGTGCTGCCCAAAGAGTTCGCTGTAGGCGACTACGTATACGTACAGAGATGGATGGCCCCACGATTTGTATGGATGAAAGGCAAGATAGTGAAACGCCTTGGTGCCGTCAACTATGAGGTCGAAGTTGACGGAAGAGCGACTCGCAAGCACGCGAATCAGATGCGACGTTGCGCCGAAGATCTAACTTGTCAGGAAGAAAGCTCTGCGCTCAAAACGTTGCTCGATCTTCTTGAATTGGACGACGGAACCTGCTTGCTCAACGACCGCGGGTTCAACCAATCAACGACGCGATGCGGACAGAGAACAACCACTACAACTACGACGTTCTACTAGAACCAGAAGACCAGTCCGACGATATGGAGTAGACGACTTTTATTAGTTTGATTGTTGACTGTTGTGGTTTTCCTTAGGTTTCGGTTGTAAATTAGGTTTCCGTTAAGTAGTAGAAAAATATTTGCTGTAATTATTTTCCTACTAGGGGAGGTGTTATGGCTGGACGATCACAGTGGTGATCGTGTGTAGCGCGCCCGTAGCCAGCCGGCTAGTAGAAAGCCGATGACCACCCACGTAGGCGCGGTGGTAATCCGCCAAGGCAGGTCAAAGTAACGACCGGCGGGAAAACGGGGCGCATATAAGGCCGCTGCCGAGACCATCAGGGGTCGTCGTCGCGGGTCGTCGTCGCAGGTCGTCGCCAAGGAGTTCCAGCCGCCGCCAGCCTACCTCCACCGCCTCCAGCCGTCGTCGTCGCCGTTATCGTGGTCGACTAATTCGCTAATAAATCTGTATTATTCTTCTGCCTCGACGCACGCGGACGTGAGGCTCTCTGTTAGCACAGAGAGCAATAAGAAGTGACCTCAGAGGTCCAGTAGCAGTAAGAAGAGGCCCCAGAGGTCTAGTGAAGTTGTATCCTCAGGGATACAACAATAATCTTTCTAGTGAAATTGTTTTGTACGCTTTCTTAGAGGTCGATGTCCCTCTTTTTCGTAGGATTGAACACGGTTATTCCAGATTCCACAATTCGACGAACACAGGTTTTGTACGCTCTTAAGTAAACCTCTGGAAGATTTGATTTGAGAACTTTGAAAAGATTGTATATGCGACAGTTGGCTTTGTTTACCAAGACCCTGCAATGATTGGAAAAGGACAGGTTACTCGTGATAAGGAAACCTAAATCACGAGCTTCTTGGACTTCCTTTAAAGCTTTGTCATGGATCCTATATGATGGCACCGTAGTATGGCTTCTAGACCCATTCGTCAGAAAATGAGTTATCTCAGAGGGATTAGCAGCTCCCAACAACTGATAAAATCAATTGCTGACTGAAGACAGTTTGAATCTCCGGCGTGCTCAATTTTCTTGTAAATTTTGACATCATCGGCGTAAAATTTGCACGTAACCTCCAAATTATTAACGTAGCTTGGGAGCTCATAGGTGTACAAGAGGAATAAGATCGGAGACAACACATCTCCTTGAGGTACACTGCTGAATGCAGGAAGGACCTCAGAGTATTGATTCCTTGTCTTTACCTGATACATTCTTCTTGATAAAAACTGTCTAATCCAATCAATGATCAAGGAAAGAATTCCCACTGCCTTCATTTCGATCATTAATTTTTTGACCGGCACCTCAAAATCCTTTGAAAAGTCAAAATATAAAACATCAGTGCGCTTTTTCTCTTCTGCCGCCTTTGGCCAGTCATTCGGTGACGTAAGCAAAGCTGTTTCCACTGATCGACCTCTCACGAAGGTTGTTGGAGATGACATTGTGGGTTTCAAGATTCGACAAAATGTGTTTCTTCAGGATCATTTCGAAAGCCCTTGCAAATACTGAGCCTAATGGGTTTGTAGTTCATAGGATGATTTAGGGGAGGTTTCTTTGAAATGGGAGTTACAAACATACGTTTCCACCTAACTGAACTACCGATCTTATATAGCTAGGACTGAAAACGTGTTTTAGAAGATAAGCTATGTGGTGAAATACCTTCTTTGTGAAACTGGTAGGAATGAAGTCCGGTGATACTGAGAAAGAGGTTTTCCACTTGGACAAACTGTCAGCAATTTCATCCTTATGGACCTATAGAGTAGAGCTCATTTGGGGGAAATCAGGCAATTCGTTAGTGTCATTGACTAATGTACTGTCCCCATTAATCTGATTCCTGTTGTAAACCATCTGAAACGTACCATTAGGTCAGCTTTATCCTTGTCCCTTGAGATAAGCTCTCCATTAGAACCGAGTTAGTTAGGAATTACATTGTCCTTACCTGAAAGCGAACTCATAAACTTATAGAAAGCCATTTTGTTTCTAGATAAAGTTATCCTCCTTTCGAGATACAGGTTGTAACGATGAAGTGCGTTGCCAAGCTTAGATGACAAGGACTCGTGTAAGGACCAGTTTTGTTGACTTCCAGTAGCAGATGCCTTCTTCCAGCAGTAGAGACAACGACGGCTACGTCTTCTCAGACGCACAGGAAGGCTATTTTCTTCTGCGTTTAGTTTTCGTAAAGATACATACAATTGAATTGATTTGGAGCAAATACAACCGCTTTGGAAAACAAGACTTGAGAAGGCGCTTTTCCCGGTGCGCTGAAGCACTGGCTGGCTTTGGTGCAGAAGCAGTAGCCGACTTGAATGTAGTTCGTATCGACTGTTTTACATCGTCTAATCTCTGTCTAGACCTTAGTCCAGCTTCGATGTACCATGTCTAGACGCTACTCTAGGATCTTCAAGGTTGGCCTATGAATTGTGTTTAGGCTGTGTGGAAAGAGCATCATTTATATAGGTTTTTTGTGTCCTGACAATACTACAGCACAGAAATAGGTGGTTCAGTGGTTATTGATACTATTATAGAAGGCATGAGAGAGAACATGAGAGAAGGATGGAGAGATAGTAGTCCGTTATTGTCATTGTGAAGAGCGATTATTGGATATTGAGGTTATTGTGTCATGGTGAGTTCGAGGGAAGAGCAGGGGAAGATGGTGACCAGTGCTGGGAGAAGGAAGACCGGAGAGAAGTGGACTGCTGGCAGGAGACTGAACTTAACTGCAAGCATCTTCCAGCGGCTTCCGGCGGCGTCCTGTTATCCAGGAGGCCTTTTATACGGGCCAAATTGATTGGAGACGATTGCTAATTGGCGGCCCTGTGAGGGCACGCCTCACGTTCATAATGATTGTGAGGAATGTAAGGTATAGTAGGGTGGATTAAGTGATGAAGGGATAGAATTCGTTCCGATCTTGACTGCGCCTTGTCAGCCTGACCCAGCAGCCGTGATGTGTATCGTGGGGAACACAGCGGCGGCCCAAGGTGAAGCGGGTTACACATCTGCCGATAAACTCCATCTGTTATCGGACCACCCGCGCGAGGCCACCTGGGTAATACCGCCCACAGAACAGGACAGAAGGACACTACACCACCACCCAGGCCACTTGGCCTTCCGACTTCTCCTCTTGGGCTTCACTGGCTTGGGATTCATCCTCTCTCCTTTCTCATTCTTTTTCTATTTCTCATTGTTCATATTTAATAAAATATATACTATGAAACTAATAAAATGTATGCTACGAAACTGTTATGTAACTGAGATGTAGGAGAAATTGGCAGGGAAGGAAGGGCTTATATCCGGCTTCCTCAGGTGCTGCTACACTAAAAGTTGGTAACCAAACCCCGAGGGAACCGAGATATAACACATTCTAGGCGCCCGGGCTGTTTGATGAGTCATCATGAGTATGTCGATATTCATGGCATTCTCACTCAAAATCGATTTATTTCTTGTGCTTCCCTGGCTTACTCTTTAGCTTTGTTTTAACTTGAAAATTGAATGCGATAGCGCTTCCATGCTGAAGGCGAGCTTTCTCTCGATATAACGTTGTGTTTATTCGAAATTTTCAAGATTTCCACCCTTTCCACCTACTGAAGTGCTGATGGCTGAGATAGCCAATCGACCTAAGCCCAGCGCTCTCAGTCAGGTCGTCAGGTCGCAAACGGGATCCGTTGAGCGGGACCCGAACCGTTGCCACTGTCTTGTGTATTGTTGAGTTCAACCGATCTGCCGAAAAGAAGAATGAAACCAGCATTGCAGCCGACCCTATTTATACCACGGGCAGCTGCGATACTGATACAAATCATAGTAAAGATCATCGTAAATAAATAGAGATCACTGATCCTCTATACTCCGGCCGGCGATGCTCTTGAGGTTCTAGTATTTCGCGGCCGCAGGTTGTGGCAAGGCACCGCTTCATTTGATGTCACTTCTTTCGTTGTCGTCTTCCAGTTCTAATGGTATGAGGCGGCTTCTTGTAAGAACTATGAGAACTTCTCGTTCGACTGTCGTTAAGTACGACTCAGAAGTTACACAGCGTAAGTCTGGAATCGTTTCTTCTTGACTCTTATGTAGAGCGGTGTTTGTGTGTTATATCGGATTTGCCGGAAACTTCACAACTTGTTGTTGTTGCTCCTTTTGAGATTGTTGTGTCGTCTCCAATTCAAGAGCTTTGAAGGTGCAGAACTCAAAAATGTTAGGCAACGGTTGGTGTTTCTGTTCTGTTTGGAGAATGGCGCGGATAGTGACCAGTTACCAGGGCTGGGTTTCCACTAACGGATGGTTGGTGTGACTATGTTTGAAGGATATCGGCGGATTGGAACGATAGGGATTGCTCTTCATGGTAGAAAAACGGGTGTGTTGAGGAAATAGTGAAACCGTCCGGCTTTCTTCAAATTAGTGGATGGGAGGAAGATCTTTTGATTGATGAAAAAGGTGGTCTTTCCGCGAGAGATTGGGGTTGCGTTGGTTGGGATGGGTTTATTGGAGCTGCATGGGGTTGTGTTGGCTGGGGTGGGTTTATTGGAGCTGCATCGTTTAGGGACGCGATAGGGAGTGGGGGCGGAGTTATTTTTAAGGTCGGGTAGCTCTACAGCTAGGGGAACATCTGGCGGAGCGTTGGTATCCACTTCTTGAATGACTCCTTAAGCAAGCTGTATCGTGAAAACATCATCGTCCTGCTTGAAAGGCTGAGGATTTTGGTGAAGTTTCTCTGTAGTGGCTTGTAGTCGACGATATGTAATCTCCTTGTTGTCGGTAAACGAAATGGATACTGCCTTTCCACGGTAGGTATACGTTGTTACCGTCATGATCACGACGTATAGTATCTTCGAATCGCTTCCAAACGACTGCGTTCAACCGTTACTTTCAGCGAACAAAACCCACAGACGGCGATGTCATCAGCACTATCTACACGTCAAGTACTTCTCATAGGGGCTTCAAACCGACTCGCTAGGACCCTACAAAACAGCAGATCAATAAGGGAAACAGCGAGTTTTCATCCAACGGACCAGAACCAAGCGGATAAACTACACTTCAAATTCGACCAGCACAAACAGCGATAGAATCAGAACTTCGAAACATCGAAGCTGCACTGGAAAACTGCAATGTGGCAGTCGACAATCTTAATTCCGGTGATCCAGCTATAGATGAAATTCTCCAGAGATTCACTACACATGCGGACGTCACCCTGGATCTTATAGACAAGGCATAGGATTCTTTGACCAATCTGTCCAGACTAAGCGAGGAACTCAAGAGCAATCAAGACAAGAATTTCATCACACCATCTCCCTGTACATCAGTCGCGAATCTAAAACCCCTCCCCATACCTAAGTTTGACGGCAAAATATGGGAATGGGAAAACTTCTGGAACGCCTTCAACTACTCAGTCCCCTCACAGAACATCAACAACATGTACTGACATACCTGCTAGACGCCTTAGAAGGCGAAGCTATAGAACTTGTCAAACAGTACCAGATCTCAAGTAAGACGTATAGGCTTGTTATTGCTCATCTAAAGGACAAATATGGAAACAATCAAGCACTTGTGGATGAACTTCTGAATAGACTACACTACTGCACAGTTCCGAGTGAAAACCTTCACGATCAGGAACGATTATGTGAAGAGCTTTCATCAATTGTATGCCAACTACAGCTGAAGGGCGGACACGTCGACAATAACTTCCTTCAGAAGCAACTCTTGGAAAAATTTGCAGTTAAGTCCAGCATGCAATCCTGCGAGAGAAGCAACGAACACCTGGTAAGGCAAGGACTACCAGTTTCTCTTGTACACCGTCAAACAGCATATCAAAACAGAGTGTGAAAAGTATGCGAAGGTCCCTGATGCGAGGACGGTTCGGGAAGCAACTGAGCTAGTTTGAAAGTCCCGCAACGTAGGCAAGAGCCGCGTGGCAACGTTGAACGTGGGTATGTTGACGAGTTGTACGAGTTGGTAGAAGCACTGGAGCGAAGAAGAGTTAATTTCTGTGCGGTGCAGGAGACGGGATGGTCCTGCTGGAGGTCGAAGGACATTGGCCGTGGTTTCAAGGCCGTTTTGTGCGGCAGTACTAGGACCACCAGTGGTGTTGGTATGATCGTCTCCGAACGTTTCCGTGACGCGATAGCTTGCGTAGAACGTTTCGATGACCGCTTGATGAATATTGTTGTCGCCGTAGAACAGCGACCATGCCATTTTGTGCGGCAGTTCCAGGACCACAAGTGGTGTCGGTACGATCGTCTCCGAGCGTTTCTGTAGCGCAATTGCAAGCGTAGAGCGTTTGGATAGCCGCTTAATGAAGGATGTTGTCGTCGTAGAAGAACGACGATGTCATGTCTTTTCCGCGTATGCTCCGTAGACAGGGTACTCCAAGCAAACAAGGGACGAGTTGTGGATCCTGCTTGATGAGAAAACTGTGGAAGTGCTATTATAAGGTATGGTTGTTGTGGTAGGTGACGATAATGGTCACGTCGGAGCAGCGAAAGACGGCTACAGCTGTCATGGTGGTCTTGGATATGGGTCTCGCAACGCCGATGATGAGCGTATATTTGAGCATGAAGACTCTCACGACCTTAGCATCGTCATCATTTTTATTAGAGTCTGTCCCGCTTGGTTGCGCGGTCCGCTCTTCTAATGTGGTGACGACCAAATGCACGATCAGGGTGTACACCAGTCATCTTTAAGTCGAAATGCAACGTATCTAGCCAACGTTGCTTTGGGCTTCCCCTGGGCCGCTTTCCAGGAACCTCAAGGTTCAGGCCTATCTTCCGGACGGTGTCGTCATTAGCGCGAAGGAAGTGGCCCTACCATCAGAGACGAGCTTCGAACAGCTTTTCGGCTATCGGGGCGACACTGAACTTCCGTCGTATGGTGTCTTTGCGAACGCGATCCAAAGGTATTATTCCACCCGTCCACCGTAGCATTTTCATTTCCATTACACTGAGGGGGCTCTCAGTTTCCCGGGCCAGTTCTCAGCACTGTATGTCGCTACTAGGCGAACGACTGTTCTATAAACCTTCAATTTGAGGTGCTCAGGTATTGTCCTGTCGCAAAGCACCCCAGTCAGCGCGCCATTTGGACCAGGCAGCACTCACAAGTGCGTTCACCTCCAACTTTAGGCTGCCATCGGACGTGATCGTTGATCCGAGATACTTGAAAGATGTAACTCTTAAGAGCTCAGTACCATTGATCTTAATATGTAGATTCGTGCTCAACCACATCCGTCGTTACGTGCTCCGTCTTTTTGACGTTTAGCTTGAGACCGAACAATGCCAAGCGACACACGTCGCACCACGCCTGTGCCTGTCGCTTGAGTTCGGTTTCATCTTCACATGCAAGCATGACGTCGTCAGCATAGAGCAGCGTCCAAGGTGCTGCCATCTCGAGATCTCGTGAGACTGCATCCATCACGACCACGAAGAGCAGTGGGGATAGCGCAAATCCCTGGTGCACCCCTACAGAGATGGGAAAATTCCATCGAGGTGCCCGCTGGCGCTCGCACTCGTCTCCTTGGGCAAGAGTACAGAATGCGCACCCACTCAATAAGCTCTTCAGGGATACCATGTTGCCGCAACGCGTACCATACAACTTCTAGTGGAACGCGGTCCAAGGCCTTCTCCTTTAGCAGGATGGGCAAATTCAACATTCTAGATCTCCTCGAAGTAGTCGTACCATCGCTTCACAGCCCTCTTACGATCCACCAGAAGATGAACGTTCTCGTCGTTAATGGCAAAGAGCTTCTCGATATCTTCTACTTGCGACAGCGAGCTTTGGCGTGTCGGTAAGGATACGCGCGTCTCCAGTTTTTCGTTCACTTCAGCGTAGTTCAGCTTTACCAGCAGCCACTGCCTTCTTTGCCGCTTTTTTCGCTTTCTGATAGTTCCGCCAATTATGGACTGTTTTATCAGCGATGAATACGCGATAAAGCCGTTTCTTTTCTCGGACTTTTTCTCTGACATCGTCAGTCCACAGCCATGCCTGCTTGTCGACCCAGTGTCGTCCAGGCTTCGTTGTGCGAAGTTCGAAGAGTGCAGCCCGAGTTATCGCATCGGTTGCATCCATCCAGGTTTTGTCGACAGTTGTTACCGTCGGCAACCGAATGAAAGGGATAACTGCTGCTTCCGTCTCTTTTAGTCGCGACCATTTGATTCGAGCCGACCCGCATCGCTCGATATGTTTACACCTTGTAGGTGTGACCTTCAGCGAGCAGATCAGTGTACGGTGTTGCGTGGCAACCGTCTCATACGGCACCGTCTTCGCATCTGTGACAAGGCTTTGGTCGCGAAGCATAACAAAGACATAGTCGATCTGCGTTTTGGTGCTCCCGCCATAAAACTAGATGAGGTGGGAGTCACGGTTTCGAAATTTGGCCTTCACGATGGTGGTGAATCTGCATACTCAAATCTACACTCACCATCGGCGTTGCGCGACTCATAGCCAAAACCACCATAACAGCTGTAGGCGTCTTTCGTTGCTCCGACGTGACCATTAAGGTCACCTGCCACAGCGATCGTATCTTCTGACACCACTTCCGCTGTCTTCTCATCAAGCAGGGACCAGAACGCGTCCTTGGTTTGCTCGGAGCAACTGTCTGCGGAGCATACGCAAAAAAGAAATGGCATGGTCGCTGTTCTACGGCGACAACAATATTCATCAAGCGGTCATCGAAACGTTCTACGCAAGCTATCGCGTCACGGAAACGTTCGGAGACGATCATACCAACACCACTGGTGGTCCTAGGACTGCCGCACAAAACGGCCTTGAAACCACGGCCAATGTCCTTCGACCTCCAGCAGGACCATCCCGTCTCCTGCACCGCACAGAAATTAACTCTTCTTCGCTCCAGTGCTTCTACCAACTCGCACGAGCGGCCCGTCAACGTTCCCACATTCAACGTTGCTACGCGGGTCTTGCCTACGTTGCAAGACTTTCGGACTAGCTCAGTTGCCCCTGATGCCGTCCTCGCATCAGGGACCATCGCATACTTTCCACACTCGCCGGGCTTTGCGAGTGCGCGTCGGCTCCCGCGGTAGCCATAGCACTGTCTCGAGATCTCTTAAGCGTCATCAACCATGTAATATGACACGGGATCTCTATAGGCCAGCCATGTCACAAGGGCCTGTCGCCTGCTATCGAGTGTCTGCGATTAGCTTAGCTCCCAGAGGAAGCAGTTTGGTGGCACCACTTGGAGGAGCGGGCATCGCCCCAACCTTACCGTCGTGATTACCAAATTTTGAAAATGTGCTCCCACCTCATCTTCTTTTATAGCGGGAACGCTAAAACGCAGATTGACTATATCCTTGTTAGGCTTCGCGACCAAAGCCTTGTCACAGACGCGAAGGCCCTGCCGTATGAGGCGGTTGCTACGCAACACCGTCCACTGATCTGCTCGCTGAAGATCACTCCTCCGAGATGTAAACATGTCGAGCGATGCAGGTCGGCTAGAACCAACTGGAGGCGACTGAAAGAGAAGGAAGCGGCAGTTATCTCTCGCATTCGGTTGCCGAGGGTGACAACTGTCGACGTAACTTGGAAGGATGCTACCGATGCGATAACTCGGGCTGCACGCTTCGAACTTCGCACAACGAAGACTGGACGTCGTTGTGTCGACAAGCGGCTTGGCTGTAAAATGACAATGTCATAGAGAAGGTCCGGGAAAAGAAACGGCTGTATCACACGTTTATCGGTGAAAAAACAGTCTGCAATTGGCGGAATTATCGAGAAGCGAGGAAAGCGGCAGAGAAGCAGTCGCCGCTGCTAAAGCCGCACACTATGCTGATGTGAGCGAAAACCCGGAGACGCGCGATGGTGAGCGCTACACTTACCGATTCGCCAAAGATTGTTGTCGCCAAGAAGAATACGTCGAGAAGTTCTTTGGCATTAATGACGAGGACGGTCATCTTCTGATGGATCGTAAACGAAGGCGAAGGTAAAGCGATGAATAGAATACTTTGAGGAATTCTCGAATGTACAATTTAAACATCCTGCTGTTCTTTTTCCATCTCCTGTATACGGTCCCGTTCAGAAGATCACAGAGAGTGAAACCGAAGCAGCCCTGAGAAAGATGAAATCAGGCAAAGTCACTGGTCCCGATGACCTGCCAGCCGATCTGTGGAAGTCGAAGGGCTGGTGCCCTGCTGACTGGCTGACAGAGTTTTTCAATCAGGTTGTTTCTGAGAAGGTGCCCGAGAGTTGGCAGCAAATCACAACTATTCCGATTTGGAAGAAGAAGGATAGCCCTGCAAACTGCGCTAGTTACCGTCCGATTCGCCTACTTTCGCGCACCATGAAAATTTTTGAGAGAATTGTCCATGGACGTAACGGTATGTCGTCCAGCTTTCCACGAATCAGTGTGGTTTCGTCCCTGGCTGTGGCAGCGTTGATGTCATTCACGTCTTTTGTTAGAGAAGCACCGCGAGAAACCGAAACCGGTGCATTTTGCCTTCCTTGAATTGGAGAAGGCGTACGACCGCATTCCGCGAGAAACTATATGGTACGCGTTGCGACGACACCGCGTCCCTGAAGAGCTTATTAAGTGGGTGCGCATCCTCTACTCGGGCCCAGTAAGCCGACTGCGAGCACCAGCGAGCAACTCTATGGAATTTTCAATATCTGTCGGAATGCACCACGGAACTGCGCTCTCCCCACTGCTGTTCCTGGTCGTCATGGATGCAATTACACGCGGCCCCAAAGGGCAGCTCCTTTGACGCTGCTGTATGCCAATGACGTCTTCATTGCAGGTGAAGACAAAGCCGAAGTTGAGCGACTGGCACAGGCATGGTGGGATCGCTTGGCATTGTTCGGACTCAAGCTAAACGCAAAAAAGACCCACACCTGACGACGAATGTGAATGAGCATGGATCTTTAATATCAATGGTGCTGAGCTCTCACGAGTTGCATCCTTCAAGTATCTCGGGTCAACAGTCACGTCCGATGCAGCCTAAAGTTGGAGCTGGACGCACATGTGAGTGCAGACTGGTCCAAATGGCGCTCATTAACAGTGGTGCTTTGCGACAAGACAATACCTGAGTACCTCAAGTCAAAGTTGTATAGAGCAGCCGTCCCCCCAGTTGCGTCGTACGGTGCTGAATGCTGGCCTGTGACGAAGGAATTTGAACGCCTCTTCAGTGTAATGGAGTAACGGTGGAATAACGCGATTGGACCTCGTGCGCAATGACACAATACGACAAAAATTTGGTGTCGCCACGATAGCCGACAAGTTGCGTGAAGCTCGTCTGCGATAGTATGGCCACGTCCTTCGCGCTGACGACGACACCGTATATAAGATTGGCTTGAATCTTGAGGTCCCTGGAAAACAGCCCAGAGGATGCCCGAAGCTACGTTGGCTAGATACGTTGCACTTGGACTTAAAGAGAGCTGGTGTGCATTCCGACAAGCGTTTGATCGGGAGAAATGGCGTCACCAAACCAGAAGAGCGGACCTCGTCACAAAGCAGGAAAAGTGCTATTGAAAATGATGACTTGGTCAATTCTTTATTTTCCCCTTCTGCAGGTCTAAAAACAGAAACGTTTCACATCTCTACAACAACACTATGGTCACAAATAGTGAAATTTATAGGCAGACCTGCGAATCACAGGGAGAAGAGGGACCAGGGATGTTCAGAGGTGCGTTTGGTCTCAAATGAAGCGCAATGGTCTTTGGGGTACTTATATATCTTAGTGGGTAGTGACCGCTCGCTCATGTCGCCGTCATTGCCAGCTGGTCCCGCTGCTTACCATTATAGGGTGATAAGCCTCATTGCATTCTTTATTTCCTTTCTCCCATTTATTGGTGGTTACCAGTGCTTTATCTCTAGCGCTTACGTGATCTTTCTCTCCACTTGATCTTTCAGATTCCTGTAAAGAATCAAAACTCGCAGTTGCGACAGCGGATCAGGTGTGTGCTTTATGGTGCGGTGTTTCGAGAATGGATTGTCTGGGTAGCTTTGAGGGCCCTCAGACGTTCATCCATTCTATTCCCCAGTGGTCTTCCTGTCTCGCCAATGTAGAATTCTTCCCAGGATGTGCAGACCACTTTGTAATCCTCACCACTAATGTTGCACATATTGTGTTCTCCTTCACGGATCAAACAATCTGTCCTTTCGCACTGATTCTAATATAGACGCGAAGCTGTAAGTAGGCGTCGTAAGAACGGAGGTGGTCGGAAAATGAGGCTTATAGGGAGCCCCGTTTTGCGATGCGGTTCACGTCCAAAGCAAAGGAATCCATGATGAAAGGTATGATTAAAGGAAAGCCGCCAGGTTATCGTTGAGGTTTCCAAAAACGACATTCCCTTGAGCTATATTCGTTTTGCCGCAGAATTTCTCCTACAACATCATCGACTTCTCTTGGGTTCGTAGATGTTGGCGCAGCAGATATGGTTATCGTATAATGAACAATATTATAGACCAATCAGCATAACTCCCACGCCTGTGAAAGTCATCGAAAAAGTTCTGCGAGACAAAATGGTTCACTGGCTTTCCATTCATAGACTGTTGCCAACTGAACAACATGGCTTTAGCGAAGGTGCTTCCACCAAAACTCAACTGCTTGATTGCAGGTTCGACTGGCTTGTTGCACTTAATAATAACTTCTCAGTAGGCATAATGTACTTTGACCTCTCTAAAGCATTTGATAAAGTCAACCATTCCAAGCTGATTCAAAACCTTAGTCAGATTGGAATGGATGATATCATCGTGAGATGGATTGCGTCCTACCTTGCACAGGAACATGTGGGTAAAAGTGGGTGACGCTTTTTCTCAACGTTATTCCTGACCGAGTGGTGTCCCTCAAGGTGGTGTTCTATCGCCGCTTTGTTTCTCATCTACTGCTTAGATCTACCTTCCAAACTCAAAACACATACGTCCATTAAGGTGCAACTTTATGCAGACGATATTAAGCTATACGGTATTTACAACAGCGAGAACAGGCTAGAAGTCTCCTCCCCCTTAGCTGATTCTATTCGTCGAATGGTGGAGTGGTCTGCAGACTGGGACTTACCAGTAAACCTTACTAAAACTTTTGTACTACACCTCGGCAACTGTCCCATTGTGCAGTACCAATACAACGATATTTGTTTTGAAAATAGAAACGAAATCAAGGACCTTGGTGTAATAATCAAAACATCTCTTGACTTTTCTGCGCACATAAACCAAGCGGTCAAGAAGGCTTATAGGTCCCTCTTTTTCATCTTCAGGAACGTAAGCTGTAAGGAACCTGGAGTTCTATTAAGGCTCTATAAAGCCTATGTGCTTCCTCACTTGGAATATTGCTGCCAAGTTTGGAGTCCTTTCAGGAAATGTTTACAATCAAAAATCGAAAATGTTCAAAGGATATTCACAAGACTTTTGTTCCGCAGAACTATGAGGTACACTGATTACCTAAACCCATTGCCTGTTACTCTTCTAGACCGCAAATTTTTGGACTTAAAAGTTTACTATACAGAAGAATTTTTCATGATTTAGTGCTATGCTTTCGGATCTTGCATCTTCCGATGAAACTTTAGGCAAGCAAGTACTGGATTTTCAGACCTTCTTCAGGACGCTCAAGTGAGTTTTCTCTTCAATATGTCCAGCCAAAAACGAACCAATTTTTCAAAATTCATAACTCCTTTTTCTTGTGAGTTGCTAGGTGGCTGCGAAAGCTACCTTCCGATCTTCTCAAATCTCCCAATGTTCACACTTAAGTAAGCTGAAAAAGCTTGATATTTTATCGATCTTAAATGTTCAGAGTTAGCCCACTCTAGCCTGCCAGCTCCAATTGGAATGCTTCTTATTAGCTGATTGCGTAGTGCTGCTCACAACGTCGACGCATTCTCTCCATACCTATGTACTGCCGATTTCCGTAGACTCTTGCACATGACACTTGTTGGGAGTACATGAATTTTCTCCTATTTTGTTCGGTTTAGCTGTTTTTCGTAGACTCTTCCACATGACACATTTTACGAGTACATGAAGGTTCTCCTATTTTTGTTTGGTTTTAGCTTCTTCTCCAGCTTATTCCACAAAGGCGTGGGGTACTAGTGCTTTTCCTCGAAATGCCTCATATTCCCTACATGCAGTAACATATTGAGAGCATATTGAGACAGCTGTCGTTTAGAGGCTTTAAACCATAACACTCCGGAAAACTCGGATACTACAGACATTACTGCGGCACCCTTAGCTTAAAGACAGCCTTTCTTCGTTTCAAGAACTGTACCCAAATACAACCCACATGTCTTTGTTTCAATATTCTTATCTAAATTATTCTTTTTGCACATATCTCCGCTGAGTGTCTCCTTAGTAGGCCATCGCCTGGGGTGCGTAGTTAGTTTAAAGAGGTTCTTGAGAGACAGAACCCCGCCCCGGAATGGCTATGCCAGTTGCGTGCCTACTAAGTCGTAGCACACATGGAGGAGCAATCTTATCATCGCATATCAGAAATATCGGCATACAGCTGTTCCCCAATTAAGATTTTTTTACTTTTTTACTACCCACTATACCGCTCGTTTTCTTTCATCGTGCAATATTTTTTTCTGCTTTCTGGGTAGTCTTTTAAGTTATCTAAGTGAAGCCGCAGTAGAGACCTGTTCTCCCTAATGCATTTTTAGTGTGGTGGGACTGTTAATCAGAGTAGTAAGTCTTTTTTGATTTTACGTTAGGTTTATGAGGTATTTTAGGATCAGCCCAATTCACACAAGCATCAAACATTTCAGTTCATTACTTAGTTGTGTCTCGTTTTGTTGTTAATCCCTTATTGATCGTTCCTGTTTCTTTTTCCTTTCTTGATATCACGATGATGTTTTTTCCCCATGGATTTTTACAGTTTTCGAATTGTGGCACACCTATGAGTGTATGAGGCAAATAAATAAATAAGTAAATAAATAAATAAATAAATAAATATTCTGCCTGATATACCTAGGATGGCAACTCCTTGTATGTACAAGAATGTTATGAGATGCCGTTTTCCTATACCACATACTACTTACTTGATCCTCTGATAGTCTGACTTTTGTATTCAGAAACGGGAGAAATCCGTCAGGCCCTGGATCTTCTGATGTTAGCTTGATCGCTGGAAACTCGGAATTCAGCCGTACACGTGTCTGCCATAGAGTTGTCGACGATTTTCCCACAACGAATATGTCATCGATATATCGCCCGAAGTATAACATTCGTGTAGACAAAGCCGGCCGCTCAAGGCAATCCATAAATATGATCGCGAGCAGCGGTGCCAACCTGCTTCCCATTGCAAGACCTCGCATTTGCGTGCAGAACACATTTCAATGCCGGAATATGTTCACTTCGACCACGCTTCGCAGTAACTCCTCCAAATCGTCTCTGTTTAACCCGAAAAGTAGAAGGTTTTGGTGATGCAACGCTATAAATTAGCCTTTTCATGAGCCACAACGTTGTGCTTTGGTACACTTCAAGAACCTCGCGCTGCCTTCAAGAACCTAAATTTTAAGTACTAATTACTAATCATGACTTAGTTACTTTTCTTACAAGAATTTTTGAATCGCGTTTCGAACCGATGACGGAGTCGTAACCAAAAGATGGACTTGTCACTTGAATAGTTTTGTCCCTTCTGAAGGAAACAACATCAGAAAACGAAATTGTGCCCTATAAAATTTTAAGCCACACCTCAGCCGCAGTGATAAGATCATGCTTTTCTGAAGCGATCTTGCCATTGGCTTTTGCGAAATTCAGAAAGCTTACCAAGTTGTAATCATTCGTACAAAATCCTTCCAATTTTTACGGTCAGCAGTCGAACCCTACCCGCTCCGCATTAAGACCATTTGTTTGATAACTGTTTTTTGTAAGAAACATTGTAAGAAACTCACCGAGTTGTGATCGTTTTCGTTCAACGTCCAATTTTGTCGCTCCAATGGCCTCGGTGGTCCAACCTGCTTGACTCAGAAAATTATGATTGCTTTACTGTTGATCAGAACTTGGAACATTTTGTGGCAGAATTTTAGCTGCACAGGTAGTATGCTTCATGTATAAAATAATTTTATTTTCCTGAAAAGCAAGAATTTTGAAAACAATCTCTCCAATCATATCGAACATCGCAGCGTAGAAGCTTGTTTTTTCTTTGCGTTCTCTACACAGGAAGGTTTCCACCTCTACTTTTAGTATAAATTGTAGACTTCCAAGCCGAACCACTGCGTGGAGTACTCGTCAGTGCTTGACTAATCCGACGCCCGTTCATTCCATTTGGTGCCGGGTTTCTGCTCACCACTCCTCAGATTTGAGATCTTTATTCATGCAAAAAAATAAAGATGAGAATCGCATTACATTATCGCCCTCCTGGAAAGAGCCGCTGTCGAACCGGATACGTGCTGTCGACAGCAAAACACCACGGACAGGCCCGCTGAGCTGGGGTCTTGAATTCATCGTCTGAATGGAAATTGGATTGATACATTTTGGTTTGGCTTCCCTGATAAGCACACTTGCGCATGCATTTAAATGACCAGTACTGTGGTTTAAAAAGATGTTAGATTGCGCTAAAAAAAACATGCAACATGCAAACATGCACTATAGGTGCTAGCCACTATGTGACGTGATCGGCCCCTTCTATAAATCTGCCCCTTCTTCGAATTGGATGAAGTGATTTCTTATCAGGCTCAGTGCGATTTGAGGACACAAAGCTGAAGCTACGAACCTTGTTGATAGAACTGATTCCGGTACCAGTCTCCTCTCTCATAGTAACGACGGTAGAATGACGGAAACGGTGTGTAAGTCTTCAGCGCTGAAATAGAACCGCACTCATAGCATTCATCTGCGTCAATTAAGAAAACAAGTAGTAAAAAAGCGTGAAGATGCTTGCTCACCCAGCGTCAGCAGCCGGCTTCGCCGACGCCTGGCGCTGGACACATGGGTTTCGCCACGCCGGCAGAGCCGTGAATGACTCTGGGAATGTAGTAGCCAGTGTCGTAGCACGGAAACTGCTCAATCCACGGCTGACAATTGAAGACCCAGAGCAAGACTTTTTTCAAACGCAGCCGAATCTAGCGCAGGTCCCACGCACTTTTTTTGATGGCCTGTCCTGGTCCAGGCTGAAAATTGGAGGACCTGGCCAGATAGAAAGAGCATAGCATAGATCCATAATATTTGCCTGATCGAAACGTCCCATCTGGTGTGAAGCGCTTCTGTCGGCCAACACATTCTCGCAGCTCCTGCCCCGTTTAGTACAGCTGGAAAATTGCGCAGAAAACGTCTGAATGGTATAGACGTCAGAATCCCCAAATCTCAATAAATAGTTGAAATGAAAAAACGCGTTAGCTGAGAAGAGCCGAACCCTCGACCTTCCTCACGTGAAGCAACGTCACTATCCAGTGCGCTCCGAGCCGCTTGCCGGAAGAGGCATAACCCCCATACTCGTGATGTACCGTATTTCATTGTAACTTCAAGTGTAACTCCTTGGGTTTAACGACTCGGGCAAAAAATAATCGCATTTTTATACTAACTGGGGGGGGGGGGGTGGAGATTCTCACTATATGACTTGCTTCCCTCCGTTCAGGCATACGCTTCAGACCCTTCACTTGTGAGAGAAAGCCGACAGCACCGCTCAAAAGATCGATAAACCGATTGATACTGACTGCCTAATCGAAGCATCGCCTCTGCTGTGAAGCATTTCCATCGGACTTCATAATCAGGAGTGCGCACAAAGTTCTGTGCGTTAAATCATTTTAACAAAAAAATTTTACTGAAATTTTTCGTGAAGTTTCCGGTAAGTCGTTAAATTTCGTTAAAAAATATAATTAGCTGCAAACTATTATTTCAAGTGAAAAAATCAAGGAAAGCTATCCTCCTGTTGAAGTTGAAGTTGGATATGTTCCATCCAACTTCAGCAGATCAACAATAAAGTTCAATGAATGGAGTGTAACACTACGATGTAACTTAAACAATTCGTTATCAACAAGGTGTGGACAGTAAAACAAAGATCTTCATGGTGTGAAATAACATGAGGTGTAGGATTATCAATCAAGAGAACGGTACTTAGTGGGTTGGTGCCTGCATCCACAAGGCATCTTAAAATGTAGGATTAGGCAGACCCCGAAGTTCCTTCCCCTTTCCTGGTTCTTTGAGAAACCTTTTGTGTGACTGCTATCCGAGCGTGTACAATCTCGATGTGGGAACCAGCCCGCTAAGTACAGAAAGAACTAATAAAAATAGAGTTTGCCCTGGGAAAGAGGGGGATTGTATGACATCTGGTGTGGTTTACCTTATGTCATGCAATGAATATGGGGAGGAGTAAATAAGGAAAACGGGAAGACTTCTATGCATAATGGTTAAGGAGCATTTGGATGACGTTAGAAAAGGCGACGTCCTGACTCGAGTACACAGAGTCCGCTGCCATGCAGACGTGAGGTGCACGCCCATCTTAGCCCGAGAAAGTGACACCTCGGCGCACAGGGGAATCCTGGGGTCAACCAGAGGGAGGAGCCTTTAACGATAACCCAAGAACTAGCGTCCTTCTTAGGTATATGCGAGTTTCGATTTACTTGGTCTGGTCTGCTGGAGCATTTAAGTCGGGTGGTCCCTGGCTGAAGCTCATTCACCCACGTTACACCCAGCTACTGTTGAACGGTAGCATTTGACGGCAACGACCTGTCAGCTCACTGGTCGTCTGCAACTCCCATCACTGATTTTGTCTCCATTTTTTCTAAGAAGGTTACTATGTAGGATGAAATGATGTTTGGGCGAATAGCATTGTGAATACCTCCATACTTTTCCAAGCTCCGAAGAAAGAAGGCAAAGGTGCCGAAACGTCAGAAAAAAAGCTGTTAACAATCTTGGTCGACAGCTTATCAAGAACATATCAGAAAAAAATACAATTAAAAGCCTATCAGCAGAATGTTAACACGTTGACGAACGTATGATTTTCGCGTGCTCTGTTCGTAAGACCATCGATTTTTTTATGTCGTCGGAACTCTGACACGACATCGTATCACACGGTACCACACGGCCGAAAGGATGTGACACGGTCGTTGATGTGTTAACGTTCAGGAAACTAGCTTTCCAAATTTTTGTTAGTAGTGCGCGTGTAGAGCAGTCGGAGGAGGTGCCGGCCTTTGCATGCACGTCATATACCATGTTCCTGGTTCGGATTTCCCGCCATGTCAATCAAGCCTTCCACCCCTCGATGAATTTTCGGGCAGTGAATTGGTACCAGACTTGTCTGGGAAGGATAAAGCGCTGACTTTTTCATCGGTTCGCCACCGCAAATCCAACGATTGGTCAATTACGCGTTGAAATCGCCTCCAGTACATCCTTTAGAAGTAGAATGCGTAGCGCATCCCAAAGAGATTGAGTGACGGCGTTCCTTATCCCTTCTCTAGTATTTTCTCAAATCATTTAAAATACGTCCACCGACTGAAAACATTTTCTCTTTTTCGACTACTTTAGGCGAGCAGTTTTCTGGGACAAGCAGCGCCAAGTGAGGATCAGCATGTCTTGGACCCCTAACTTTGTGGACTTGTTGACGTGCTTAGCATACCGACACTATTCTTTCAACAACAAAGAAAGCAAGAAGCTCAACTGCGTGAACACACTCTAACTTTAACGCCGAATGACGTCGTCGTGACGTCTTCGTGACGTCGCAAGGATCTTCTTCTTACTGATACCGATACTAATTCTTTCTAGAAACAGAATGAGACCCAACTGGCAATGAAATGCATTATGTTCAACTATTACCTACCTATTAAGCTTTCCCCTATTAGCCAGCATCAATCGATGCTTGCATTTGCAGTGCAAAGTAGGTCAGCCTGCCGACTGCTTACCTCAAAAACGTTGATTTCTCACTACCTCCAGTGCTTGAAGGTCAAATTCGCCAACTGTGAGCGATGCCCACAAGATCGCCTGCTTTGTGCTGAGCAACAAATGAGGAATAGCTTGCCGTTTTGCTTGGTTCGATGAATTTCTTCCATCACTGCCTCCAAGAAACTTATGCAGTGAATAAATTTGTCCGAGATTAGTAATTGCTCAGTGAAACAACTGAATTAATGAGGTCCATAACCACTTTTCACGTGCGTCTTTGCTCCCGAAAATGTTTACGTTCACTATTTGACTGAAATTTTCCTTTCGACTAGTCAAAAACGCAATATTGAACATCCATGAGTAGAAAAAGTTTTTGACTGCAAGTGTTTCAAAAAGTTAGGACAAGAGTCAACACCTACCAGCACCCTTTGCTCTTCCTAGAGTTGCAGGGCCGGGGCCGACTATAGTCCGACTAGCGCTGGGACCAACACCGACGCCAAGCAATGTCCATCGTAGTTTCACAAGGTCGTCGGCAGCCGAAGCTCTGGAACCGACATCGACGCCTGCACCTGTCCGATCCCATTCAGCGATTCCTCCACTGCAAATGCTCCTTCTTATCTCTAAGGCTTTGCCTATGTGCCAATTTGGAGCAGTGCTGAAGAAACCACGCACTTGTTCAGTCGGAATGCCTTGAAAACCTTAAGACGATCGCCGAATTCCACAACCCCATCACGATTTGTCACATCCACTACGGCACCCACATGCCGGCCTACTTCCGTCTCGTCCTCGATCATTGGAAGATTGAACGGCTTCAGAAGGCTAGAATATGCTTAGCTCACGAACAAATGAGTATTGTAGGAAGGAGTATCAGCTGGAAAATGCTCTACACCAGCATGAGCCATAATAAAAAATAAAGAGTGCAACGATGCTAAGGATCCAACAAATTAAAAATATCACGATTTACCCAATATCCACTCCGTCCACGTAGCCGTATGCCGCTCCTCTTCGTTCAGTGAGTCCTACCTTTTCGTTCCTCAGCACCTCGACCCTCGGCCCAAGGCATAGGTTTTCTCTGATGCCCGGAGTCAGACAAGTGATGAGCGATCTGAAATTGGGATTTTTGCGCGCGTTGTGCTCAGAAGAGCGACTCTTCTACCTGAGAGTGATTGGTATGTCCTGCTGGTTGATCGCTAGTGCGGCCTGACGACGGTATCTCACGGAAGCTGCCGTGAACCCAATGAATACCAGCAGAAGGCAGCAGGAGAAAGCCATCAACACGCGCGAGTCTGCTTCCAGTCGCCTCTATTGGCGACGTTGCGCGAAAACATGATCGCATCAGCTGGTTTCCAAGCGGATATAGGCAACAGATGAGCGCCACGTGAAGCTTTTGCAACGTGGGAAAAAGCGGGGCGTGTTATTGCAGTCCACGGGTGAACCAATTAGCAAGATTTGCCGCTTCTCATATTTCGCCAGCGCCGTGGTGGGAAAGAAAGAGGTGAACGCAGTGCTCTGAAACCATCGCGTTGTTCAACGAGAGTGACGAGCTCGACCTACGTGCTCTCTTCCAGTTCTAGTCGCACAGTGAAGCCTTCCATCCCTATGAGTGGTTGTAGACCTGTCTGGGAGCAGCGAAACATGGAAAAAACACTGATTTGTTCATCGTATATGTGTGCTTTACAATGACTTGCGGTTGTCATTAGATGGACACGTCAGTATATCATTCTTCCCTAACACGACTGGTACAAATTCTACGTCCTAGGAGCGGTGATGGATCAGTTGGCTGAGCGGAATCCGAACTAAATAAAAAAAACTCAATCCAGAGTGCATGCGAGAACCAGGTACTCCTCCTAATTCGCATCTATAGGTTGAATAAGCCTGCAGGTTGCCTACACGACAATGCGTAGAAGTAGCCTATGGGGCCCGTTCCATGAACGGAGTGCTCAGCGGAGTGCAGTTTCTCCTTGTCCTTACCAAGCGCAACTCGGCGATGAGTGCGGCACCAGATCCTTAGAATCTGCTTTCTCAACTACCACTATTGCGAAGGGCCCCTTATTCTTCTCTACCAAGGTGATTCCCAATCGCTGGAATCTTATTTTGCTATAATATTGCTTGACAGTTTTGTACTACTATAATAGTAAGCAACCTTTTAGGAACCCTCAAAACTGGGGCGAAAAGAAGCGTAATGGATCACCAGAACTGTTTGTGAAGAGCCTTTTTGAGTGAAAGTGGAGGGTAATCTTAGTGTACGTGGTATGTCATCGCAAAATGGTTGAGATTCAAAGTTTACCCCTAACCGCTTCTTTAAAGCTTCCAATTATAACTGTTCAAAGCTAAAGTATGCACATCATAACAGACTGCAGTGATGCTCATACAGGAGGTCGATAGGTGGAGTACAGGAGTAGCACAATTCGTGCGGAATAAACGGTGCTAGCGAATATCGACCTGCTCGGAACAATCCATTCTCTCTAATAAATCTTTGCGTTGCCTATTTTATAATGACTTTTTCAAAAAATTTTAAAACAGACTTGGAATATGCTCATAATGGATGTTTGGTCATGCTAACACTGATGGAGTGGCGAGGAAACAAAGTAAAGACCAAACACCCGCTCGCACTAGTTTGTGCAGCAAACACCATGCAGTCTAAAGGAGGGAGAATTCGCGATGGCCTCAAATGGCCAGGCGGTTGTACCAAATGTGCTTCTGTTCGTGTGAATTTCCAGGTGGCCGCCACATCACATTCCAGGGTTGTCTTCACTGCCACAAAGGACCAGCAAGCTGCGGCTCAAGCTGGTCTCCGAACGAAGTCAATCTCTCGCCGCTTTCCATGAGCGAGGTCATTTTCGGCTGCTCGTGTTTTGTGAGGTCAATCGCGGCTTGCAATCTCACAATTCATCTTTCGGCGGCCTTGCTCCCGGTGCCACCCATTCACGCACTCGATCGTAGCAGACATACCACATCCGCTATGCCTTCGGAAGGGGTAAGTTTGGTTTTGTTAGCTTTATCCCTCCGTGAGAGCTATTGCGGCGATTTTAGCGAGAATGCGTCTCCATCCACATCGGTCAGGCAGGCGCTCAGATTGGGAACGCGTGCTGGGAGCTGTACTGCTTGGAGCACGGCATCAACCAGAGCGGATTTCTGGAGGAGTCCCTTGATCAGAAGAAGATGAGTTCACAGGTGAGCATAGCTAGCATGATAACTCATCATACCGATAGACAAATTTCAGATTGACAACAAGGTCCTCCACCTAATAAATTGTACTGCATTATTGTCCTCACATAAAACAAGTCCCTTTTACGTGGTCGAAGCTCGGCTTCTTTTTTGCTTCACTATTGTGAACTACACAATAGTTAAGAAAAAGCTCTAGGCTTGCCAAAGTGGTGCGATGGCACTCATTTTAACTGTCTTTCTCTATTGAAAACTTCATTTAAAAAATCTCTGTTTACTTGACAGTCGCTGCAAGCGTTCTACTCGGAGTCCAGCAACGGAAAATACGTCCCACGTGCCATCTACATTGATCTTGAGCCGACTGTTCTAGGTGAGTTCCTTCCCGTTGGTTTCCTAACGGAAATAATTTTTTCAACATCCTTTTAGACGGCTTGGAGGATACGCCTTAAGTCCCTTGCTGCACCGTCCGCTCCTCTCCGTTTAGCCATAATGAGGGAACCATGAAAAGGTGCAGAAAGGAGCTAAAGCTTTCAAGCTTCCCTAACTTGGAAGATACCCATAACAGCAGTCCACGCCATATCCTAGAGAACCTAGCACTGCAAATGCAAGCAAATGGACTACCCACTCGTGCTGTGTGATATTACGAGGGCAAACGCACTGCGTGACTCAAAAATTGACCGTCGGCTTGATCCCTGAATTTATTCCAATAAAATGTGTAATCGAGTACCATTGAATCGACTAGAAGCGATTTGTCACTCGGGAAGTATCCTGTCCGCAAAACCGTGAGTTGCAATCAAACCACATTTGAGCTCCTGCATGAACTCAAGATGTTTATTTGAAGGCAACAGGAAAATGGTGTTTGGTTCTGCCATCGCGTGCAAGTCCTTTTTGAAAAGCCTGAAACAGATGAGATCGGGTTCTTGTCGCACCACCAGATCTGGAATCCACAAGCTGTATTGGGAAGAATTTATAGTACAAAATGATGTCTACTGAAATGGCAGCAAAGAAGGCTACATTCAAAACCTGGCTATCCATACTACCCCATCATGCATCACTGAATGAACTTCCCCGGTCAATGCTTTTGCGGGATCAACCCGTGGCACATTGGCTGAATACTGAACTTCAATCCACAGAGCGCCAACGATCATATGCATTTTGTACGCACCTCACATCATCTGCTATCGAAGGCTAGCTTTGTTGGCTGATTGCTTTGAAACTGACGCCACACCATTCTATTTGGTAGAATTATACTCTACACTATGCTTCTACTTATATTTCATACTAAACGATAGAGTTATCCCTATGGAATAGGATGCGTGAAATGGTACAATTCCGCAAGTAAAGCTCAAGAATGAGTGGGAGAAGCATCATTGTTCACTACCGTACCCACAACATTGTTCTTCATAGGTGCTGGGGAAGTTTTTCTGTTGTTCTTCCATTCGTGAAGCGAAGAGCGAGTAGCTTTGATGACGAGTTCTCCGCAGTGCATTTGTTCGACTTACCCTCCACTTGCTCGTACATACCCTTTCAATACAAAACCCATCCGTTCCTTTGTAAACGATGGAATGGGAAGAACTGCAGTCCGAAATGTCGCGTCCAAATATCTTGGAAAAGATCTGCTAAGCGACTGAAATGGTAGATTTTTATCTCTTAAACCATTTCTAAGGGTCGCACGGTCCTTGACAACGTCGGCGTCTTCTCAAGACCATTACGGTTGGTGAATGAACGCGTCCATGCAAGGAGACCGTGGGAAACCTCGAACGTGCACTGTGATATCGTTACGGAAATAGGAAATGCTTGACGGCCAGCAATCACTTGGCTTCTAAGGCGTTTGAAGGCACATTTACGGCGTAATATGGAGGGCGGAGTTACATGCGCATGAAATATAATACGAGTCCCTGTTTGGCCAGTCTTCCAACCTCAGCACTACACATTCATTTGAGTCATCATATTGTAGTGGGAACAATCTTGGCACTGTGCCCCAACTGTGCAAGAGCACTGTTGGTGTAATTCTGTATGACAGACGGTAAAGATAGGGAAAGGGACGCCATCGATCACACCTTATGTGTGCTCGCTTACTATTCCTTACCCCATTCGCGTTCTGCTACTGTGAGATAACGTGGACAAATTCTACGTTTCACCTGTATTCAAACTCTGCTACGGTTTGCAGCGGCTAAATACCAGTCGATAGAGGAACTCTTCACAGAAACTTTTGGCAGCATTACGTTGACAACGGAAACTTTAGTTTTGGCTGGTCTGGAAAATTGAAGGAAATTGAAATGTATTCTGGTTGCTCAAGGAATCGGATCTTGTTGACCGCCCTTCATGCACCTTGAACTAACGAATTTCAAATGAGCAGGCAAAAATGAGCGGCTACACGGGTTATATGCAGTTTGTTGTGGTGTACCCGCTTGTATTGAAAATAGGGGTATCCGCAATGATAGGGTCTGCCAAGCCACTGTCCGCTTTTCGTAAGTAAAAAGTTCAGAGTGTTCAAGCTACTGTAGGGTCGGTGTTCTGCTTGAGGGACAGGAAGGCCTGCAGGGCTACCCTGTGGTACGAAATGTGGCTTAAGCAGCTTCAACATTTTCCCTCACTCGGAAATTCGGTAGTGTTCCCCCTTTCATGAACCAGCATTTTCAGAAAAAAAAACGTCCTGTTTAAGTTTTCAAACTAACCCCTGATGCGTCGTCTACAGTCTATAGGAACTCCCGTTTAAGAGGTATAACCAAATGACTTTATACCAACTTCCCCAACATTCCTGTTTTACATGTATTGTGACGTTACAACACTAAACATTACAATACATGTAAAACTTTGAAACCATATAATACCACACACTCAACAAAAAACTAATGCAAATAAGCGTTTCTTTTATTTTTGCATAAATCACCTTTTTAATTTATATTATATCTTAATTTTTAATAAATTTTCAAATTGCTTTTATATATATATATTTATATTTTTTCCCCCTGATCTCCCTCGATAGAGAGCCTTCGGGCTCTCTTGTTAAGAGGGATCTCGGGCCGCTTGTCGCAGGGCCACGTGGCGCGTCCCCGGGTGGTGGACAGGGGAATTAAACGCGAACCAAATGCGACCGTGTACTGCCCAGAGACGCAGGTGGGATGCAGGGGATGGACTCCTTGCTCCTGCTGTGTCGGGTCGATGCGTTCCTTGTGCGTGGGAGCGGCATGTTCGTGCACAGTGTGCGTGGATGTGTCCGTGACTGTGCGGATTGTAACTGTGTCGGCTCGGCCAAAAGCTTGCACTCGGTAGACTGGGAGTACATGTAAGGCGATTCGAGGCCGCCTTAAGTCTCGCCCCGTCCCTTCGGGCAGTCTGGCTGGCTGCCCGGAGTTCTTCGCCCGCACGACAGAGCCTGACTAGCTACCCGTGTTGTATTCCAGTCAAACACAGCAGCACTAAAGGGCCTCATTCCCCTGACCCCGAAAGAGCCCCCATTTCTGCAGCGATGGGAAGGACGAGTACGGAGAGGCTGCTAAAATCTCAGGGCCTAACCAGGCTGCGCAAACTGAGAAGGACTAGGATGACGATCTGTACTTACAACGCCCGCACGCTTGCGTCGGAAGCATCCGTCGAGGACCTGATGATGCAAGCCAGGAAGATCAAGTACGACGTCATCGGACTGACCGAGACGAGAAGACACCACCCCCTACACGCCGCCTACGACTCCGGAGAAGAACTGTTCCTCGGAACATGCGACAGCAGGGGAGTAGGCGGCGTTGGTGTCCTCGTCAACACGCATTTGGCCATGAACATCGATTCGTACGAGTCTCTGACAAGCCGAATCGGACGTCTGCGACTGAAGCGATGTGGCTCCGTGCCAGCCTTGACTGTGTTCGTCGCGTATGCCCCAACATCTGACTACGACGACGAAGACATCGAGGCCTTCTACGTGGAGCTGGAGAAGTTCTATAAGGAAGATCACACCTTCTACAAGGTGATCGTCGGCGACTTCAACGCCAAGATCGGGCCACGAAGGTCGCCGGAAGAACTTCACATCGGAACCCACGGTTTGGAGTGGAACGAGCAAGGTGAAAGGCTGTCTGAGTTTATCATGTCGACCAAGACCATCCATGGAAACTCGCAGTTCTAGAAGCCTCCCTCCCTACGATGGACCTGGGAATCCCCCGGTGGCCAGTTCCACAGATCGACCACATCATCTTCAATCGCAAGTATTGCCTGACCGATGTCTCCGTTGTCCCCAAGTTCTACACGGGATCGGACCACCGCCTCCTTCGCGCGAGGTTCCGCTTTTCGCGTCAAGGAGAGAAGGCCGCGAAGTTCAAGAAGAGGAGTCCCAGAACGACCATCAACTGGGATCTCTACACCTCTCTTGTCGGCCTTTGGGACGATGCCGTCATGGACAACGTCGACGAGGAATACGATCGCTTCGTGCACCATCTCCACGATAGTGCTAAGGGAGCCGAGAGCTTGAAGACCACCAAGAGACGCCTGTCTCCGGAAGCTCTCGAGCTGATACGCCAGCGTGGAGCAGCACGAGCGTCAGGCAACTATCAACTGACGTCCGAGCTTGCAAAGCTATGCAGAGCGGCGATAAAGGAAGATCTGAAGGAGAGAAGGGCAGAAGTGTTGGCTGAAGCAGCAGAGGCAGGGCTGAGCATCCGCAATGCCCGCCGGAACTTCGCCAACTTAAAGACCAAGATGACCGCTCTCCGACGTCCTGACGGAACCGTCACCTCTTCCAGAAGGACCATCTCAGTGGAAGACCAGCAAGACCGTCTTGCTGTACAAGAAGGGAGACGTGCACGACATTGGCAACTATCGCCCGATCTGCCTGTTGTCCGTAGTCTACAAGCTGTTCACTCGAGTCATCCTGAATAGGATTAGTAGAACGCTGGACGAAGGACAGCCATGCGAACAAGCAGGATTTCGGAGAGGATTCAGCACGATCGACCACATACACACCATTACGAAGCTCATCGAAGTGTCGCGAGAGTACAAGCTGCCGCTGTGCCTTACGTTCATTGACCTGAAGAAGGCATTCGACTCCGTCGAGACTGAAGCGGTCATGGAAGCACTGCTCACCCAGGGCGTTCCTACTCAGTACATCAGAGTCCTTCGAGAGCTGTACAGTGGATTCACGACCAAGATCTCACCATTCTACAACGACGTCGTCATTGACGTGAAGAGAGGGGTTCGACAAGGGGATACCATATCCCCGAAGCTCTTCAGCGCCACCCTCGAAAACGTCATGCGCGAACTAGAATGGGATGACATGGGAGTGAAGGTCGACGGCCGGCAACTGCACCATCTTCGCTTCGCTGACGACATCGTGCTCATAACACCGAGCATCAGTCAGGCGGAGCGAATGCTGGCCGACTTCGATCGTGTATGTGGAAGCGTTGGACTGCAGCTGAATCTTACGAAGACGATGTTCATGAGGAACGGATGGGTTTCTGATGCCCCATTCTCGCTCAACGGAACGAACATCTCCGAATGCTCCAGTTACGTGTATCTGGGTCGCGAAGTCAATATGGCCAACGACCTAGCGCCGGAGCTGAGCAGGAGGAAACGAGCGGCTTGGGGAGCTTTCAAAAGCGTCGAAGAAGTCGCGAAGAAAACGAAGAACGTCCGACTCCGTGCCCACCTATTCGACTCCACTGTTCTTCCTGCCCTAACATACGCCTCAGAGTCCTGGGCTATACGAAAGCAGGATGAACACGCGATCAGCGTCGCGCAGCGTGGAATCGAGAGGACGATGCTCGGAGTGACACGACTCACGCAAGTGAGAGAAGGCCTCCGGAGTTCCGAGCTTCGCCGACGTTCGAAGATCAGAGACGCTGTCGCATGGGCCAAGTCGTCGAAAATTAGGTGGGCCGGCCACGTAATGCGATTCGCAGACACCCGCTGGACGAGAGCCGTCACAGACTGGATTCCGCGGGATGTCAAAAGAACACCAGGACGCCCACCAACGCGTTGGTCGGACTTCTTCGTGAAAGCCCTGAACGACCGATATGACGCTCTTCGTGTCCCTCGAGCGAGGAGGATCCATTGGACCACTCTGGCACGCGACAGGGACGAATGGAGACGCTGCTGGCGCCCGCTCGAGCAAGTCGATGATCAACGGGACGACAGGTGATACAGGTGATATTTTTTTTAATTTTTAATTTAATATTATTTTTAATTCTTTATACTTTAATTACTTAAACAATTTTACACATAGATTTATCTTCTTCAGAGAGTGGAAGAGTCGAGATTGAAAATTCATCCGTCCAAGAATCATTTCAGACCACTGCGGTGAATCAATGGTTGGCCGGAGAGGGGGACGATGCACAAGGAGGTAACATAGACAGTCCAGTGCAGTTGGGCGAAAAGTATCCCTTGTAAGACCACACATGGGAAGACGAGGTCACCTTCGGTTCACCCTCCTGGCGAGTCTCTGGCCAACTGTCGGTTCAACACCGCAAAGGTGTACGGGGCCAGCTCCTGTACCGCCGCTACGCGTTCCTCCTTGCTCTTCGGCTTTGGGAAGTGCCTGATGGGTTCGTCGACATCAACCCATTGTTCTGATCGCCTTCGATTATCGCACAGAACCAACTTTTCATCACATGTGACGACTCGATTCAAGAACGGGCCGTTTTGATTCTGGAGAACCAAAGAAGAGCACCTTTCGAAACGCGAAAATTTCTGCGATCACTCAAATCACCCACTTGTCGAGCTTTTTCACCTTTCCTAGGTGGTTCTAACCATCTGAAACAGAAGTTTTACTGACTGCTCAACCTCCCGCAATCTCACGGACTATTTGAGATGGATTAGTTTCCATGAAGGCCTCCAAATCGTCGTTCTAGATTGCTGCAGTTCTGTCACTTTGAGGTGCACCTTAAAAGTTGAAATCTCATGGACAAAATCTCTCGGACCACCGTTGCACAGTGCCTTCTACAACACTATTCGGCCCCAAATACGGTTGAACTGCCGGGTTGTTTCGACGGCGGATCGGTCCACTTCAAAATTGAAATAAAATATCGCTCGAAATTGCTCTTTCGACATACTTCAGCAAGTCTTCGAAAAAACACAATTATGGAGCATAGGTGCAACATAAATTATTTCATCAGATAGAGGGGAGAATTCCGTATTAGACGCTGTACAAAAATGCGATCTAAGTTGAATATTCATTCAGTAACAAACAGGGATGTGCGGAATCTCCGTTTCCGTGTTCCGATTTCCGGTTTTCAGCGGATTTTAGCCTATTCGTTCAATTCCGTGTTTCGCTCTCTTTTGGGCCGGAAGACGGAAGGGAAATGATGACTCATCACTCACTGTTTTGCACTGCCTTCATCCACCTCTTGAACTTAAACCAGGAGCTGGAGAAGGAGATTAACTATTCGTAGCCTTTTTAGTTATTGTGTTGCTTTCCCACCAGTGGTGCATCCTGAAGCCGGATCCATCAACGACTTACGGAGATTTAACGGGGAAATTAGAGCCAAAATTCCTGAAAAACACAATTAAGGAGGCTTATCAACAGGCGATATGGTGAAATGCTGGCGTTATCAGGAATTTCGGTCGTGAAATCTCTGCAGGTTGTTGATGAATCTGGCCCCTAATGTCAAAACAGTGTGATAACCAATCTCTTTTCATGAAACGATGCACCACCGAATAGGATAAGGCCACAAAAACGTGTGAGTGTTTGTTGGGTCAAGAATCAAATTTCTTATGCGGAGCATTCTTACCTTTTTTCCCTGTAATCTCAGGTCTGGTTTAGAATCCAATTCTAGACCAGACGTTCTACAAAAACTCTTAGTTTCTAATATGGCTTTCCATAGGGGACATTGGATGTATCTTAGTCGGACGACGGTATGCAGTCTCTTGCCTCTTCATCCCCTTCACTGAGTTTGTTGGAAAGATTCAACTACGGCCAAATGATATCAATGAGTGGGTGTCGTGTCGTGGGATGCTGAACGCAACTGTAACCTGGGCGTTGCCCCTCCCAATTAGGATAGATCTGAGACATTCAATAAGACCGGCAAAGTGTTATAAGTGGCGAAATCTTTGGCATCTCATTTTTCAGCTGGATTCATTGCATTTAAAATACTTTCTTAATATTTACGAAAAGATTTTGCATAAGCCTCGATTTTTGCAGTAGTATCGTATGAAAATTCGTCTTAATAAGTATAGGAATACAAGGATTTTTTTATTGTTCCGCATGCTGCCTTGCCTGCTTCCTAATTTCATTAACGGCAACTTTGTTATTACTACCAGTACGATATATATTTGTGAAAAATTAACTGAATTAATGAGTTTTGAGTTATTTCATTTCCGTGTTTGGTGTTCCGGTTTCCGCCCATTTTTGAGCTCTTCCATTCCGTATTCAGTGTATCGTTTTTTTTTTGAAAAAAAAATACGCACACTCCTGGTAATAAACGAACTAAAGCGGTCTCACAAAACCCGTTTCCGGCCAACTTAATAGCATTGATGTCGCAAGCTGGATGCTTACAAAATCCGAGAGGGAAGGGCTTCTCTCGAAGACCATGTGACGAAACGAGCTGTGAAGAGCACGTGGCTCTTATAATTGTTGAACATTGTGGGAAATTCTGCTGCTTCATGTAGTTCGTACATCCCTGTAGCTGGTACTGCGTATTTTGTTACAGATATTTCCTGAGCGGCTGGGGATACTGACGACAAATAAGTTAGTATTGAACAAATTGGTTGTGTAAGTTCCGCATTCAAACATAAAAAAAGACGAGTACAAGTCCATAAAAAGGACAAGACGATTAAGGATGGACAATTCAGATTTGTACTCATCTTCGCAGACTAGTCAAGAATTCATTAAGCTCGGAAAGATGAAAGGCTGAGTTGGCCTGGCCGGAAAAAAATGGAATCGCAAACCTTGGATCGAGAGCACGCGACATACGTCGCCTCCTGTAACTGCATTATCCCGCTCCCACAACTTCCATGTTCCACCGTAATACCAAAAGCGAAGCTAAAATTCGTGGTCAAGACCCGAGACAAGATCAACGACGAAACTTGGGCGTTTTTCTCAAAACTGGAGTAAGGATGGAGAGTGGTGCATTTTATTTCACGAACCTCTTGACTTTGTGTAGCTGATATTGAAGCCTCCGTACACTAATCGTTTTCACTGCCTAGAACGAAAAGGATTTAGCAATAAGAACTCTTACAGATCTCGTATTCGACAATTTGCAATGTGTGAAACATTTGCAAATGTACATGCATATATTTAGAACATAGACACTTCTAAATATCCATTAGGCGGTGAAAACGTAAAACTGTTGCAGTTCGCATGATCCAAACCATTACCTCGCCTTTTAAGAGGGAAATTCAGCACCCTTGCGCTACCGAAGCGAAAGCGAAGCATACTTTGCGTATAATCAAACAGTGTCAGTGATGACTCAGAGCACCCTGCCCGGTTGCAGGTGGTACGGGTCCGAGTTCTCATGGCGCTAGAGTTTTGATCGCAACATGCATCGTTATGAGACACATACTTTCTATATCAACTGATGGGAGAAGATTTCCTATATGACTCGCTTTCTCCTTTCAAACATACGCTTCGAGCCCTTCTGCTGTAAATAACCGCAAACTGTCAGGTTTTTGGGCTCTACTGCACAGCCAGAAGGTTCCATATTTCAGACGAAATCCGCCATGGTCCATTCTCTGGTCTCTTCCACCCTGATCAGATTATCAGCGGAAAAGAGGATGCTGCCAACAACTACGCCCGAGGGCACTATACGATTGGGAAGGAACTGATCGACACTGTGTTAGAGCGCATTAGAAAGCAGGTAAGCGCTCAGTACGACGGAATTCTCCTGTCAACGAAGCCGAATTCTGCAGACGGAGAACTGCATGGGACTGCAAGGCTTCCTCGTGTTTCATTCATTTGGAGGAGGAACGGGAAGTGGGTTCAGCTCGCTGCTCATGGAGAGACTAAGTGTGGAGTACGGAAAGAAAAGTAAACTCGAATTCAGGTGAGAACAGATTAATTCACTTCTAACGGATTCCTCATTTTTTAACATATGTGGTTCTTGACGGAATGTCACCATCTGAAGGGCATTTCTTGCACAATGGCATTTGCAGCATTTATCCTGCTCCGCAAGTATCCACGTCAGTAGTGGAACCGTATAACTCTATCCTAACAACCCACTGCACACTAGAACACTCTGACTGCTCCTTTATGGTTGACAACGAGGCGATTTATGACATCTGCAGAAGAAATTTGAACGTTGAGGTAACCACCTCGACTCACAGTTCTTTGTTGTTCATCTTGAAAAATGCGATCTTTTTATGAGCTTGTTCCAGAATCAGGAAAGTCTAAAAAGACTCGAAATATATAATAAATCTCATCAGAGAAACAAGCCATTCCTTGAGAATTACGAGTTTTTTTTTTCAGGAAAAAAGAAACAAAGAAAAGACATGGTGGTTTGTACTTTTCGTATCGGCTTTCTTTTTTTACATGAGACTGTATTATCTATCATATGCCCCTGTCTAGCCTCTCAACCTGCTCATAGCGTTTAGATAAGCTTTTGGCTTCAGCACAAATTTCTGAATTTCAGCGTCCATCGTACGTCAACTTGAATCGCTTGATCGCCCAAATCGTCTCTTCAATAACTGCTTCACTTCGATTCGACGGTGCACTCAACGTCGACTTAACAGAGTTCCAGGTAACTCACTCCAGAAAAAAGCCTATTTTCCATGTTTTTTAAAAGTTTAGATTGTTTTCAGACCAATCTTGTTCCCTATCCTCGTATTCACTTTCCGCTGGCCACGTACGCCCCAGTTATTTCTGCAGAAAAGGTAATGGAACAGCTACAGGTTTTCGCTCTGCAACGCCTCAGAATAAAATCGCAATTAACCATTCTGGGAATGGGAGGAATACCTTAATCACTTCTTGGGATTTAGTCCACGTGTTTTTAGCAATACTACAGCAATTGAGCGCAAAAAAAGAGAACGACCAAAAGATTTTCTTTCTTGAATGCTCTCTCTCCCAAGTAAGCAAACGAGGAGTCCTTTTTTTGCTAAAAAATAAACAGCATATCTTGAGTTAAACTGTATATCCACATGGTTGCCCCCCTGCGATTGTAACCAATAAACCATCCGCCATCAAACATTTGTAATTCTCTCGATTCGTCACCTGTAGAAAATCATGCTCCCGAGGAAGCCACTTCAGTTCAGTTGAATGTAAAGCAACACGGTTTCTTTTTGAGAATAACTGAAATTTAGCACTTGCTACACGTAGCTTGGTAGTGGCCCGCACATCCACAAAAACTGTGATTAAAAATGTGCCGATATGTGGAAGAATTTTGAAGCTTTTTAGCACAGCGCGATCACGGTCTTTTTGCGTGATACATGATTTTTTCGCTATAGGCGAAGCTGAATTCTAACTCTAGTCTGCAGTCATCAGCTCTCACAGAATGCGCAGCAATCGATATCGCTATCTTCAGGCCTACCACGAGCCGTTGTCTGTGCAGGATATTACCCACATGTGCTTCGAACCGTGCAATCAGATGGTTAAGTGCGATCCTCGAAGGGGAAAGTATATGGTGAGCAGCGCTGTCAGATCTGCAGCCAGAGTGGCGCTTGCATGGTTGATGTTAAGGCGGTGTGTCTTCTCTACCGTGGCGACGTAGTGCCAAAGGACGTCAACGCCGCCATTGCTTCCGTCAAAACCAGGCGAGGGATTCAGTTTGTCGACTGGTGAGCCGGATAGCGAGTCTTATACGAACCGATGACTTTTTCGTTCATACGGATTTCCATACCAGTTATCACCTTCTGTGGTAGGCAAATGTTGAGGTGAAAGTTCTTTGCCTATCTCCTTCGAATCAGAGCTCACTTTCAGTTAACTGCTAGCACACAATAACATCTGGTAGGACAGGAAAATGAAGACAGCTAGACATTTTAGGTGCCCAACTGGCTTCAAAGTCGGAATAAATTACCAAGCCCCAACCGCAATTGAAGGAGGAGACCTAGCTAAGGTAAGCTGAGAAGAACAAGAAGGAATTTTGACTCCGTATTAGTTCTGTACGAAAGTGAATATGTTCAGTTCCTCGTCCCTCTCTCCGTAGCATCTCCAGGTGGATGACATTCACTTACATGGTCTCTCAATCTGTATTTATTTTGCGGCAGATTTACCGATGGCGCGTTTGTGATGGGGAAGAAGTTTGATGCGAAATTACGTCATATTCCTTACAATCAGGTTAGCGCGCCGGAGCACAGACGAAGGAGGTGCCGTTTGTTGCTGTTCTGGGCCCCGCCCGCTATTCATTCGCCCCAACTGACTGTCATTTGTTTACTTGTTGTCTAACCAATTGCAGGAGAAGCAGTTTGACGATAAGCAGTAACCTAGTATGTAGGTGCCTCGGTAATTGTTTATAACAGCAGACCCACTAGAATTCCATAGAAGTGGGTTTCACAAAATGCCTGATTAATGGCAATATGTTGTAGATAATAATCGTCATATGCTCATTTGTTTTTGAATGCATTGAAAGAGACAAAAAATTGAAAATATTTCAGAAGTGGTGAAGTGCATCTTGAACATTCTAATAGATCGAAATCCAGCTGCCAGTTCTTGGGTTACCTTCATATACTGCTTCTGGCCGACAGGCAGCTTCGAGCGCTGATTCCAAAAATGTGTTCCGAATCCGCAGGGGAACTGAGATGTGGCTCGTTCTCACTTTGTTGGGTTCATGTTTCGAATCTGAAAGTTCGGCGGCTTTTTCATTTCGTAGGATCTAAAAATATTAAAGATCAGTATAAACCCTTAGATCAGACTCGTTGGCACTATTGTAATCTCAGGACTCCAGAAGCCGAAAAACATTTTTCGCCTCAACACCGTTCAATGGGACTGCTAGGGGTGCTGATAACGAATATTATGTCTGCTTTTAAAATAGGTGAAGTACGGTTGCTATGGGTAATAGTACACACGTCCTTGTTCACCAAAAAGTTGGCGTGTTGTCAGAATAGGTTAGACTCCTCTTTTCCATGTATATTACACTCCAGCTCTGATGAACACTTTCACGACCTGGGGTCAGATTCAACAAACGCTTACCGCCCGCTTAGCGGGTAACGGTGAAAAGTACCGCCAAACCTGATGGTGATGAATTTCATAACAGGGGTTGACGGCACGGCATTTTCACCATCACCGACCGATAAGAGGTTGGTGAATCTGGCCCCAGAGATCGAGGAAAGATCAACAAAATTTCAAAGGCGCGTGTTTACCAGCCCACCAGTAGTAGCACTTTCGACTTTAGGTTCACCGGGCAGTCTGCATGTTGTCGAACACGACATCCATTGCTGAAGCGTGGGCTCGACTTGATCACAAGTTCGACCTAATGTACGCCAAGCGAGCTTTTGTGCACTGGTATGTCGGAGAAGGTCAGTTCCCCGAGGTGTATTTATTTATCTTGACGACTATTGCTGTGTGAACTATAAGCGACAATAACAGAAGACATGACAGTGTATACAACCAACTTTCACTGATACCTCCTACCGAAAGTGCTGCATTTCAAAAGAAGAAGTGAAAGTGCTACTCTCATCTTGTTTAGGTATGGAGGAAGGTGAGTTTACGGAAGCCAGGGAGGACTTAGCGGCCTTGGAAAGGGACTATGAGGAGGTATGTTGTCGACACCTTCACTTGAGCTTTCTCCACTGACTGGCGACGTTTAAGGTGAGCAGAGACTCTGCGAACCTCGACGAAGATGAATTCTGAAGGCAGCTCATTGCAAACTCAATATACATAAATTATACAGTGTATTTTATTCTCCTGTTCTGATAAACCTCTTGTCATATGCGGTCTTTTTCTAGGAAGGAAAATCCCACTCGCATCCACAAAACCCAGCCAAGGTTAGTGTTGGTGCAAGCGCTGCAACACCGCCGTATCGGATTATTATCCGCAACCATCCTAGACAACGATGCGTTCCTTAGGCTCACTGGCGTCACTGGAAATGTGTCAAAATTCACTGCAGCCTAAAACCCCTTTTGATCGAGACCAGTGCACCTCTTCTCAACTTAATATTTTTTACACGTACCGTTTCTACGTGTTGAACTGTCTATACGACTGCATAAACAGACAATTTTTTGATGCCCGTACATGCAACGAAGCGTACGATGTCTGCCATAAAATTAATTTAAGTGATTAATCTGAGTGAATATGGAGCTCAAACGTTTCTAGATCTTTATCTTTACCTTTACCTAGAACGCACATCAATATGATGGTGGGATGAGTTGGCAGAAATCAAACCTAAAACATATTCCTAAGAACTTTGAACATACACATGCTCTGGTGAAAAAACTATCTAAGTTGTGTGGGAAAATAAAAATGACGAAAAGTGAACATAACCCAAATAGTTAAAAAGTAATAAAGCAACAAACAATAAAACAAGGGAACAACTAAGAAAGACAGTGAAAAACACGCGAACGAATGATGTTAAGATAAGATAAGGGCAAGACAGATCAAAAAGAAGGTTGTGCCGTCATGGCAACTAATTTTTTGAAAGATTTGAGAGAAAGGAGCAATCCTTCTTTGGCTACCAATGGTGTCAGCGAAGAAACAACCGTTTGAGAGTAGAACGCAGACCTGACTCTACATCTGCAGGCCCTCATTTTTGCCGGCGCACCCCGAGAGTGAGACGAGAAAAATTTAAAGAAACATTCTCGCTTGAGTGGTGCCCTACCAGTCAGAATTTTGAAAGCCATAACTAAATCATTTTTTATCCTTCTGCTATGAAGAGGGTGCCGTGTTAACACAACGCGCCTATCAAGAGCACTAGTAGGAATAAAGCGATATACGAGTCTACTACATCTCATCACAAGTTTTGTGGTGAAATTGCTCTGTACACTCTCAAGTAAATGAAAATCGGGATGAAAATGAATCAGATCATAACACTGTTGCAAGGTTTTGCAAGGTTATGTACATCAAGATCAAAGTTTTGTACCTCCTGTATTCAAGAGGAGTTTGCCAGAGAGAATACGAGAAAAACAGGAAGTACACGAAAATTGCGTGATCGACAGGGTTCCTCAAGCTCGTAGTAACACTCCTAGGATGAAACATTCCATCCGCGCTAGGTGTGGTCGCCAAAACACATAAGTCGGCTCGAGAAGATTGCTGCCAACAGTTCTACGTCCTTTGGGGTTAGACCAGTTAAAGTGGTGAAGAAAAAGTTAGAGCAATTCCTGGATGTGAAGCCTAGTGTTTGTCCGCACTGTAGAGATTGCCGCCTAGCAGCCACTGTCTGAACTCCTGGCAAAGCACCAAGGACGCGTGAAGCTCATGTGCTAGTGTGGTTCAGATAACCACGATGATGAACAGGTGTTCAATGTACAGTTTTTTCAAGTGGTCTGGAAAGCACGAGTGGCTGCTGTGGGCAAGGGTTGGCTCTTGTACTTCATGGCCGTCACACGGCAAAAAAAGCGCCAAAATGAGTTCGACAATTCTTTTTGCGATTAAAGTACCTTACTTTCCACAGCATGGACACCTGCTGTGGAGAGTAAGGTGCTCTATGTGCAATCGTGTCAAGTTGAATCGAGTTGGTGAGGGTGCTTGTGAAAGCACCCTTGGCTTCGCTTTGAAAGCTTGTGAAAAAATTTATAGCAATCTAAGCCTTGAAGATAAATGCGCGATAGTGGGGAGAGCTATGATACTCCACTAGGAGCAGAATAGTAACCTTGTCAAAAAGCTTTTGAATGTTCGAAGAATGTTGGTCGCTTCTTGCTGCCTATGGAGTTACGATTAGTGCAGTCGTTTAGTGAACAAGGTCTTCAGTTTCTCCGATTTTTGTTTCAGAAAAAAAAGTTAAACCTTGCAAGGGAAGCCCATGATGTTCCCTCGATAATTCTCAGGAGACCTAATATGATGTTGTAGGGCATGAGACGAGGAACACACAAGTGGTTTTCGTTTTTGCTACGGGACACTGGGTGGTCCGAAAATGGTATCCCTTTAGGGCGGACTGATAAGGCAAAACTAGCATCTGGAGTGCTCATGGATTCCCATTTCCCAATTTTGCACCTGCTCGTTCGTCCTTTGTGTCCTGCTACGGCATCAAGTATGAGCGAATAACGAATTTTTAAAACCCGGGTAACGGATAATTTTCCCAAAAATGGCCGGATAGCGGAAAAAACGGATAACGAACAAAAAGCAAAAAATAAAACTGAGTTTAAATTGCGCCAGTTTCAATAGCAGATCGTGAGTTCGTGCGCTTTTTAATTAAAAGCCATTTTTTAATCAGCATAATAATGCTGCCTAGTTCTTTTTTTTCAATTAAAGCTGCTGCAAAATAGATTGATCCTTGGATGAGTACCTCCCATAAATACTTTCCATGCCATAAAGAAGTCGGTCGCGCTGAAACGTGACCCTAATAAATCCTGCATAACAACCTTGGTTCCGCAGCTTGATGAGGAGCACTACTGTTCATTGATAGTATGCAAGGATCCAAGGGTGAATAAAATATTAGCTTTTTCATCGGTTGATCACTGCAAGCTATTGTGTAGTTCAAACGAAAGGTCGTTCATTCAAAGAGCTGCGACACCCAAAAAGAGGAGAAACAGTATATTCGGCGTATATTCGGCGCATATTCGGCGCATCCCTAAAAGACAATGGTTCCCTATACTATAGAGACTTTCACTAAAAAACTTCAAGAATGCAAAATTAATGTTTGTTTTTGTTTCGTTTGTTATTTGTTTAATTCAGTTATTTTTTTAGCAGAGTAACGGTGTTCCTCAAGGAGGCAATTTTAGTCAATTATTAGCCGACTTGGCATGATCAATATTATAATATCATTTTGCCAAAACATACAGAGATGGCAGGACTATTTTCATACCATACAGATATATGGATGACTTACTAGTTGTTCATAATCTAAATGAAAAAATGGTTGACAATGTCGTGAAACAAGTCAGCAGAGATAGATGAGAATTGAAGAAAACACATATCAATGAACACAACTGCAATTATTTGGATATTACTTTAAATGTGACAAATGGAACAATAACAATAAAAACCAAATTGTGTAACAAAACTGACGGACCTTTTAAGACTCGCCATAACTCGTCAGCAATATCAATAAATGTGAAAAACGCAGTTATTTTAAGAGAAACACTAGGAACAGCTAACACATTAGAATCTTTCACTGAAAAATCATTGAACTTAAAAACATATCCAAATCTATATCTATATCTATATCTATATCTATCTACATATAAATATAAATATAAATATATATATAGATATAGATATAGATAATGGATATACCATTAAATTTATAACAACGAACATATTTAACTGTATACATAAAAATAATTTTATTTTTCATAAGTATAAATTTAACAAAAACAAAAATGAATTATATACAATAGTTAAACAAAATATTGACAATTAAAATAAATGTGATAACATCGCTCTCATAAAATTTTAACAGACACCTATATGATGTTATACACAATGTTAATAATAATCTGAAATTATACAATAACTTGGTAAGAATACGCCGCAACATATGTAGTGTGAATACTCAGCACATGAAAAATATTTTTTGACTGAAGATGATGGAGATCAAACATTCTGTGTAAACGGGGCTGCAAAACTAGGAGATAATTCCAATGCCACCTATTCTATTTATTTCACTGCACATAATGATATCTAAAGTCGTTTCTACTTATTTTACTACACATAATGATATTTACCATCAATTCTGCTTAATTCAATAGACAGAATCATATGGCATACTATCGGAGAATAAGAAGTGATATAGAAGTGCTTCCATTTAAAAAGATAGTTCAATGGAAAATGATGGGGTACCGAATGAGTATGATGAGCTAGTTACTTGTATATAATAAAGCTTTTGAAAAATTATGTAACACGATAATTTATCTAAAATACATATTTGTTCACAATTTAATTTGATTTAATAAAAATTGAGCTGGCCCCTTACGTTGACCTTTGCGGCCTCGAACCGGAGGACAGTCTGCCAGAGACTAGCTAGGAGGGTGAACCGAAGGTGACCTCATCCTCTCATGTGTCGCCATAAAAGGGGTACTTTTCGCCCAACTGCACTGGACTGTTTATGTTACCTCTTCGTGCATCGTCTCCCTCTCCTTCCAACCTCTGATTCACCGCTGTGGTCTGAAACGGTTCTTGGACGGATGGTTTTTCAAACTCTACTTGACTCTTCCAGGCTCTGAAGAAGGCGGTAACGCCGAAACGTTAGCCGAAATAAAGGATCTATACCAATCTTGGTTCGCTAGCTGTATCACTTGGGTATTCATACAATACCGCCCGCGTCGAGCGGTCAAAAAGACGGTTTGCGACGGAAAAATCCGTTGCAAACGGTCGCATGTTCATAACTCTTTTCATTTTAAGTTGTTTGAGAAACTGTCTGCACTATTTGATTTGTCTCCTCGAGATCTACACATTCGTATATAAAACTTTACCAGACCGCGTTTTCGCTGTGGGTGGCCTAAAAAATAACTGCAGCAGGTTTTTGCGATTACAGCACCTTATTTTCCAGGAAGTGCATGTGACGTGCAGTGTTTTCTGAGTATCTCAAGCATGGCTTGCATTGTCAGTGCTCTGTCATGCCCGGAATACTCCGAGAGTGCGCCGTGCGCAATGCATATAGGATGGAACCTATCAATCGAATGGGCCATGTCCACACATTTTTTTCCGATTTCAGTGGACCACTGCAGGAAGACCCGGTGAGCAAACGGGCTTGAAATGCGTATGCAAACAGAGCGCTTAAGGTACTTCACGATGGCGTGCTCAGAACTCCTCAGCTTCCTAAACTGCCTTAGCCTCAGCTGCCAGTTTAAAGCGGCGGAAGATAGCGGTTAGAGTTTCTTGCTCTCTTACTCGTCCAGATTTGGGTGTTCGACACTAGCAATGGCATCGTTCTGTTCAGCATGAAAAGCGCTCTCGAACTGTACCAGTTTTGACCAATTTTGAAAACATCGATTTTTTGACAGATTTGCATCGAGGACGAGACCGCCTTACAGTTCTTCTGAGACCGCTGCAGACGGAGGTTGACCCCCGTTTTTGAATATTCCGCCGATTTCGGTAGGTTTTGAATTTTCTTCTGGATAATTGAGGGTGGTCGGGTCAGGATCACCGATTTTGCTCAAACTTCGTATACATATTCGGGTTGCCGAACACGATGCCGAAGTTCATTTGGACGATGACGGCGGGAGATCGCCATTCCCTGAGGGTGATCGGTGATTCTGTTCCGACCACCCTCAGTTATCCAGAAGAAAATCCAAAACCTACCGAAATCGGCGAAATATTCAAAAACGGAGGTCGGATTCGTAATCAGCGCCCCACATAACCCCTAGATGATTTTGGACGAGAAAGTTTGGCCAATTTCGAAAATATCGATTTTCGGTGACTCATCGTCCGCGCCGGCTCGGCCTGGAGCGCTCCCGTCCGCAATGGGAAATTGTCAAAAAATCGATTTCTCGGAAACTGGTTGAGATTCACATCGTTCGATAGAGCTTTTCGTGTTGAAGCTAATGGTGTTATTGCGAGTGTTGAAATCTCAAATCTGGGCGAATAATGGCACGGGAAACTTCAAACGCTAAAACTCCGCCGCCCTAAAATGGTAGCTGGTGCTAAGGCAGTTTAATCAGCAGGGAGTTCTGAGCACGTCGTCGAAAAGAACCTTTAGCCTTCTGCTCACCTGCGCATTTGTAGGCCGTTAGCTCTCTGCGCAGTAGACATGGGATCCGAATCGTGCATTTTCGGATATCCGGCCGGATTTATCCGGTTTCGGATTATCCGAAATCCGGCTCGGTCAAAAATTGCCCTCATCTGAATCATCCGAAGATCCGGGGTTCCTAAAATTGTCCTCATCTGAATCATCCGAAGATCCGGGGTTTTCAAAATTGCCCTGATCTGAATCATCCTAAGATCCGGGGTTTTGAAAAACGCACTGATTCGGATAAAATCGGATAATAGGAGGTTAGCGCGCCTTGGGCAGATTTGCAATCATTTGGCGGGAATTCTCTCACAAGGAAAGGGTCTGATAGCGTATATCTGAACGGGGAGAGGGAGTCATCCTATTAAATAGGAATAATCGCCACCCCTCAATTAGCACAAAATGTGTTTCATTTTTGCCAAGTCGTTAGACCCAGGAGTGGGGTTGTTGAAGTCGCAATTGAAAGGCGCATCACGAATTTGGGTTCTTGTACGACCGCGGTACCTCTGCTGGCAAGCAGCTCGGAGCGCAATGGGTAGTGACGATGCTTTATGGGAGGAAGGTCGGGAGTTCGATCCTCATGCGCTGCATTCCTGCTTTTTAAATGATTGGTTGAGATTTATTTATTTATTTACTTATTTATTTATTTATTTATTTATTTATTTATTTATACGTGTATCACAACACGCAACAAAAGAAACAATTAACGGCAAAACACAGTGATAATAAACGCAAACATAGAAGAAAAGGCAATTCAACTTGTGAGATAACTGTCAAGGAGCCACTTATATTGGTTTAACGAAGATGGCAAAGCATGCTTTTTGGAAAACAATAAGAATTCAGAGCCGGCCCTTTGAGTAAAGAAGGAGGCGCGAACACAACTTGAGATTTGAGGGATTCTGACGTCTATACCATTTTCAGATGTTTTCTGCGCATTTTCCAGCTGCATGCTGTGGTACTCAACAGGATGATGCATAAATATTCAACACCAGTGATACACAGGTACAATGTGCATAAAGCAGCACTGGACAAATACGGGCAGAGTATATATGCTACAGGCTCCTCTCAGTCTGTTTATATACATCGGCCAATGACCTCGGTTAAAACCATCCTGCCCGGATTTTCAAAGGAGACCATGATGTGACGTCACATGTGGTTAAAACGAGAAAGCCTGTGGATCCCGCAAATTGATCTAAGCGGCATCGATATTCTCTTTCTCTCATCTTTGCCTGTCATCTGAAAATCAGGGGTCTGCTGGAGGTTCTCTAAAACCTAACACCAACAAAGTCGCCCATGCTCGAGTGGTGATCCACTTGCTCACGCTGAAGTGTGGTCAACCTTTAGATCAGCAGCCTTCATGGGACTGACACCAACCTCACCGAACGGATGGCTAGCATACCCAAAGACGTCGAAGCACGTCAACTTGAAGTTAACGAAGACGAACGGCTGGAAGTGGTGGAAAACCAGAAGAAGGTTGGGATCCGCAAAATGAACTGATAGACGTAGAAAGGCTGGCAAGCAGTGGGCACATGATAACGTTTTCGGCTGGAACTCTTGTTTCAGAGGAAAGGGAACGTCTTCAATGGGATTTCGTCTATGGGGCCGATCTCATTTGTCCATATATGGAAGCACACTGTGAGGAGCCAGTAGCCTTTATGCGCTGCCCGTATTGTGACCAGTGCTTATGTTCCATGCACTTTGTGTCTGTGTATCACGGATGTTAAACGCTCATACATCGTTATGTTGAACAGCTTTCCAATGGTTAAAAAAACCGGTCAGTAATAAACAAGTGGCAACAAAGTTGCTCTCCACGGCATACATCTGGAAATACTGCGCAGCAAACATCTAAAATGGTATAGATTTCAGAATCCCTCAAATCAAACAATAAGTTGAAATGCAAAGATACAGCAGCGCAGAAAAGTCGAACCCTCTATCTCCCTCTCATGGAGCAACGTCGCTATCCACTGCGCTATGAGCCGCTTCTCACCGGCGGCATTGCGGGCATACAAGACTCACGAACTTGTGAGGCGCCGATTCCACTATAACTTCAAGGATCCTCTACTCATCGGGCATATCGATTTGACAAGAAAGAAACACATTTTTATACTAATTGAGGAGTGGCGATTATTCCTATATATGGTGGGATGACTCGCTCTCTCCGTTCAGACATACGCTTCAGACCCTTCCCTTTTCAGAGCACGAGAAATTTCTTGCGGGGCGTTTCGCAATCGTTTCATTATTGTCCTTTACAAGACTTCGCTGTGCATTACCAACTCACTTGAGTTGGTATTGGCTCTTTGGGGTCTCAAAGCTGTCTTTTGTTTGTTCTGGAAGCGCAAAATAGCTCTGCGGAGGGCTCCCCTCGTACGGCAGCCAAATACGACATCTTTTACGTAGCGCTGGTGTGTTCCACTCCATTGATGAACTAAGCTAGGGCAGATATAATGTAACTGGGCATTCATGTGCCTTGCTAACAGGGCGTATAAACACTTAATTCAAGGTGAGGCGCTCCAAGCTGCTTTGCGCGCTCGTGACTTCAATTGGTCAAGGAAATAAACGCGGAGTTACTGATGCGTTCCGTTTTTAAGAGCTTGCGTGCCCTATTATATCACTTATCCGGTTGTATCCGAATCGGATATCCGAAATCCGGCTCGGCCGAAAATGGCGTTATCTGAATCATCCGAAGATCCGGGGTTTCTAAAATTGCCCTCATCTGAATCATCCGAAGATCCGGGGTTTTCGAAATTGCCCTCATCTGAATCATCCGATGATCCGGGATTCGAAAAAATGTCCTATCCGAATCATCCGATTATCCGGAAAATCGGTGTCGGATCCAATGTCTACTGCGCAGGGGTCGAATGAAATTGGAAAAAATCGTGCCGCACAAGCCTCACCTGCATTTTCGCACTCCTTCAACTTTGTCCAGTCATAAGCTACATTGCTGTGTTTTAGCGCGCTGCTAGAACATTTTGCTGCCTGCAAAATTCACAAGCCGCAACCGAAAATGTTCAAACATGACAGAGTTATCGCGCTCAGAACACGCCCGCATGTGCAATTCAGCACAACGGTTTATGTTCTCCTCGCTCTTACTCGCCCATATTACAGTTTTCCCTACTCCCAATAACACCGTACAATTTACCATGAAAAGCTGTATCGAATGGTATCAAGCATGACCCAATTCGAAAATATCGATTTTCAATGACGTCAACCTCTGTCTGCAGCGGTCTCAGAAACGATGCCATTGCTAGTGTCGAACACCCAAATCTGGATGAGTAAGAGAGCAAGAAACTCTAATCGCTATCTTCCGCCCCTTAAACTGGCAGCTGAGGCTAAGGCAGTTTAGGAAGCTAAGGACTTCTGAGCACGCCATCGTGAAGTACCTTAAGCGCTCTGTTTGCATACGCATTTCAAGCCCGTTTGCTCACCGGGTCTTCCCGCAGTGGTCCACTGAAATCGGAAAAAAATGTGTCACACTATCTCACCTGCATGTTCGCTTCCCTGTAACATTGCCTGTTCCTAAGCTAAACCGTTCTACTTTAACGGTCTACTAGACCGCTTTACGGCCTACAAGACTCACGAGTTGCAGCCGAAGCGATTTGAAATTGAAAGTGATTGAAAGGTTCGATTATATATGCATTGTTCACGGCGTACTCCAAAAGCTAGCTGGACAGCATTAGAGCAATTTCTCAGTAGGGCGGCTGGCGATTGAACTCCCCAAACGCTCACTCTACCAGTTGTCGAACGCACTCGATTGGTAGGTTCATCTTTATACGCATTGTACAGGCGCACACTTAACTCTCACCGGGAGAGATCGAAGCAATTGCCAAGTACGGCGGCCGGAATTTTCTTATAAAATTCTCAAACAGTGCAAGATAGTCTTGAAGGCATTACATTTTCCATGAAGCGAAGATAGAAACCCAGTGGACATGGCCCATTCGATTGATAGGTTCGATCCTATATGAATTGTGCACGGCGCACTCTCGGAGTTTTCCGGGCATGACAGAGCACTGACGACGCACGCCATGCTTGAGATAGTCAGAAAACACTGCACGTGATCTGGTAAAGTTTTATACACGCTTGTGTAGATCTCGAGGAGACGAATTAAATAGTGCAGACAGTTTCTCAAACAACTTAAAATTAAAAGAGTTATGAATATGCGACGGTTTGCGACGGATTTTTCCGCCAAGATTCAATGACAGTCGAACATGGAATAAAAATTCACTTGTTTAATTGATAATTATAAAGTTATGCTGCTGCAGTGAGAGTGGATATGAAATCGGTTTTTTTAACACTAAGTGCGCGAATCTTTTGGGAGAACTACTCTGATCGATTCTTTTCCCTAGTTCGGGTTTCCGCTCCTGCCCACAGACTCTTAGACGTCATATCAGGCAACTCTTGTAATGTTTGGATTTCATTATTTAGTAAGGCCAGTGAATTACTCACCTAAGCAGCCTGTTTCGTTAGCGCTTGCACTTGTTCCATCAACGTGGACATCTGCGATTGGAGGGATGCGAATCGATTGTCGTCGCGTTGTCAAAGGCTGGCATCTTCTCGACCTCTCTATCGGTATCGATCGACTCCATGATCTGGAACAGCTTGTTTTTGGTTCTTTGTCAACACACCTTTTCTCGAAATGAGCGAGAGCGATAGGAAGGCTGATAATTGCGGTGTGGACGATACCTACTCAGTGGGCCCCTGAAACCTCCGCTTGATGTTCGTGCCTGCTTCCTGAGTGGTTGGTTGTCGAGCCTGGTTCACTATCCTTGTATTTATCTGATACAAGGCTGGCCAGGCGGTATTGCAGAATACTGGCCCAGTGGTCCAGTTACTTGCACTGAGAAAAATTTGCGCAGAATTCTACCTTAGGGACTGCTTTTCCCCACTCGACTTTGCGAATGGGGCTTGCACAGTTGACTGAGTGGATGCTACCCCAAAGTTGCAGAGCAAATCAACCACGACAAATGGTATAAGAGCTGTTCGCACTGTTTTGGAATCTGAGGGCAACCCAACCTCCTAGTGCTAAAACTTACCTCAAAAGCTGGGCTTCGGCTTCGCCTTCCCAGCGCGAAGGTCCTTCCTAGGCGATGGGTTTGACCGCCAAGTTATGCTGTTACGGTGACAGTGGGTAAGAAATTGGTTTATCGGAATAAGACAACGAAGAAAATGAATACTAAAGTGGCCGGCTGTATATAGGGGAGGTCGGCATCAGATCGGCAAACCGGATCAACAGCGATTATCAACTTTTGCCCTACAATGAACGACAACGGACAACAACAGGTAGCAACAGGGGTTAAAACATTACTATCATCGAAAGACTCCTTGGAGGAGGAGCCAGGCCGCGACGGCTACTTTTTCTTGAATTGCTTGCCATGCTGCTTCATGTGTGGAGCGTAGCGATCGCGTTCTCATTTGGCAGCGCGGACTACATCACTTGCAGCTTCGTCGGTTTCTTCTTCATCGGGTTGGGCGGTGAAGTCAATGGATATCAGGTAGAGCCGGTTGCATCTGCGTCGTCAGTGGTCGTCCTCGTCGTGTTTGGTTCTTTTCTTCGGGAAGAATATGGGCAGCGTAATGGTGCTAATCGCGAACTTCCTTAGCTGATTCAAGAAAACGGCCTACCTGCAAAGGGTGAAATTTACAATCGCCGTTTCTTGGGCAGCTAACGAGGCCTGTACGTTCAATGGTATGTGTTTTTTTATGGTTCCGTATGCGTCTACTACTCTAGCATCGAAACCACGAGCCGGTCCGGTTGGGAGTTCCACGACTTCGGCACATACTTCCTTAATTTCGTGCCATGCCTCACTACGCCTTTCCTCAAAAGGAGGACGATACATATCAAGTGTGCCGTCGCACTGCAAGTGTCGTTCGAGCGCACGCATGAGATGGCTGATAAGGTGGCTGGACGGCATGACATCTGGTCACACCAACACGATGGCGGCTGTAATCGGGCACTGATTGAGTTGGCAGGCTAGTCCATCCAGCGTGGTGTACACATAATTCTGGCCTTGTCGGTCTCCTCTAAATTCTTCTGAGCTCGCAGAAAGGCCAGCGGTAGAGCGATTATTGTAGGAATCACCGGAGAATCGTCGTAGTCCCGCGGAATCTGATCGAGGCGCTCTACAGCCAGGGCATAGTAAGACTCAACATTGTATCCATATTGGATTATAAAAACGCCACATGCTTGCAATTTAAATACTATAGAAACATCGGAATCAAACTCATCGTTCTATAATACTTTTTGGATACCTTTTATTGGATTTTCATGATATAATTTTGTTCGCAACTATATGTTCTGTTTTCTGATCCATTTTTTGTCCATTTTCCCAGAAAACAGAAACAATCGCCCAAAATGACCAGAAAAACAGAAAGCAGGAAACAGAAATTCCGCTCATCTCTGATTGTGACCGCACGGCTGCGGGACACTATGTACGAATGGTCGCCGCGGCCGCCGCGAATAGCGCGACGAGTGCTGCGAAAGTCGCCGCATATATGCAACTTCAACGGTCAGTGGTCCGCGGTACATGATCCAAGGCCCAAGACATAGGAACAACTTTCCTTTCTGGAAAACTCTTCACTGTCATCTCGTAAGCTCAGCAGCTTAGTAAGAATCGACCCGAAGGCCACTAAACCTCGCATTTCCACTCTCACAACAATGATTTCTGGCTTGGACTAGAGTATTGTTTGTCGAGCGATGCGTGACAATCCTTTCCAAGAAAGCAAAACTTATAGGACAGCAGAAAAGGGGGGGGGAAACGGAGGAAACCGGAGTGGGGAACACCGGAATGGGAACAAAAGTAAATCAAACTTTGTTTGAAAAACGGCCGAAATGGTGTGGAATGACTGTTACCGCTTCTTCTCTACCTAAATAGAGCCCTCACAATAGGTATCAACTCTCAACAAGGCATATGTAATCGAGTAAAACATGCCTGCTTAACATCAGTAAATTATCTTCTACAATAGTAAGGACTTGGGTGAAAGTTTAGAGCGAGAGGTCCACCCTCTTTTCGCTCTCTCAACATCCGGTGAATTTTCTTAAAATCTTCTTAATGAAAAGGTCAAGCACGATTACAGAAGTATTATTACTGTAAAAAATCACTTATTGTAAAAGTTGTTACGCTTAAGAAAAGCTGCCAGTTTAGAAGGAGACACAGGATGGGCTCCTATCTAGACTTGCATCAGAACTTGCACCTCATGTATTAGGAAGTGTATACGAAATCATTTAACTGCAATAGTGTTTCACTTTTCAGCTTTTTGTGAAGAAGCATCGTATAAAAATAGATTGAGCATTAGAATGTTGTTTACTTTGGTGTCTCGAACTCAATTTCTGAACCAGAGCAAAGACTGATAATTTTGAATGGTCCGTTCTATTCATTTGATAGTTTGGGGAGCATGGAACCCGATTTCTTCATGGGGACATACAGACTCTCTTCCACAAAGAAGGGTCGCTCCGAGACCTTGTTTCGCCTGTCATAATAGCGCTTTAAGCGGGCGCGATATTATTCTGTGCTTGGACCACTTTTCTGAAATTTCCCCTGTCCACGAGGGCCAAGTACCCGTTCCTAATGACAAAGTCTGCTACTGTGTGCGACCAAGGAGTGCTTTGGTGTTGGATAGCCGGTCTTTTTCAAGGTCTTCGATAACTTTTCCATGAAGTGGGTATTTTCGCAACTCCTTCGTCCAGTTTGGCTCTTCTGTCAAACAAGCCACCACCACATCATTGGGCGGGAGACGTTCCCCTTGTTCCTCCATTGCTGCTGCGTCGACATGGCCATGACTGAGGACATCAGCCATTTTATTTGAGAAACCCTTAAGGTAGATGATCATTACGTTATATTGTTGCTCTTCAAGTGTCCAACGTAATATTCGGCCTGAGACATTAGTTATGGCGAATTATGCCGTTAGTGGCTGGTGATCGGTAAACACTTCTACCTATATGAAGGGGATTGTATATGAACGGGTGAAATTTCTGCAAGGCATGGTCACTGCTAAGACTTCTAAATTAGTTATATGATAATTTCTCTGACTTTTTAAGAACACTTTTGACGTGAAAAATATCTGGCGCAGAAATCCATCTTCTCGCTCTTGACATAGAACTGCTCCGAGATCGAAATAACTGGAATCCGTATAAATTTTGATAGGCTTTTCACCACTCCTTGCAGCCTCCACGTTTGGTTTGGCACTAACAGAAGCTTGAGTTATAGCACTTTTCAGGTCACTTAACGCAGAACGCCTTTCTGGTATCCATGTACACGTCACTTTTTCAGAAATCATTTCGTGAAGAAGCCCAGCTATTCGCGAAAATCCTAGCACAAATTTGCGATAACTCGAACACATACTTAAAACTGTGCGCATATCTTGCCTAGTTTTCGATTCTGGATATTCTGTGATTGCCTGTATCTTTTATGGATCCATATGAAGCCCTTTCTCGTCGAAGATATGCCCGAGGAAATGCACTTTGCCTTCCATTAGGAGACATTTGCGTGGGTTCAGTTTGAGATTTGCTTCTCCTATGGCTTTAAACATCTTTTCTAACATCTCGAGATGCCTTTGGTGAGTGCTTGTTGCAATGGGAGTTCTCGCCGCACCAGATGCATTAATCTCTGAAACACGGCGGACGAGGAAGCCAGACCGAAAGGGAGTACTTTGAATTGGAAAAGACCTTCCGTGGTAGCGAAGGCGCTATTCTCCTTGGCCTTTTCAGATAGTTTTGTTTGCCATTGCCCTAATCTGAGGTCAAGCGTTGAAAAGTAGCGCTTGTTTTTGAGATTTTTTAGAATGATTCTAGTGTTGGTAATGGAGCTATCAGTTTTCGTTGCTTGGTTAAGTGGTTTGCGATGGTCTACGCAAAGTCTTAACAAGCCATCCTTCTTTTTCACCAGGACAATTGGAGGCGACCAATTTAAGTGATGAGCTCTATTATGTCTTTTCCTGTAGGTCGCTCAAAATTCTCCTTAGTTATTTACGAATGCCTAAGGGTACAGGGCGAACTTTTTGTTTGATTGGCGGCGAAGAACCAGTGTCGTGCTCAACTAGCGCTATTTCCGTTAGTTCTTGGTCCAAAACTGCGAAGACGCTTCCGTATTGCAAGACTAGCGTTCTTAGTGGTTCCTGGTGGTCCGCTGCTGATTTATTTTCCTGGAATATTTCTCAGAGTGTCTCACCGCGTAATCTCTCTTCGTCATACTTGCGTTGTTGTCCTGCGAAGCACTGAAATGGATTGTCTTCCAGGACTTTTATAGTGTCCCAATGCCCTATTTCTTCTCTAATACGTAGGATTTTAGGGAGATCTGAGACAATTGTCACAGGTAGTTCCATGTTAGTAAAACTTTCACCGTAAACTATAATACATCCGGTATAATGTGAGAGTTTGACAAGAAAATGTTGTCGCCTTCCGTTTTTGGGGCGGAAATAGTCACAGATTTCGTCTCCCCGGGCAAAAGGTAAACGCGTTTAACGATAACCGCAGTACTTGAGCTTTCGTAAATACTGCTCCTACACTGGGTAGTCCTGCGCTTTAGGCTACTGTTGTCTCTCGGCATCTCACCAGAATTCGTTTTGAGAGCATCGGATACGTGACTATGCTTCCTATGGGGAACGACTTTGTTGGATTTCCTTTTTTCCTTTTTCTGTAACACTATATTCAACTTGTAAAGTGCATTTGTGACCAGAATTATGATTTCGTCTTCTGACCTTCTCACGAACATAGCTACCCTCTGCGGAGAAGCACCGTGCCTTATCACTGTGGCTACGACTGCACCGAGGAACATCTTTCTCCACATCATTGTCGAGGTCGAATCGCGGTTCTTGAGCCTCGATCAAAAATTTAAAGGGTATATGCTAATTTGTGAGCCCGTGTCGAACAAAGCTTTTTGGTTAACCCTAAGAGCGAGACCTCACCAATTGTTTGTTTGTCAATCAGTTGGTCTTTCAGTTCGGTCGGTTGGGCCTGGCCCGAATGCCTCCACAATTCCAACGATTTGGCGTTGCTGTGAAGCTTCGCTTCTGACTGTTTTTGTCTTTGCTACCCTTTGAGTTGTAACCAAATCAGGCTGTATGGGAAGCCTGATCCATTGTTCTGTCTGGGGCGATTACTTGTTGCTTGTGCGCAATCTCTTGAGAAATGCCCCTTTTCCCTGCAAAAGGAGCAGTAGCTCTCAACAGGCTGGTTTGTCCTTGATCGCTGAGATAATATACGACTTTGATTTTTCTCAGCGTGTGTGTCTGGGTTTTGATTCCTCTCAGCGCGACTGTCTGGATGTGCCGTATTCGCCGTAACTGCGTGAATATAGTGAAGCTCGAGCACGGACGACTTTTCGGCTTCTCTCTATAGATTGCGCCATCCCTTTGAGTTTCTCGTAAGCTTCGTTCTGATGGGTCTGTTTCATCATCGAAAACAGCTGGACGTACGTATCCCAATCAGTGAGTTGCGCAATCAATTCCTCAGCACGTATCATATATAGTTCCTTCTCGATTACGTCTGGGTATACCAAATGAGTGAGCTCTTCCTGTTTTACACAATAATCAATTATCGTGGAACGCTTCTTTAGCTGCTTAAGTTTAATGTAAGGCTTGGTGCGAGCTGCCGAATCTGACTGCCCCATTTTTGCTCGAAAGGCTTCTACAAAACACGAAAAACTGCTCTCTTTAAGTGTAAGCGGGAGGGTTTCCAGCACCGCCAAGAATGTCCCTGAATTTTCAATGAGAGCAGGTAGATGAGCATGCTGTCCGAAAGGAAACAAGTGCAAGCGCTAACGAAACAGGCTGCTTAGGTGAGTAATTCACTGGCCTTACTAAATAATGAAATCCAAACATTACAAGAGTTACCTGATATGACGTCTAAGAGTCTGTGGGTAGGAGCGGAAACCCGAACTAGGGAAAAGAATCGATCAGAGTAGGTTTCGTAAAAGCTTCGCGCACTTAGTGATAGCAGTTTCAGGGTTATCACCACACAAAAGAATGGAAGAGTTTGTAGCCGAGCTTTCGGAACTTGGTCCACTCAATTGGGAGGAACTCTTTAATAAACAAAAAGAGTTCTACAAACAGACAAGTCAGGAAGACTGACGCATGCGTATATTGGAAATTTTTTGAATGTGACATCAACAGAAGTTCTTGGCGCAGCAGAGCAGCGATTAAGACTCTCTAATGTCGACCAGTAGGGAACACCAATGCCGAATACAGCTGCATGCAGACAACATTTTTGTTCGAACGAAGACCCAATAAAGAATGAATACAGTCTAATGTTTCAGAAGAATCAGCCAATGGAGGCGAAGGCGGGACCCCACCGACTTCAGGACGGTCATGTGCGCGGTCCTCGAGAGCAAGACTCCACGGACAACTGAGCTGGCACGATTTGATCCTGAACGTGCACAGCAAGGTGGGTGATCGTTGTCTAAACAAACAGAGCGTGGAAGTTAACCAGGTGCAAACTTTTCGCAGCAGTTCGGGGAATATGTACAATGTGATCCATTTCAGAGCTGCAGAGAGCCAAACGCCTCAAAGCT
>OX375867.1:72966700-73287332 GCA_947359475.1 Heligmosomoides polygyrus bakeri
AACCTCTACGGTATTTGCGGCAGTTCGATCACGCAGAGATGTTCTTAGAGGGACTGGTGATCATGGTCGGACTTCACTGGTGGATGGTGGGTGGGTGCGATCCAAGCTACTCTTGTGGAAACTGCTTTCGCCGCTCAGGGGGAGTCCGCAGCTGGATTCTGCGCTCTTCGAGCGCAGAATCAGGCTAGGGAAGGGACTCCAGGGTGGGTGCGATCCAAGCTACTCGTGTGGAAACTGCTTTCGTCGCTCAGGGGGAGTCCGCAGCTGGATTCTGCGCTCTTCGAGCGCAAATCAGGCTAGGGAAGGGACTCCAGGGTGGGTGCGATCCAAGCTACTCGTGTGGAAACTGCTTTCGCCGCTCAGGGGGAGTCCGCAGCTGGATTCTGCGCTCTTCGAGCGCAGAATCAGGCTAGGGAAGGGACTCCAGGGTGGGTGCGATCCAAGCTACTCGTGTGGAAACTGCTTTCGCTGCTCAGGGGGAGTCCGCAGCTGGATTCTGCGCTCTTCGAGCGCAGAATCAGGCTAAGAAAGGGACTCCAGGGTGGGTGCGATCCAAGCTACTCGTGTGGAAACTGCTTTCGCCGCTCAGGGGGAGTCCGCAGCTGGAAAAGCGGCGCAAATCGGGTCGGGGGGGGGGGGATTTGGGCAGGGGAGGGACTCCAGGGTGTGGCTCGAGTGACGCGCCCGTGTTAAAATTGCCTGCATCCTGGAGTTCCCTCCCTTGCCCAATTCGGAAGCATATAAAACACGAATATGTAATCGAAACAAGGAGATAAGACATTCGCTGTATGTAGCTACTAGCCGCGGCAGGCCATGTTGACCCTCCCCCCCCCCCCCCCCCGACCCGATTGGGATTCGCATCGAGGAGTCACGATCCGACCACTACTGTGAGGTCCGTTTTCAAATGACATCGGCCACCGTGGTGCACTGACAAAAGTCAACGATGTAATGGCGACAACAAAGAGTTCATAGCGCAATCCGCGCAAAACAGGATCACCTTGGAACTTTGCTACAACGAAGAAAACTTGAAGTGATGATACTCGGAGACAAATAACATCATCGGCATTAACATGACATGCAGAAGCGTCAAAAATGCTGAACAAGTTTCAAAAATTCTAACACCACAGTGAAGGTGCAAGCCTAACTAACTCGAAACGACTTGGAGTTAGCGCGCTCTAATCGAACGCAGAGATTGCGTTGGGCGCGGCGCGGTCGTACGCGCCGGACAGCTGGTCTGCATTTACATGAGATGCCTGATCCCCTTCCTTTCGATCCTAATGACTGAATCTGACTCTGAAATATTAAAAAAATTTCGTTATAAAACTATGAAGAGGTTGCAGCGGAGCTGCTCGTAATAGCCGTTTAAATTCCCGCGCTATGAGCGAATGCGTGCGCGTCGACTCATCACTCACTGAGGGGATACGTAGACAGACGCCTGCGCGCTCTACGTGTCGCCCCACGGCCGGCCTATTTTTATTGTTGCATGTGCTGCACGTCGGTCGCTTGTTCTTTTGCACTGTGTTCTGTATTTTTGTTTCCGATGAAGGTTTTCGAAGAATCTCCGATGTGAACGGTAAGCAGGTAAGTACATTTATATGTTGTGGTGCATGTTGCATTTCTTAAAATATTGAAATGGACTGCCCCTGATTGGGATTGAACCAAGGGATCTCGAATAGGGCACTAGCACTACGATACTACGGGGGGGGGGGGAACAGGATATCCCTCTCCTTCTCCATTTCTTTCAATGTAGGTTTTGAATAAACTCACGTGGCCACGTCGCATAAGGCTTGACACGTATGAACGTGTAGTACACGTTGCAACTGACACGTTTCAACGTTGCGATACCTCAGTTTCTATCTTCACCTGGCCAATCGTCGTGCCCAACCACCTCCGCGGATCACTGCCGGGGACAATGAAGAGTCTAGTAATAGGCTGTCTACCGCAGGAGCGTCTGTGGTAGACATCCTATTACTAAATCCTTCATCTTCACCTTCCTTCCCATATTCACATTCCGTGTTGCAGGCTGTCTGACTACCGAATATGACCATATTCGTGCAGTGCATCGCGGAAAGCTGTCTTCTCGCGCTCCGAAAACGTCAACGCGGGAAGGCAGCCTTGCGCGGTGCACTGCACCATGAAAGGCTGTCTACCGCGGACACTCCCGCGGTAGACAGCCTTCCGTGTATAAACGAATGTGCTTATACCGCATGAGATCTCGATCAGGCTGTGATCAATTCTGGTCCGTTTGACTATTGCATTCACTTTGAAAAGTGTGTTCCTTACACTTCCTTCTTGTTCTTACTGAGCGAGAGTCATTGGCGAGAGTAAACCTCTGAGTGCTCTGTGACAGACCCCTTCCGTGGTGCATTATCTGGATATATCCTAGATATCTATTCTGAAAATATCTGTCTATAGATGGATATCCTGTTCCCCTGTAGTATCATTGCGCCTAGGCACTTTTTAGGCAGTAAACACAACGTGTGAGCGTTGTTCCTCGGCTATTGAATCTTACTATTTAATCCGCTTAATCCGTGAGTCATGTTGTCAGTCACTGGGAGGGGGACTGTAGCGAAGAGATGCCAACGAGGGGCGTTCGTTCCCTACTTAATCCCGCCCGTCGCCCACTTCCCGCCCTACCGGTGCCGTCCTATTTGGACAAGTTTGCGGGCGACAAACCGTCGTTAATTTGCGTGCCGGCGTCCAAAAATCTAACATCTGACAGGAGAAGATGGAGGAGCGCATCTCATGGGGAACTCCGTAGTCAATTTTTATTCAGCTCGGATGTGGAGACAGTTGAAAGGAAGAGGTGGATTCTTTGAATTTTTGACACAACTAGAGACTATGGGTGATTCCGGTAAGCAGTTGGTGGTTTCTACATTGTAATCTGAAAAAGGCTTATCTGAAATTGTGTAAAAAACCGGCTCACCGTCCTTTCATTTTAAAGGATTAAACAATATTCAAATTGGATAACTTTCTAGTGGATGATCGCCTTGTTGTCATGGGATATCTCGTTAAGATGTTGTTGTACTTGTCGGAAAATGCGGGCGACTTATCGTTAGTACTGAACAATGTGGCGGGACCTGAAGAAAGCCTTGGCTCTCCAGTTGAAAAGTCCTTTTTTCCAAATGTGGCGTACAGCACTCTGTTTCTTGTCTCAAGAACGAAATGTGTTCAGAATAGAGTTGAAAGGTCAACGGAAGTGATTAGAAATGCGACGCCTCCATGTCGGCCCCATTAGCTGGGCGAAGGGCGGCTGTGGGCAACTTGCCAGCAGCGCTCTCGACGTCTTCTTGCTGCTCGTTGCGCACGACGTCCTCCGCCTCAGCAAGATCTGGTTTGGACCCTTCGATCGGTTGGAGATTTAGGTCTCCTGGGTCCTGCTCGTCGTCGGATACCATCGTGGTATCTGTTCCATTGAATTGTCGACTGATACCCACGTGACCGAAACTACTGGTATAACGTTAGAACACGTCATTTTCCTGTAATCCACTCTCCTCGTTGGACGAAAATTATAACGTGACGGTTCCGTGTCGACTGGTTGGCTTTCATCCACTTCGTTCTCCCCGACTCTGGGCGAACTTTCAGGATGCTGCTGAGATGTATTAGGGGGGGGGGGGGGCAAAAGTAATGAGACTCTCCGTGCGGTGTTCATATATCTCGTGAATGCAGTCTGGTTTCTGCTTATCGTATTTCTATGTTTGTATGCTACCTACTGAAGGCCACCTGAGAAGTTACCATTTCCGCCTTTTCCAAAAGCATGCCAAAACCGCAGTCTGTCTCATGCCGAAACCCCAGCCTGACGAGTCGCAAATCTCTCCCGATTCCCAACCCCGAGCAGCCTGGACTCAATCTTAACGCAAGATGAGAAGTACGTCTTCTACCTTAACCCTGCCAAGCAGCCAGTCTGGGTGAGACCTGCTGACCCGTTACCGACCTTCGTTCGGCGAGATGTTCACGGCGAGAAGCACCTTCAGAGCCTTTGGGTCTGCGCTCATGGACCGGTATACTGGAAGCTGTTTACCAAAAGCACGGCGATGGACTCCAAGGCCATGGTAAACGAAACAGAAGAGATGGACCTGCGACTCGAACTTATTCAGTCACAGCGCGTCAAGAAGGTCCTCCTCTTCGACAACGCCGCACCCCATCGGGAACAAGTGAACACGGATAAGCTTGCCCCCAGCTGCGCTACGTTCAATGCTCCACCCACCGTATTCGCCGGACATCTCTCTATGCGACTACCTCCAGTTCTTGAGCCTACGGGACTTCCTGGTCGGAAGGGATACAAGAACCCAAGCAGTCCCAACTATATCGAGTGGTTGATCAACACCAGGCCCAAGCAGTTCTGGAAGGATGTGATCAGGAAGTTGGCTGAGCGATGGCAGCAAATGGTTGACCTTAATGGCAAACACATTCCTCAGCATCGTTGAGTTGTAATTGAGTTATAGAGAGATAAAGAATTTTTTTCAATTTGTCTCATTACTTTTGGTCCCCCCTAATACCTGCTGCGCCAATATGTCAGCGTCTCCTGCCAGCACTGCGCGAGCCGCCAGCCTTGACATCGTGTCCGGCTTGACTGGTGCTAACATCCGGCACTTTTCTAGCATCGTCAACACAGGATTGGCGTGCTTTTCGACATTGCTTTGTGAAGTCCCGACCGCCATACGGCGGTGTAGTGTGCTCAGCATGTACGACCGAAACCTGGTAGTGTTCTTGAGGAGAAGTTCAGCAGTTACCCAGACTCTTGTGTCTTCCATAGCCAAATGAATTATCGGGGCTTTAAGTATATCAGCCTGGTATGCTCCTTCAACGAAGTTACCTACTGCCCAACCCAATTTACTACTAACGGGGATTTGAAATTCCACTTTAGCCAGGAAAGCATTTATATCAGGGGAGGTCCAGATTGCATTATGTACTCCGTGATCCGACGCTTCCGCGACGCATGCCGCTATGGTCCCACAGGCAGTGCTGTGGAGGTCTCCAGGAAGTGGATGATCTCCTGAGGACGAGACTCGAATAACATAAAATCCGTGAGCTTAGCCTCGACTAAACCCCTCTACGACTGCTGTACAAGTCGCATGTCGCTTGGAAAGGGAATCGCGCTTGAGACGTACTGAATATTGGCTATATTTCTGCTTCGTTGTCCTTCGGCGTATAGGCGAAGCGCATGTAGTCAATCTGTCGTGGTCTAAATAAGGCAACGTTAAAGGAGCTACCGGTGATCTGGTCCAAATCCTTGGGATTGCGAAACCGATTTTTGTTTGCAGTTACCAGGTAGCGGTAACCTTGCTTGCACAATCTGAATGTGCCGTTTGCCTGGAAATCCAAGGGTATCCTTAAGCTCGGCGATATACAAGGCCGAGCTGAGCCACGCGTCATATGGTGAACTTCCGTGATAAAGTAGCTTCTTCCACGTTAGGAGTTTTGAAAATTTTCAATTACAGGGTGCGTAAAAAGTATTGACGCAGTAAATGGCGGTTGTGGAAATAGTATTGCGCAGTACGTTTTAAAATATTCATTAGAGAAATATGGAAAATGATCTTGCAAACACGACAGAATAAGTCATAATTGACATCGGCTCCTTTACTGTGAATACAGGAGCGAAAACGACGGAGAAATTCATGAGCACGCGCCGCTAGTACTCGATTGGATTTCGTCCCGTGCTTTTAACAGGGCCCTTCTGCGACTGGTCACTTCTGTTGAAAGTAACCCAGACCCCATTCTCCAAAATCGCCTAAAAAGAGCAATCCAGCGGATTCATGTTTAAGCTGTGCTCGTCTGAGAAGCTGTCCACACCTGCGCGCGTTATCTGTTTGCCGTTATCGGACAGAGAGTGATAATTTTGAATTTGAACGTTGTCGTGCTTGGACATCTTGTAATCATAATCTGTTATGACAGAGCCGTGGCTGACGTTTGGGTTGCTGACTTCTTTCCTCACCAACCGTTTCGAACAGCGCCAAATTCTCTTGTTAAGGAAGTATTCAGCTGTCTGGGTAACAGACAAAAAAGGGCCACCGTAACGGTGACGATCATGTTTCTTCAGTTTTTTCGTGAGTGTTTTTTGAGCACAATACAGACAACAAAAATAACACACAAAAACCTAGAGGGGTAGGAAGAGAAAGCTGGAGCTGAAGCAAAAAGTAGGTGCGTCAATACTTTTTACGCACCCTGTACGGCGAGGGAATACACCTGACCAGATTACCGATAATAAGGCTACGGAGGTCGAATCCTCTTTTACCAGTACGAATAATGATGCCGAACTGGTCGATCTGGATGGTATGGAGGTCCCATCGGTCGGGAAAAGGAAGCTCGATATGAGCTGCTTCTAGTCTCGCCCCGAAACCTTACAAGGTTTTGAGCCTATATAAGACAGGTAAGATACCCTTGTGGCGTTTGAATCCTCTTACGTAGGTGTGCTGTTCCTGAAGAGGAGCCTGGTCTACTAGGGGCATAGTTGACAGATCTCCTTCGCTCCTCCTTATACTTAAAATGTGGTTGTAACTATTAAAACGGCAAAAGCTTTGAATGCCTTTTGGCCAACCGCTTCCAAAAGGGTACCTCGTGACCTACCTTAGGTAATCCAGATGGGAGCAGGTGTAAGCCACTGTACCCTGCATCTGGTACTTTCTCATAGTTGCGAACATCCAGATCGGGGTGATAATACTCACATTTCTTGATCTGTACCCTGGGCTTGAAAAAGGGAGCCCACGGGTGGGACGAAAACTGCTCAAACTTTCCCGTAGGAGCGGTTTGCGGAACCTTAGTTTCAGTTCTCTAGAGGGGCATTCACGGTCTTTGCCGCTGGTGGCGCCTCCTCGGAAACTGCTTCTTGGAAGATAGTTGCTTTCTCGATAAGCGATGACAGCGTCTCAACCACTGATTCGCTATTTTTGAATCGTTTCACCGCTGGTTGGCTGAAAGCTCCCGAACTGGACCTGGCAACATTTCATATTCGGTTTGGGGCGCTGATTTCTCAGAAAAGGTAACGAGCTGAGACACTGCTTGTATTGTACTGCCAGTTGACATTTCTTCAAAAACAGTTAAGCTTGGGGTGGCGGATCCCTCCGAAAAGGTGATGAGCCCCGGTTCTTTACTATCTCCAATTTCACACCTTCCTCGTCAGAGACGTATGAAATGAAGGTGAGAATTGCTTTGAATCACCGCCCGCCGAAACGGGAGCGTTTACCGCTGCCGTCGGTGGTGATGTCTTCTCCCCATCACCAGCATTTGAGAGCATGACGTCCATTGGTTCTTCATGAACGTTGCTGTCAGAAACCGGCAGAGGATTGCGATCTTCTACTGCTAGGGGCGAGAGTCTCTCAGGTGAGGTAACGCTTTGAGCACTGTGAGAATCACTTGACATTTTTCTGAAATAGGTGAAAGTTTCTTTTTGGAGAGGCTTCGTGAAAAACACAACATATTAGCGATCTATGACAGTAGGTGGAAACGAGGAAATTGGAACTTGAGATGAAGGTAAGATGCGCTTAAGTAATAGAGGGACAGATATCGACGAAAACGGCGAACGAGGGAAGTCGAGAATAGGAGTTATAGTCGTCGTGCAGCAAATAGAGAATACGTCGTGGGGCGAGCTGAAAATTGAAGTATTCGCGAAAAGGAAAAAATGTGTGTGAGGTTATGAAGCTTATTGACGATTTCTAGGGCGGAGATTATAGTGATGCGATGGACTCCCTGAGGCTGTAGCAGTAGGGAATGCTCTAGTTGATTCCTTCCGTTGGTGGATGTAACCAGGGATATGCTCTTCGGGTAGCGCCTCGACGTAATCGTGCTCCTCCGGTACCGAGGAAGGGTGGATTGCTAGACCTGTAAGGTCCACGACCTTTTTTATTTGTTTAAGGTGAACACGACGGGGCTGGGACTGCGGTGACGTTATGCTTACATTTGTAGGTATGGGTGGTCGACCTTCAAAACACGAAATTGACCAATCCAGGGGAAGCATAATTTCCGAGCGAGCCCCGACTTGCTGGTGTAGTTGCGGAAAAACATTCGATCTCATTCGCAGATCGTAGATGAGCGAGCTTTCTGATCGTACACGCGCTTCATAGACGCCTTATATGTTCTAGCGTGCTCTGCTGCTTGCTGCCACGCTAGTTGTAAGGCCGATACTAGTTGCGCTTTATAGTCGTCCGTTTCCGAGGGACCAGGGATTTGAGGTCGGGCGTCGGGCAATAGTATGCGATCTACGGTAACAACGGGATCTCTGCCAAATATAAAAAAATATGGTGATTCGCCGGTATTCATTTATGGTGGTGTTGTAACAAAATGCTACGCATATTATGAATAAATCCCATCCCTTCTGTTTAATATTGATAAATTTAGAGAGAGTAGCTTGAAAAGTGCTGAAAGTTCTCTCCGTAGCACCGTTTCCCATCGAATGATAGGAAGTCGCAAAGCTCCTGGTAAAAATACACGTAAAGCTTGAAGCCTGATCGGAGACTAATTCAGCCCTAGTGGCATATTTCAAGACACATTCCGTTAGGAGTGCGTGTGCGATCGTATTAGCCCTCGCGTCAGGTAAGGGAACGGAAATTACGCACCGGTGAACCAACAAATAATATTTAAACTGTATTTATTACCGCGCTCCGTAGTTTTGAGTGGTCCGCATAACTCCAGTCCCACTTTGGCGAACACTGCTACGCTGTGCACGGGAATGAAGCGTTCGTGGAATATTTGCTTCAGATTGAGGCACATTTGACAGGTGAGACAGGAGTCACACCACTCTCGGATGTCACTGTGCACAGAATGCCAGTACTTTTTACGAAGGATTTTTGCAAGGGTCTTTTTCCATCTCATATGACCGCTTGAAAGAGCGCTGTTGTGAGGAGCGTCAAAAATCAGATTCTGCAGGTGCTTGTGGACTAATAAAACGGTGTGTTATTGTCCGCGTTTAGGAAATAGTGGATACAATCGTCATTTTTAATAATGCACCTAGAGGCTATTTTTCCAGCCTGATTAATCGCTGGTGTATCTATGGGTAATTCTGAATCGTTTATAATACTCCGGAGACACTGCAGCAGATTGCCCCTTCTCTGCTCATCAGCAAATCTAATAAGATCAGGGTTTCCGCTAACGTATGTCCTGAGTAAATACACTGTGTAGGGCTTATCCGCCTAGAAAGACATGGGTAGGCTGAAAGGGAACTCAATGATATCTCGTAGTCCCTTGTCGGGAAGGGAAACACTATCGCAGCTCTCGTGTGCTCTAGAGAGTGCGTCGGCGACCGTATTTTTGGAGCCTTTAATATGATTTACCTTAATGTCATAGGTCTGCAATTCAATGGGTCAACGTGCCAAATTATCATGGTTTTGCTCTTGTTAAGAAGAAACGTCAATGGCTTTTGATAGCTATACAGTGTTACTTGCACCATAAAGGTTTGAATTGCCTGAGAGCCAAATAATCGCTCCTAATTCGATTTGAACCGAGTGTATCGGCGCTCGGTCTCCTGTTTTACTATAGTAAGCGACGGCATAAAATTGCTTTGAAATGGCCCTGCTTTCCTGCATTAGAGCGCCGGTTTGAGCGACGCCGCTTGCATCGGTAAATATGTGGAACGGCTGTCGTAGTTCGGGGTGCCGAGAATAGGCTTCCTTAATAGTGCGTCTTTCAACTCCAGAAATACAGCTTCTTGCGCTTCTGTCCACTGGAACTTTGTTTCTCCACGGGTCATTCTAGTTAGGATTCTGCTAAGTTAGCGAAGTTAGGAATGAACCTGCGGAAAAAACCTACCATTCCGAGAAAACGCTCTATTTCTTTAGTACTGCTAGGTCTAGGAAATTCCCGTACTATTTCGTATTGGCTCCGGCTGCTGAGTAGCTATCTTTACTGACGACATGACCCAGAAAAGATATTTGCTGTCTGGCAAAAACACACTTTTTAGAGAAGCTTTTGGGTTAAAGAGCCGTAGTCGTATAAGAACTTTTTCGATAGACTGAAGGTGACTGCTGAAATCTTTGTTGTATGTTAAAATGTCGTGAGAAGATTACCCTCTAGACCGTCAAGGATCCTGGTAATTATTCGAGCAAAGAAGCTACCCCCCCCCCCCAAATTTTAAACCAGAGGGGAGATGGGTCATTTGGTAGATTTTAATTTCCGTATAACTCCGCATTTGTAACTATTTTCTTTGTCTAGGGAAGGCTGAAGATATCCATTAGCAAGGTATAATGTCCTGTAGAATCGGTTGCCAAGTAGATTTCTTCTAGGACATCATCTATGCGTGAAATAGGGTACCGGTCCAGCATGGTTTCAGGTCATTCCATTAATTGGATGCCTCATATCCAGACAAACTTATCCTTCTTCCGAACTACGACCAAAATATAAACCCAGTGGGTGTGCGATTCCTTCATAACACCCGCTTTAAGGAGCATGTTCGGTGTTTTCGAATTTCCTCGCAATATTTGGCGAAAACACGGTAAGGTCGAACCTTACTAGAGGTCGTTATTGGTTGGTGCCAGCGGCGTAACTGCCAATATAGTATTGGTGACGTGAAAATACATCAGAATATTTATCGAGAAGCGCGAGTAACTGACTGCGTTGTGCGTTATTGAGATTGCAATTATCCAGGTTGACTACGTAGGTTGGGTCTGCTTCATTTCTTTCAAAGACGCAAGCTACGGGGTATGCGCAGGTAGCAACTTCTGCCAGTGTCTTTCCTCGCGGACCCCAGACGCGTTAGCGATTCGAGAACCCTCGTATAAAGTTTGTGGCTGGTTAGTTGGGTTACTCACCAGCATGCATTGGATGAATTGATTATTGTGGGAGCTGCAATGAGGTCCCTCTGAGATAATTGTGCTGACTGCGAAACCAAGATTAAATTGTTGTCAGAGCTTACATTTTGCACAACACACGAGACGATTTGCTCTGCGTTAGGTGGGATTTGTTACGTGTCGCTAACACGCACGGGAAAGTCATTGTCACTTGAGTAGTTACAGGATGTATTTGTCCTAAAGTCAGATTACAGAGACTAAAGAAACCGTTTTCGCCTTAAAGTCCATAATCATTTTCGGTAGTAATGAAAGCATGTCATTTCCTATAATTACTTCATAAGCGGAGTTGATATTAGGGACACATAGACCTTTTGTAAAGTGAACGACAGGGGTCAACTCAATGTTTGCAATTTTCATTCTTACTACCTTAGATCCGGTCATAGAAACTTGGGTGCCAGCCATACCTACTGCTTTTAGAGAAATGGGAGAATCAAGATGGAAGATACCGAGAGCTGAGCAAAGATCCTGGGCTGCTAATGTGATACCGGAGCCAGTGTCAACTAAACCTGACACCTTAACTCCGTTGACGGTAATACGGTATGAGCGGACATAGAGTGATCGACAAGAGAGAGCGCGTAAACACGTGGGAATGACGACCTTGGCTGAAGTTCCAAAGATTCCTGGGGTGAAGCACTGTACTCGGTTTGTGATTGGTCGGCGCGTTGTAGGCCACGCTCCTTGGCCTGCCCTTGAAAAAAGGCATAAAGGATGATCAGCCGCAATAAAATGTTAGGAATCACAAGAGAACAACATGCAATGACCCAGAGTTTGTAGAGCGGTGACGCGAACTACGAGAATGAATTGAAAGGAGAAAGAAGCGAAGGAAAACCATTAGGGGTTGAGTAGGTGTTATCCTGCGTGTTAGCAGCAATGTGCGCCTTAAGAGCCATTTCGTTGCCTTTGAATGCTGACCAAAGCTCCGTAAACTGCTGCTCCGGTACAAATTCGCTAATGTTATTGATTACAAAGTTATGAAAGCGAGTAGGAGGTGGACGAAGTTCACTGAGAAGGCGATTAAAGGAGTTATGGACACGGTAACTCTATCCCGTTTGAGAGGTTCATAAACGCCGGTCAACGGAAAGGATTTTGTCACGGTATTGTTAAAGACGGCATCAAAGAAATTATCGTTAGAGCATGAAGTGGAACCATGTCCTGAGGGATAATTTTAGTTAAACCGTCAATAAAGGTATTCTAGTGAGATTTGTCCGGAAGAAATATTGAAATAGATGGTAGAGTAAAACGAGAAGAATTAAACGTGATGAGTGCGTACATGGACGGTGAAAGGCTTGCACAGGCATTTGTGGGCACGATATTACCGCCAAGATATTTTGCTTCAATATCGGAGTGTTGTAGAATATTACGCATGGCCGAAGTTGGATTTGCAGAAGTATAAGAGACCAGAGAAGCGCTTAAGGAATTTACGGACTTGCAAAGTGCGGCCACGGCATAGTGAAACGAGGCGCTTAAAGAAAGCTTCATGTTATCTTCGACTGCTAAGTTGCGCGGTTAACTGATTTGTGGTTGCAAGTCCCACTTTCTGCCTCACTGAGGCGCCAGCTTGCCGTTTGGGACGAGGATACGGAAAAGGTTTAATAGCATAACATTCATCGCTAGGAATAAGAGAATGACCACAATCGGAAACTGGCGGAGATGAGAGTGTGAACGATGGAGCAAATTCCTTAGAATCACTGCCGGCGAGCGTACCCTTCATTGAACTAACGTAAACATACTGGCAAGACTCCTGCGAGTCGGCGTCCATACGACCGCAGCTCCAGAGGTAATCGAACATTGCCCGTCCTTGTATAAGCATCCATTCACGGTCCCGATGGAACTTTCCATTGATGTTGAGCCGTGGTGGGCGTATACTGTTGCCTGGAAAACAACGCAGTGGTGAGATCATGGTCGTGAATCCTCGAAGGACTCTGATGTACTGAGTAGGAACGCCCTGAGCGAGCAGGGCTTCGAGGACCGCTTCAGTCTCGACGGAGTCGAATGCGTTCTTCAGGTCGATGAACGTAAGGCACAGCGGCAGCTTATACTCTCGCGACACTTCGATGAGCTTCGTAATGGTGTGTATGTGATGGATCGTGCTGAGTCATCTCCGAAATCCTGCTTGTTCGCATGGCTGTCCTTCGTTCAGCGTTCTGCTAATCCTGTTCAGGATGACTCGAGTAAACCGCTTGTAGACTACGGACAGCAGGCAGATTGGACGATAGTTGCCAATGTCGTGAACGTCTCCCTTCTTGTACAGCAAGACGATCTTGCTGGTGATCCACTGAGATGGAACCTTGCACTCTGCCAGGTACCGCATGAAAAGCCGCAATAGGGTGTTGATGAGCGTTGGTGGGGGGGTTTTCAGATGTTCAGGTCTGATCCTGTCAGGACCGGGTGCTGTACGTTTCTTCACCGACGAGATGGCGTGTCGGATCTCGGAAGGGAGAACAGAGGGAGCGACGTATCAATCCTGCGGAAGATGGCATGGGGCAGGTGGACGAGGCTATCGAAGAGATCGGAGTAGAAGTCGTGGATGACATTCTCCATGGTCCTTCTGTAGAAGGTTACGGTTCCGTCAAAACGTCGGAGAGCGGTCATCTTGGTCATGAAGCTGGTGACACGCCATTTCGTTCCGGCGGGTATTGCGGATGCTCAACCCTGCCTCTGCGGCTTCAGCCAATACTTCCGCCCTTCTCTCCTTACGATCCTCCTTTATCGCCGCTCTGCCTTGCTTCGCAAGCTCGGACGTCAGTTGGTAGTTGTCTGATGCTCGTGCTACTCCACGCTGGCGTATGAGCTCGAGAGTTTCCTGGTCTTCAACCTCTCGGCTCCCTTAACACTATCGCTGAGATGATACACGAAGCGGTGGTATTCTTCATCAATGTTGTTCATGACGGCATTTTCCGAAAGGCCGGCAAGAGAGGTGTAGCGGTCCCAATTGGTGGTCGTTCTGGGACTCCTCTTTTTGAACTTCGCGGCCTTCTCCCCTTGACGCGAAAAGCGGAACCTCGCGCGAAGGAGGCGGTGGTCCGGTCCTGTGCAGAATTTGGGGACAACGGAGACGTCGGTCAGGCAATACTTGCGATTGAAGATGATGTGGTAGATCTCGTTGTGGAACTGGCCACCGGTGGATTCCCAGGTCCATCGTAGAGAGGGAGGCTTCTGGAACTGTGAGTTTCCATGGATGGCTTTGGTCGACATGATAAACTCGGACAGCCTTTCACCTTGCTCGTTCCACTCCAAACCGTGGGTTCCGATCTGAAGTTCTTCCGGCGACCTTCGTGGCCCGATCTTGGCGTTAAGTCGCCAACGATCACATTGTAGAAGGCGTGGTCTTCCTTATAGAACTTAGAAGGACGTCATTAAGAACATATATATTATAAAACGTAGCGTGGTAGCGCAGTCGGAGATGGCGTCGGGTGCTGCGTGCCCGTATCTTGGTTTTTGGTTCGGATGCCATTAAGGCCAATCAAGCCTTCCATTTCTCCGGGATTTGTGACTTGGTTCCAGACATCTATGACCAAGGAAGGTGCCAATCTCCCACGGAACTTTGAAATGAGAACTAGCTGGTTGTGGAGCCTGTGATTGCAGCTGTCTAGCTTAAAGCTGTGAAATGCATTTCTTGAACGAGTTCTGAGCCGTTTATCAGTGCAATTGATCATCACGGCACCGTCGTTCAAGGTGATATAGCCGCAGGGCTCTCGCTCCATGAAAGGTAGGTCGTCGGTTCGATTCCCACTGGTGCCTTCTTTTGCATGCTAGTTCGGCTTCAATGGGACCTTTTATATTACATCCACATCAATTTTTTGTTCAAGAGATTTTGTCCAATCATTAAGCGTAGATAACATCTGCGTATCAGTAGATTTACCTATTCGAAGGCCATGTTGATCGTTAGGGATAACATTATTAGACTCGAAATATAATACAAGGGCTGCCTTGAGTTTCCTCTCAAAGACCCTTGCAAAAACTGATGTGTTGCTAATTGGACGAAAGTTTGATACAAGATGGTGGGGAGGCTTCTTCGGAATAGGAGTAACAAAGACATGATACACTCAGACAGCCTTTCACCTTGCTCGTTCCACTCTAAACCATGGGTTCCGATGTTTCCTTCGTGGCCCGATCTTGACGTTGAAGTCGCCGACGATCACCTTGTGGAATGTGTGGGCTTCCTTATAGAGCTCCACGTAGAAGGCTTCGACGTTTTCATCTTCATAGTTGAGTGTTGGGGCATACGCGACGAACACAGTCAAAGCTGGCACGGAGCCACATCGCTTCTGTCGCAGACAACCGATTCGGCTTGTCAGAGACTCGTACGAATCGATGTTCATGGCCAAGTACGTGTTGACGAGGACACAACGCCGCCAACTCCCTGCTGTCCCGTGTTCCGTGGAACCGCTCTTCTCCGGAGTCGTAGGCGGCGTGTTGGGGTGGTGTCTTCTCGTCTCGGTCAGTCCGATGGCGTCGTACTTGATCCTCCTTGCTTGCGTCATCAAGTCCTCGACAAAGGCTTCCGATGCGAGCGTGCGGCTTTGTAAATACGGATCGTCATCCTAGTCCTTCTCAATTTGCGCAGCCTGGTTAGGCCCTGAGCTGTTAGCAGGCTCCTCTTGCTCGTCCTTCTCACCGCTGCAGAAGTGAGGGCTCCTTCGGGGTCACGGGAATGAGGCCCTTTAGTGTTGCTGTGTTAGACTGGAGTACATACGTGTGTGTAGCTAGTCATCTCCGTCGTGCGGGCGAAGAACTCTGGACAGGCAGCCAGACTGCTCGAAAAGACCGGGCGAGACTTAAGGCGGCCTCGAATCACCTCACATGTATTCCCATCTACCGAGTGCAGGCTTTTGTTCGGGCCGACACAGTTGCAAACCGCAGAGGCGCAAACACATCCACACACATTGTGCATAAACACGCTGCTCCCGCGCACAAGGAGCGAGTCAACTCGACACAGCAGGAGCAAGGAGTCCATACCCTGCATCCCACCTATGTCTCTGGGCAGTACACGGCCGCAGGCAATGTACTTGCATTACTAAGGTCACCTCCACCAATTAACGAGTTAGGAAACACTCATGAAATGCTTTGAGAAAAGTAGAGTACTTAGGTGCTCCTAGGAGGTCTACCGACTATAAAATCGAACTCGTCGTGCAATTTCAAACTGGAGACGTGCTCTACGCACTGAAGGATCATAATTTCGTTTTCAAAGAGGACGATCACTTGGGCTTCTCTTAAAAGGCCTGTCGTCTATCTAACTAAGTTTCTCCAGGAATTTCAGCCTGGAAGCATGCCACACAATTCTGATATAAATAAAAATTGATATCTAACGAAAACGAACAACGCCAAGGGTTATTTAGGCTGGATAATTTTGGCTCATTCGATAGAGATCGAAATGCTAGTACAGGAGATGTGTTCACATGAGTAGCCTGGAAGCATGCACGCAGTCAATTTTGATATAAATGAAAACTGATATTTAATGAAAATTAAACAGCGCCCGGAGAAAATCGTTATGATGGTCATTGAGGCAAGATTCTTTCCTGACTAATTCGATAGAGCTCGAAATTCTGATATAGGATATGGTAGGTTTCACATCATTCCGAATTTCTGGACTGCCACTAGAAGCCCTCTAATCCTCCTAGCTTTCTACCGATTGTAATCACACCAAATCTGGTCGACCTACAGGCTCACGTGGTTTGCTGGGTCACAATCGATCACTTTCGAGGCGAGGGCTGTCCTGGCTCAGTGCGGAGCGACGGATGTCACGGTGCGAGTCGACGCTAATTGGCTCAGCAGGCACTGTCCCGCGTCTTTGCCGCGCCGCTTTCAGGCAAATCGTCCTCCCACCCCCCCCACCCTTCGCCCGGAGTCCGTGCATTTCATCCCCCCTGCGTCTTTGGGCAGCAAAGGGTCGCATTTGACTTTCGGTTTATTCCTCTTTCCATTACCAGGGGAAGGGTATAAACGACAACCTGTCCAAGATCATTCTGATAACGGACTCCGAGCAGTCTCGAACAGTCTACATCCTTGCGAATCAAGCCAAATCAACTTTTTGTTCAAACTTCCTTCTGCTTCATCTACTCTATTGAGGAACTGATATTCAGTTTGAAAGGATATGGAAACAGATCGATGGAATACCACCAAAAATGTGGCCGGGTACGAGGACCGATGGCACCAGAAGCCGTGTTCGGGTTAGCCACGTATGATTTCCCTGAATAGTTTCGTACAGCTCTCTCGTCGTCTCATAAAAGATCGGCCATGTCGAACAGAGGAATTGCTTGTTATCACAGTATTGTCGCACTAAACATATCGTCTGGAGTTTCAGGCTGAATCAGTCCGGAAGTAATGACGAAGAGATCATCGCTGAAGGTGACGAGTACGTGGTTTTTCTATAAGGAGCTGCTCATTTTACAATAGCTTCCGGCGCTTGATAGTTTGTTTACAAAAACGATTCGTGTTTATCATAAAGGAACCCTTTATGAGTGAAAAGTTAGCTATACAAAGTAGCAGACGTCTCGGCACGTAGTGGCTATGTTAAATGGCAGGTTTAAAATATCTGGCGAAAATCATCCGAAACAGAATTTCTTAGCCAAATCTATGCTGCGTGCTCGGGCGCAATGAACCGATAAGGCTTTACTCTGGTAGCGAGACTCGAATAAAACACTTTTCCCTCTGTAAAATCACCAAACAATTGTTTTTGCACTAAAGGGTTTGCCCAGGAGTGGGCTTAACATAACAGTGAAGGGTCTCAAACGTAGGTCTGAACGGGGGGGGGGGGGGGGGGGAATGGATAGCACTGTGAGAATCTTCACCCTTCGTATAGTAGAAAAACATGTTTCGTTTTTGCTGAGTCCTTGAACCCAAAGAGGTACGGGCCCTAAAGGCTGGATACAACTGCATCGTCAGCGCGTGCCCACATGCATACCTGCTCGCGCTGCCTCCTTTACCAATTTGTTTCCAGCACATCTCCTACACATAAATATATATCACACTAAATTGTCAAATAAGGGTCAGATTGTGCCGTGCACGAAGTTTGGGCCAAAAAGGTCACCATGACCTTACAATAGTCACCCTTACCTCTGCAGCTCACCGTACTCCAGCGTAATACAAAAAGTGGATGTCGGATTCGTGATCAGCACCCCAAAGAACCCTCCTGGAAGAAGTTTGGGCGAAATTTTTTTTCACCTCTCCTCGACTCCTGTCTGGAGTCGTGAAAGTATTTACAATAGTGCCTTAATAGCACTCTAAATCAGCTTACTTCCTACACATCTACAGATTTATTTTACTTTAAATTGCCAAATAAGGGTTACCGTGAGATGTGTTTCACCCACTTTTCTCTTTAATTGTATCATACAATCTTTCGTGTTTTTCAGTGAATGTCAAACAGTGACTTTTAGTAAGCAGATTTAAGGGGTGGATACCAGAGATGAGCGGATAACAAAATTCTCAAACCCGGATAACGGATAACGGATAGTTTTGCCCAAAAATCGCCGGATAACGGGAAAACGGATAACGAACAAACAACAAAAATAAAACTGGACTTAAACTGCTCTAGTTTCAACATCAGACATGGAACGCAACTGCTGTCAAATTATAAGTCCTTTCTAACGACTTTAATGGAGTTTTTTTTAACATAGTGCAGTCACCTTAACAAAGCCCTTTGGGATTCTCACGAAGCTTCAGTAAAAGAAACGCTTCTTCATTGCCATCCAAACCGATGCCGAGTTCGAATTGCGAACCACAATTCCTTCACCAGGTTCCGCGAACTGCTATCAAACTCATCAGGGAGGACAAGTAGCAAGACCACCAAGCTGTGAAACTAAAACTGTTCTGCAAACTCTACTCTTCTGATGTTTCGCTATGATCACCTTAATTTGAATCTGGAAAGGATGAGGAGAGATTGAGAATTTGTTCATCCAAGCACATTTCCATAATACGATTTATAAGTTTTCATATTTTGCCGTTTAAAACGAATGGAAAGAACGAGAGAAAGGATGCGTAAAACAGCCCAACTAATCGTATGGAAACATTCACAAGTCGCCCTTGGAGGGAGAGAATGTGAGACTCATTCACCTCTTATTCACTCACATTTCCTCCATTGAACAGCAACTTGCTGGCATTTTGTAAGTTTCCATTGTTGGGTTGTTTTACTGATCAATCGTCAGGTTTTCTTTTTGAATTAAGACTGTGACCAAACAGAATGATCCTTAGATGAGTGGCTCCTCCGATGCCTCTTGACTTTTCTATGCTAGGCCGACTCAACCGAATAAAGTCTGCATAACAATCTTGGTTTCGCAGCTTCACACGGATCGATACTCTTGTTCGACAGTATCCCATGATCTAAGAACGTGGAATGAGATGGATGGAACACCAGCTTTCTACAGGCTAACCACTTCAAGCCATTGTGCAGTCCTAATACAGAGAGATATGAAAACTAGAAAAGCAGAAGTAGAATGTCCCTAAAAGGCAATCTTAAATTAAAATGAAGCTCCAACATGCGCAGCGGGGAATCAGTTTAATGCAGTTCATTTGCACCATACAGATTTTTTAATAGAGAGGATCAATTTCTTAGGATTACGGAGGTACTACTAGTACCAGCGTACAGAAAATACTTTCAGGAAATCGTTTCTCTAAACACACCTCAACAATTTGTAGGAGCGTAGCTTTCTCCACTCATTTAGATTGAACCTGTACCCATTTTGCTTGTATTCATTACTGCTCAGCGGTATGTGTTTAACGCGTTACAACAGTCTATCAGTAAAAACTAAAATACCTTTGCCGCATGCTACCTACACATTGCAATCGTGGAAAAGAACGCTAAATTCGGCATTAAACAGTTCATCTTGTATGTGCCAGAACCTCCACTTGTGACCGTCATTAATATTATCAAGGCAGCGTGTACGCATTCTTGGTCTGCATATGGCTTGTGGTGAAAGGCTCATGAAGAAATCAGCCCATAGTACCATAGATGTATGGTATAAATGAACGACCCTGGAAGGATGGAAGTTAGACGTCTTTATAACTATGTCACCAGTGCCTGAAGTCACCCACCTTCTAGATTTAAATGCCCTCTATTGTTGCTCGCGAACACTCCCATGATTATGAAGCTTACACAGCTATGCAATACCACGCCCAAACCTGGGTATCAGCCATTTTGTTGTTCGTTATCCGGCCCAAAATTGCCGGATAACGAACAACAAAACGGATAGGCCAAAACCCCCCCCCGGAAACCGGATAACGGATAACGGATAGCGGATAATCCGCTCATCCCGGCATGTACAGGGGTGACTAGGACTGTCGAGGTCATAACCACCGATTTCACCCAAACCTCGCCGAGGGGTTATTTGAGGTGCTGATCACGAATCTGACATCCGTTTTTGAAATATCGACCTATTAACGGTAGGTTACTGCAGTACTGGTGGCTATAGCTGACGAGGTCATAATCATCGATCGGACGTCTGGCCTATCAACTGTGAAGCAGTGTCACACCCTGCTGAGCCACCGATTCGCTTGCCGCAGAGCCTTTCACCACGTCCCAGACGTCAGCGCGCGCACGTATGCACGTGGGCACGCGACGGGGCAATGCTGTAATCAGCTTTTGGGGACCGTAGCTTTTTGGGTCCAAGGACTCGGCAAAACGAAACATGCTTTTCTACTATATGAGGGGTGGAAATTCTGGCAGTACTATCCATTTCCCCCGTTTAGACCTACGCCTGAAGGCCTTCCCTGGTTAGATGAGTCCACGTGCTTCAGACTAGCAAATGCGCTCATTCTACAATGCAGACCGCGCAGTTTCACTAGAAAAAGAGCTGTCGTAGACAGCATATAAATAGATCATTATGAAAGGGTTTTATGAGACTCGTTGGTGTTTCTTCTATCCCTTGGAGATTTCTTTGTAATGTAATGTCTTGCCTACATGAGGTGAGCAGAATATTGAATCGGACAGGGGGTCTAGTAAAAGCTACAGATGTTCGTATCAGTATCTATGTAGTAACATTCTCCCTTTAGTACAACCACTTGGCAGAATGACATTCCTCACCATAGCATTCTGTGCTCTATACAATGTGGTGGAAATTGAATAACGTACCTACAGTGATCTTAAAAAAGAAAAGCGCTATGAGCAGGATTTCCCAAACGCGGCCGGGCTTAGCTACAAATGTGAGAAGAACTCAGTTTCCTCCGCAAGAGGATAGAAAGCAGTGGCTTAGCACCACTTGCGTTATTTGATTGCGAGAATACCTGGAAGTCGTAAGCAGATAAACGTTAATAATGTTTAGGTACCTTGACAGAGCACGTGCTGGCATGGAACAAGGTTCTGCAGAGGTAAGCACTCACGCTCTTTTTCTTTGACAAAGTTTGGATTAGAACCGCTTCAACGTTTCGTTCCGAGACCCCAAAACTCGGGGCTGTTGCTGTGGTTCATCTCACAAGACCAGGCACGGTTTTATAATGTTAGGATGTTGGCGAAAAGTCGAATAGAAGTCTCCTGGATGGGTGGTAACATAAGTGGACGCGTACTTTTCAGGCTTTCTTCGGCTTTGTCTTACTTTCAAGTATTAATATTAAGGTGCAATATGTGCTCTATGCGCGTTCTTTGTCAAAATGCACAGAGCTACTTTGGAGGCACACAGTCCCGTACTGTGAGATTTTTTAGGAAACCCCGAAATAGTAAGTAAGAATGAGAACTGCACGGTGAAAACGCTTTGGACGGACATTGAACCCAGATCGTAATCACATCGGACACTCCCTGTTGCAGGAATTTAAAGAACGCCAGTTTGTAGTACAAGCTGGGTTTCGATAGCAGTTTAGACACCTTATGAGCTACGTCCGTGCCACTACTGCTACTTCCTGAATTCGCAGAACATCATGGTCGGGAAGGACATAAAGACTCAAGCCGACCTCGAACATCGATTTCGAAGGTGGATTGACACCAGGCCCAAGTATTTCTGAAGGATGGATTCAAGAAATTAGCTGAGCGATGGCAGCAAGCCATAGACCTTGATCGTGAACACCTTTCGAGCATCATTGACTTGTGAGTTACAAGGAAATAAAAAATATTAAATTTGACTTAATAATACTTTTGGCCAATCCTAATAGTTTTCATACATCTACTCGCGCTCACATGTTACCAAGAAGAAGCGGTGGGGCTGCAATGGAGGGCCCTATACCACTCCTCTCATTCGAGTGACCAAGCACCATCTTTTTTCAACTTTGCATTCCTTCTGGAGAGCTATATGAGCGGACAAATTTACTGTGATAGGAATCATCTGCGGCCTGAAATCACTTCCTCGTCGAAATTTGCAGGATTACACATATGAGGAATTCACCTGGAAGATGGCTACAAGTGAGCAGTACTCGTGGTGAATAGGGTGACTGGTTGAAGATTGCTTGCAGGAAAAATGAAAATTTCTAGAAAAAAGTTTAGAAGCGTAGTGAACTTTTGTTGCACTAGACAATATGAAAGACACGAGGTCCGATCCACACGGTACCGTAAACTGATTACACGTAAATTCTCATCCCGCACAGACCAAACAACGGGTCGGTAAGTTGGTACCTTGTCTGGTTAGTATAAGGCAAGGACTGTTCCGGCTCATTGTATGAACCAAGGACCCTCACGATATCCTGTAGGAGCAGAGTGAGTGGAGCATTTTAAAAAGGATAAGACTTTTATGTACTCTGTGTCCATTATTAACCTAGTTTTTGTAGCTACAGCTAAAAATGTGTAAGGAACTCATCATAATCAAATCAAACGGTCATCTCATGCTAAACGTATTTGTTAAAATTTATAGACTTTGTTGATCATCGCCGCTTCTATCCTTCTCATCGTTGCAATCACTGACGCAGTCGCGAAGCACAATTATAGAAGTTTCTACCTTATTATTTCAGTAAGTCGCTTAATTGTTTATTGTAATGATTGTAATATTCTAATTGTAATCTGTGCCAACAATATGCGCTAAATGTAACGTCCCAACAAATTGGAACGAAGAGTGACTCTGACGAGGAATTGAATGGATATTTTTCGCTTCTGCGAAGATGTTGTCCTCAATAAGACGTACATGTGTGATGTACCTCTCCATTACTAATCTGTCTTGCGACCGTTTTTCTTTGGCTGTCTACTAAACTGTGGGCCTCTAGTAAGGACTATCTAGGAGTTTCTATCCTTCAATTAAATAGTATATAATGTGAAAGGAACGGCAGCTGCTCCATTGCTGACGATTGCGCTAACCTTCAATTTTCATTGCATGGTTCATTCTTGAGTGTCTGAAACTTCCGAACACGAGTTTCACGCGAGCTGTTTGTTACTAAACCCTTGCTACTGTTCCTCCAAACCGTGGGAGGAGCGTTTGGCATAATGAAGAGCACGACCTACAATCGGTAAACATCCGCCAAAACGCGACCGGCGGCGGATTAATCCGCCGTTTCTGCCGTTTTGCCACAACTCTCTTCAATATCGATTAAATCCAATGCAATGCATATTGTTGGAATCAGGACAACATGGTCTACCCAATGACTTAAAAATCTTGACAAGATTTTAGAATGTTTGAGTTCGAGATGACCTAAATTAATCGTGCCCGTAACTGCCTTGACCTGGCCCACATTCGCTTCTGAGTCTCGCCTAATTACAGGGTAGTTTACATGAAGTGTTACGCATAAAACTATATATAACTGCAAAAACCAAGTCAAATAAGGAAAGTGCACAACCATTCGAAAGACAAGGAAATACTGCATAAAATATAATTCAACACATTTAAAACGAGCTCCTTTAGCTTCAATGCAAGCGTCCAATCTCTTTCGGAAATTCTTGAAGATCCGCGCCATCATTTCCGGCGGAACTTCGTCCCACGCCTTCCCCCGAGCTTTTTTCAGCGAACCTAGTGAACTGTGTATGAAATAGCAGGCTTGTTGCTCTAAGAATGACCAGGTGGCGAAATCCATATGGTTGAGATTGGACGAGTTTGAAAGCCAAACTTCCTTCGTCCACTAATCCGGAAGATTGGTCTCACACCATTCCAGGGTTTTCTCGGCACCGTGAGCTGGCGCCCAATCTTTATGGGAGGTCCGATCCTGTCTTTAGCATTCTCTTGTGCCCAAGGTATCACCACGTTCTCAATGATTTGTTTCCGTAAACTTCGGCATTTGTCTTAAGTTCATTGGCCTTGCTCAGGCCCGATATTTCAGCAAATACCATAAAGGACTGCGGAAAATGAACTCTTTCGACGTTGGCGGCTCTTGGAGATCTTTTTAGCAGCCGTTTCCGTTGATTCTGAGCATTTTGGAGTGGTTCAACGGTAATTATCTTCTCGCCTGTGAGGAGAATCCGGTCAGATTGTCACTGCGTGTAAGGCTCTTTATCTTTCTGCATTTCTTTAATCTTGAGGCCTTCAGTTCGTCCGTGCTGTCCTTTAGCGAATTTGTAGCGATACGATCCCAGATCATCCCTGATCAGTAGTTTTATAGTTGAACGACTCACGTTGTGCTCCTTAGCTAGTTTCTTGATGCCTCTTGCAGGATTTCGGTGAAGTTTGTCTTTGATGGCCTTTCGAAGGGCAGAAGTTCTTGCAGTTCGTCATGGTCTTCCTCTCGGACGATTTCGGTCCCTCCAGGTCTCTTCGAAGCTTTTGATGACTTGCATCCGTTGCTTGAGCATCTTTGGAAACGGATGTCCCGCGTTTAAACACAGCGGCTACTGCTGAACAACCCTCAAGCGAAACCTTGTGTATGGAAACGAGGAATAAGACTGACCAGAGGTGGATTAAAAGATGCGAAAAAAACGAGTAACACCACATCAAAGCGCAAAGAAGCGAGGAATTTCCGAAAATGGACTTTATGTAGCCCGTAACACTTCATATGGACCACTCTGTGTACCACTTGGCAGGGATAGAACTGCCCAGTGGAATTTTTACATTTTTAAACGCTGTCGAAAATGTGTTTCATGATAACTCTAGGTTTTGCCTCACCACGGCGATCTCCTTGACCTCAAATTTGCCTAGTTTGCCACCAAGTTCAGCATTCCATGCATTCTCGACTGCCATTTTTTCCATTTCCGCTAATTATTTACGCCCGTACCATTTTCGTTCGAGGGCTGGTTTTTGCTCAAGTTCTCGGTTATGAGGTGCGGATTATAAACATAGCTTTTAGATATATTAGGTTGGTACATAAGTTCTTGGATATTTGGGGCATGAAATATTTATTATCACAACATACGAACAACAATATTGAAGTGATCCAACGCCCACAGAAATATGCTGCCACGCGAATTTAGATAGAGAATGCGACCGAACGCGTCGGAGTTCACCTCAAACTTGGGTAATTAAACCTTTATTTTAAATAAACATAAATAACACGCGCACACGTACGAAACAACACATCACCAGCATCGATGGCAATGAACTATAATGAGATAAGGCAATAAGATGAATAGACGCAATGATACATAGATGACTATCCAATATGCAAGGCGCTCGACAAGATAAACGAAACGTATATGCATAGAGTAACATATGAACAAGATATACGAGAGATAACAAAACATGAGAACAAGACAAAATCTATTACAACACTAGAACATACAGGAATACAAAAGAGTACAATGAAAACAACGAACACAACAAATTATGAACTCAATAAGAACCCCAAGGTACGCGCAAGGAGTAAGACGGGAGAAACCAATACCAAGAAACACGCGCAGAACGAAACCCCTCCTAACAACCCTTCCTGGACGCGCACAGTTGCTCGAATGACCGCCAGCCCATGAAGAAGGCTGGGAGCGCTGATTCCTAGGAGGACCCTGAAAATCAGGAAACCCAGAGAAATAGCCCGGGAAGGAGGAGACCCAGAGGCGCGCGGCGGCTGTCGAAATGGGGCGCGGAATCCTTCAAAGGAGACGACTTGTCGTCAAATATCAAATCATTTGAAGTAACCACCCTTTACATCAATTGTCTCTCGCCAACGTGCTGGTAAGTCATGGATGTCTTTTCTCCAAAACTTGGCCGGTTGTGATTCGAAAAATGTGAGCCGTGCCTCCTTGACATCCTCTCGGTTCCTAAATTGCTGGCCTCCAAACAGCGTTGAAGGCTTGAAAACAAATGATACTCAGAAGGAGCGAGATCTGGTGAGTACTGTGAATGTGGAAGAACGGTCCATCCGTAGTCCGCCAACTCAGCCGCCGTCGCTCTAGCGGTCTAGCGTTGTCGTGTTGAAAATACACCTTCACTTGCTCTCCTCGTGTGATTTGAAGGTGGGCCTTCAACTTCTCCAGTTGGTTGACGTAAACCTCTGCCGTCACTGTTATTTATTTATTTATTTGCTGTTATCCCTTCGTCCAGCAGCTCCCAGCATTCTACACCAAGAACGCTCCACCAAATGCATAGCATCACCTTTTTCACGTGAAGGTCGGGTTCGGAACGTCCTCTGCCTCTCCAGTCGCGTCAACCCACTGTGTACGCCGGTGATAATTAGAGTAGAGTATCCACTTCTTATCACCGGTAACAAGATTGTCCAGCCATCCGTGGCTACGTCTGAGGGTAAGAAGAGACAGAGCGACATCGGCTCTGCGATCCATGTCATGTCGTGTCAAGTCGAGGTACCCAGCGACCCAGTTTTTGCACCTTGCCAGTCGACTTCAATCCTCGAACAACTGTTGAGTGACTAACACCAAGAGTGCTTGATACTTCGCGAGTGGTTTGCTATGGGTCCGCTTCCACTCTACTTCGGAGGCCATCCAAATCTAGTGTCATCGGGCGCCCTTCTCGTTCATTACCTTCAACGGAGAATTCACCAACTGCAAACTTCCACAACCACTGTTACACAGTACTTCGAGCAGGAGAACTCTTGTTGTAAACATCCTCCAGGCGACGATACGATTCGTTGGCATTGAGGCCAGATTGATGCAGGAATAACATGACGTGCCGAATATGCGTCTCAGTTGGGATAAATTGCTTATCCATAATACATGACGTTAACAACGTAGAAGTAAAGTTAGGAACAGTTTTGTAGCCTTTCCTTTCACTATCGATCGATCATTTACGCGTTGATACATGTGAGAAATTTGGCGGCAAAATGCGCTTTCAATTCAGGAGGGATCAAATGTCCGAGAACTTATGCACCAACCTAATGCTTTGATCAAAAGAAAAATATAACCAGCAACCAACGCAGTGTATCAACCTTCCAAGGAGACATATCCTGCAGAGGCCACTTCTCGTGTGCAGATCAATGTCTCCACGGGGCAGATCAGTATGGAAACTGGATATGTGGTCAGACACTATGCAGACGTACTGCCAACAAAAATGATGGAGTGACTCTTGTCGTAATTGCACTGACCTGACCTCTTCCACCAGCAATGTCCCTTGGGCATGCAATCGCTGCTTCTCTCCTCTCACTACTCACACCAACCGAGGTCGTTTACTAATGAGGTTCTGCTTTCCCCAAACTCACTTGATCACTATCATCTGTTAACTTATTAATTTAATCTATCAATCTATTAGGTTGAGTCACAAGTTTTGCAACAAAATTTGTCTTCCAGCAAAAACAAGATTATACCACAAAAGAGAAATGAATGATTTAAACGATGTAATTACCGTTGTTCTCAATGAGTTTCTTCTGCTTTTCATGAACTGAGTGGATTACATCTCTGCAGAATTCGGTCGGTTTTGATCTGAGGAAGTTATGTACTACAGCTATGACCTCATCGACTTCGGCAAAGCGACTAAAGAGCTCCGCACACTTCTGCGGCGTTGCCGCAGCCGGCAGCCGGCAAAAGTGGGGCGGAGCCTTCAAGTTGCGTCGCTCCCGCAGCACGGCGCCGTCGCAGCGCACTCCAGTCGGGTCGTGGCCTACTCCTCCGAAAGAAACCGCGCTCCGGTGAGCAACGCGCGCCCGATTCAACAAATCAGCTGACAATTTCTCGGTTGGCCATTGAAGGAGGTGTCTCCGACTCCGGAAAGCTAGGACAGACGACGAATCATGGATTAAAAGCTGATGTGCTCCTTGCACCCAGTACTGACGTTGCCGTCAGCGTTTGGCAATCCATTTCCTTATAAGGACTCACAGCAGGCGATGGATTGTTAAGGTTCCTTCATAAAGGTAAACATGCGCCTATATACTCCAAGTAACGGACTCTCCGCAACATTTTGCCATAAACTTGTACTAACCCAAGAGTTTACAGTGAAGCAGGAAAAACCGACTCTTCTATCTTTTCACCTTCATCGGAGTTATTTTCGCTAGTGCACCTCAGATTCCAGCCCTTGTCATTTAGCTTCTCAGATGTATCAATTGATTATACGAATACTTTATTAAAAACTTCATAAACCGACTGTTCGTTAAGTAATATTAAGGGAACAACTCGGAACAAACAAAAGAAATAAAATCGTGCAGAATACACTTGCTTTTTTAAAGAAGAGATGAAATTCAATAACAAAAGCAGAACACTTCCTCAGATACCACTGAACTCTTTTAAAAGCGGAAACACTGACGTTTTATGAAAATGATGGCCGTAGGAACAAAGGAACCACACGATCTTGCTTTAACAACGAATACTGCTCATACGGAGATGAGAGGTATATGCCGGACAACATCAACCACCCCTCTTCCACATCACAGGAGCCTCTCCACGAGGTCATCGTCATGGTAGCGCTCCATCAACGCCAAGGGTGCCTTGAAGTAGCCCAGGAGTAGGCTTGGCGTTTAATCAGATACGCATAGGCATCGAACGAAGGTCCGTGCATGAACATCTGTAAGTGGATGTGGTTGTAAACAGTAGAGGTTTTCAGCCAAATGAGCTATAACAAACCTTGATTGGAGGGACAAAGTCATCGTATTCGTCGTATCGACCATATCCTCCACCTCGAGAAATGTTATAGGGAGCCTAGCGCATTCTTTGCATTCTACGCAGTGGCGATTAGCTAAACAAAACGAGTCGTTTTGGTGAATTTTTTAAAAATTAACTATCCATCTCGGTCGGTTAGTCCCAACCATGCCTTCAATAACCAATTAAAATGTAGTGAATGTAGCTTGCTCTTATATGAGAAAGTTACACTAGGAGTAGGGGCACACTACCATCTACGTCAAAATGGACGCTATGGACGAGTGCATAGGGCGACCTCCTACGATGCATTTTTCAACTTTCTACGAAAAATACTCCGGGGTCCAAGTCGTAGTAGAAATGATAACTATAGAACTGCATGAGACAGTTTTATCAACAAATACTTACGTTTTTGCAGAGCAGTCGAGGAACGTCAAGTAGTTCCCCTCGCTGTAGTCTTTGCGCACGACCCACTTCTTTGATCATCAAGACCAGACTTTTTTCAGTGAGGTAAAAGGGCTAAAACAATAGTAGTAATAAGGTTATATGAATAGGTTCTAAAGTATGGGCACTTTCCTACTGTTCCTTAACGTCGTGTTGAGCGTAGTTGTCGAGCTATAATGCGACAGCTTAATATGTGTAAATGTATATCACTAAAATGACAACGACCCCTGCCTCGTGAACCGAACCCAATAATATCAAGACCTAGTGAACTACTTCTCCTGGTGCGAATCTCGTGAGGGAACTTGAAACCACATCAAATCCTACAGATATGTATATGATTTTTTAAAATGTTGAGCACCATTTCTTACAAGCGCAAAGCATGGGAACACCGCATATGGTAGGAACTGCCGCTATAGGAGGTGTTTGTATGAAAACTATGAACGAAGTGGCTGTTGCTTACCTAAAAGGTTTAGCCGTACCTTTCCGTTCGATGAAGCAATCTTGAGTCATCGCGTCGCAGTGTGTAGATTTCCCAACATCCGCACCACCGATAACAGCTAGCCTGAAGCTTTGCAGACTGGGGAGCAATATCAATATCAATTTTGGCGCAAACAGGGTCGGGGAGGGGTCACCATGTAGTACAGCCCTATGTCGTCAAGCCCAATTCTTCAGGAGAACTTCGTTCAGAACGTCTTTCAGCCTGAAGCCGATCGTTTATTATGCAAAAGCTACCACTGGTATCTTAATCACAAAAAGTGACGATAAGTCGTTTCCATGGAAGGGTTTTGCGCCCATTTCGACCGCCGCGGGCTATTTCTCGGTGCCTCCTGATTTTCAGGGATTTCTTCCTATGCAGCGCGTCCAGCCCGTTCTTGAGCTTGCAGACAGTGTAGCGGCTATGCGCGTCCGGGGCGGTTGATATGAGGGAGGGGTTTCCATTCTGCGCGTATTTGTGTCCTGGTCTCTCCGTTCTGACTCATTAGCGCGTAACTTGTGGTTCTTATTTTATTCATATTGTGTTGTTTCATTGTTTTCATGTAATCCTTTGTGTGTTCCTTCATATTTTAGTGTTGTATTCGGTTTTGTATTGTTCTTGCTTCGCTATCCTTCATATATCGTGTTCTATGTTACTCTATCTGCATATAGGTCATGTTTGTCTTGTTTATGCCTTGCCCTATCCATAGTGCTGTTTCTTTGCTAGGTCACTTATCCTGTTTCAGGGCCTTATTGATATCAGTGCTGCTCATAATCAGTATTATGCTGTTTTCTGTTCATGTTTCGCATAATTATGCTCACGTTATTCTATGTTTATCCCTGTTATGGTCGCGTATCACTGTATCGCTTTAACGCCGATGCTTTAATGTCTTGTTTCGTTAGTCGCGAGCGTGTTTATTTAGGTTTATTAAAATAAAGGTTTAATTACCCAAGTTTGAGGTGATCTCCATCGCGCTCGGTCGCATCCATCTAGCTTATTGGCAGTGCTTATTCTATTGGTTGGAGTTACTTTCAATTGGTGCATCGGCCGATCTGTATTCAGCTGCCGACGACTGGTCCAGTGCGCGTTTGACTTCGAATCGAGTACCAACAACATCGGAGACAGGACGGATTTTAAACCAATTTCATCAACTTAAGAGCGCGTTTCTGGTAGTCTTAAGTTTTTCTCTTAGTCTGTAGTTCTTCCTTTTGGTGGCCGTATTAGCTTCTGGACTTAGGGGCTAATATCAAGTAGTCTTGGCGCGTGGAAACGTACTCGGCCAAATTTCCTAGTCTGGGGTTTAGCGCGTGTACTAAGTTTCTTCAAGTCTACGTTTACCTTACAGTTTGTTTCTACTTTGTGTTCTCTGTTCGTTATCTAAATATCGATTGGCGGGTACAATGCCGACACAATTAGCATCTTATAAACGCTTGTTGGCACAGTATTGCAACAAGCTGGAAGCAGTACTAGCGCGTGCCCAAGAGGACCAATCGGAAACAAAGGATGGATAACATCCGCGCCCCAAGCGACGACAAGGAGTTCTACAACATCATGCAGGAAACAGTAGGGGTAATAGAGGCGTACACGAGTACTCCTTCCACAACTGCTCGATCACGAAGATCGAGCAGTTGTGGAAGGAGTACTCAGGCGCGTTGAGCAATATGGCAAGTGTGCCATCAAAGTCAGATAGCGACTACTTCGAGCAGTACTCTAGCAAAGCAGAGGCAATTCTTAACTCTGCATTCGACATGACAGTGGTCATACAAGTCGATTCCGAACCTTTACGTCAGCTAAAGGGAGAGACAGTGCAGTTGCTGACTCTCGTGCGTCGACAAGCGCTCAGCAAGACAAGGCTCCCGAGACTCAAAGGATCGACCTTCCAACTATTCCAATCGCATCCTTCACAGGCAACATATGGGACTAGGACAACTTCTTAATGCTGTTCAACGCCAACGTCCATACTCAACCACTGCCTTCTCTCTTCAAGTTCAATCACCTACTTGAAAGGAGAGCCCCGTAATGCAATTACGCGTTTCTAAGTCGCAGATCACAACTACCAGAAGGCGATCGACTTTCCTCACGCGAAATATGGCAATCAAGAGGAGCTAGTACACCACCTAATTCGAGGCTGGAAACAGCAGCGTTGAGGTCATCCTCAATAAAGGACCCACGCGCACTCTTAGATCAGCTCTATATCATTGTGTCTCAACTCCGAGGCAAAGGAGAACAAGTCGACAGCCAGTGGCTACTGATGCAGGTCCTGGCCAAGTTCCCCGAGTAAGCTCAAAGGAGAGTATTGGAAAAGAGGTACTCCATGGAGGGATCTTTTCTAATGGACAATTTCCTGAACACGTTGGACCAACTCATCTCGAAAAGAAGATTGCGATTTTCATATCTCATTCCGGCACACCGTCAACACAGTATCCACCGAAGGAGAAGCCGAACAAGGCACAGTTTCCTCGTGGAAGTGACGCGAGCATTTACAGTGATGGAAACCACAAAGCGAAATCATGTACAAGGTATCGCACACCGCAGGATCGGGCCAACTACTTGCGAGAGCACAAGTTGTGCTTCATATGCGCATCACCTCTGCACGCAACATCGGAGTGCAAGAAGCGCCCCTGTTTCGCGTGTCAAGGTAAGCATCACACCTCATGCTGTTTCAAGGCATCGACATCGCCAGCGATATCAGCACCGCAAGGGAAACCTATCATTCCAGCGAAGACTAAAGAGAAGCCGAAGTTCACCCAGAACTCAAACCCTATATCAACAACGGCTCACCAGCTTAGCTCTCAAAATCATGATCATATTACAGCGCGTATAGAACACCATGAGAATCCAGCAACTTAGTTCCATTCGACCGAAGGTATTCCGAGTACTTGTGAAACCTACCTACCAATAGGAGAGCTCACAATTATGGATCCCTCATCGTGTGAACTAAGGAAAGTTCTGGCACTATTAGTGCACTATTGGTGCCGAGTGTTCCTTCATCGATCACAAGCTAGCAGAGGAGCTACGTCTACCAACATTGGGTACGACAACTTTGAGCGTAAGAACTTTCGGCTCGGGTCGCGTACAGGAATGCGTGAGTCGTAAGGTACCCTTGGAAATGTGGGACTACAAAGGCAAACTGTGGTCGTTGGAACTTTTAACCCACGAAACTCTGACAAGCTTACGAACACCTCCAGTGTTCGAAGAGGGTGTCGCGTTTATCAAGGCACAAAACATCGAGGTCAACTTGGTGCGCTCACAAGCAGCCGTCAAGCCGTTAATCCTTTTAGGAAATGATCAATTTCGGCGACTTATTCGTCATGATGAGGCTCACATATGCCTTCCTTCCGGTCTATACCTGTCGCCCACCCGTCTAGGGCATTTACTAACTGGACAAGTCCACGGTACTCTCCAACATCCGCGAGTGCAGAAGAAGGATGAAGCACGGAAAGGGTGGAATCAGTCGAGGTCGATCGAGACCGACACAACGCGTTTTCCATCGAAAATCCAACGGAAGCGAAGGATGAACAGGCGCGTTGGCAACATTTTTGGATTATGGAACAAGAGGGTGAGGACGACTTCGCGCAACCTGAAAAGGATGTCAAAGCAGCGATAGATAAGAAGTTATTGGACGAGTTCAGGAATACCGTCCAGTAGAAGGACGACGGCTACTTTGTACACTTGCCATGGAAAGAGATCCGTGTAGCGCTTCCGGTTAATAGAGCTATCGCGTTACGAAGACTCAACAGTGTATGGAATTCCCTCGGAAGACACCGCGCTTCTGGAGAAATACAACGAGACGTTCGAAGAGCAGAAACGATTGAACATCATCGAGCTAGTGGATGAAAGCGATGTGGTGGAGGGGACAATACATTACCTCCCACATCAGGCTGTGCTTACATCGCACAAAAACACGACTAAACTAAGGATAGTTTTCGCGCATCGGCCCACTACAAGGATTGCCCATCGTTAAACGACGCTCTTCATAGAGGACCTGCCCTGTTACCAAAAATGTATGAACTTCCTCTCCGATTCCGTATCGCTCGCGTCGCATTGATTTCCGATGTGGAGAAGGCATTCTTGCAAGTGCGGCTTCATGAGGTGGACAGAGATGCCACCCGCTGTTTGTGGCTACGTGACCACAAGAAACCTCCGAGTAAGGAGAATCTGCAGGTTTATCGCTTCACGCGCGTAGCCTTTGGACTACTTCCATCGCCGTTTCTACTTGCGGCGACTACGTATTACCATTTGGATCAGTATCCAAATGACGTCGAACTCGTAAAGGGCATCAAGGATAACCTTTACGTCGACAATCCTCTCGTGACGACGGATACACCTGAGATGGACTTTGAGTGTACTCCAGAATGAAAGAGATCTTCAACGAGTTGAAGATGAACCTTCGGGAATTCGCGTCCAACGATCCAGCAGTCGTGGAGGCTATTCCCGCAGCGGATAGATCGACCGAAGAGATCCGAAGGTTTTAGGTATCAAGTGGAACAGATCAGAGGATCAGTTCCAAGTAGCCTGCACAATGCCCAGGGAAGATGTCGCCACTAAGCGGTCAGTGGTAAGCGCGATTGCATCCGTGTACGACCCCATGGGTTGGATGTTGCCGCTAGTACATAAGCCAAAAGTCTTCCTGCAATCGCTATGGAGGGACGAACTGAATTGGTACACACCGCTCCCACCAAAACGCCACAACGTGAATGGGAAACCATTTCTTCGGATATGGATGGATTGCAAAAGTCAATTCCGCGTTTCTTGTTGCCTAAGGCATCGATGGCACAATTGATCACTTGCGCGGATGCCAGCAGTGAGGCGTTCGCAGCATGCGCGTGTCTATATTTCTCTTCGGAAGCGAATTTGGTCATGGCCAAAGGCAGACTACCTAGCCTTAAGGCAAAGATGACCATACCGAAATTGGAGCTGAACGCTCTAAGGTTGGCAATGCAACTGTAGCGACGACGGCACGCGGCCAAGTCAGAGCGCAGATAGTGGATGCGAGGTGGTAGATGCGATGACGCGGGGCGCAATGAGTGCGATGATCCTTGCAGCTCGAGCATTTCTAATTGGATCGCGCTATTGGCTGCTCCTGGATAGCCGCTGTGAAGGGGTGTGCACACTTCCGCTGCCGCATGTGGAAGTGTGCACACCCCCACACTGCGGCCTCCGCTGCCGCAGTGCTGCCGGCAGCGGCCGCAGCGGTAGTGACAGCGAGGAGTGACCCGGGCATTTCTCACTGTCGCTGCGTAACGGCCACGGCGCAGTCCAACAGTGCCGCAGTGTGCGAGACCAGCACCGTCCACATTCCATTGCCCGCTGCCCGCTGCAAAGTGTGCATGCAATATAGAGCGTACCACTCTCTGCCGGCGATGAATCGGCGCGAAATCAGCAGCCTACCCGCCGCCTCAGCCGCTCGCCACCAGCGGCGATCTCTTCGTCCCTGCACTATGGTTAAGGGGGCGTTCAGAGTAGCATCGCGGCGCAACGCGACGTAATGATAATCCTACATATCGATCGAGCGACGTCGCGTCGCCCCGTCGCGAAGTGTTTATACCTGTTCTGCGGCAAACACCTTATCACGCGGAGTTATCAGCATCGCGATGAACACATCGCCTTATTTCAAGCAGCGATGAACTCATCGCACGACGATGCAATTCTTTTTCTCTCAGCCTATAGCCACCATCCTATCTGAGTGTTAACCTGGTCTACGACTTCTATAAAGTAATTTTTTAATTTCAGGAATCTTCTGAAGAGACCGAAGGAACACAGAAAACCGGCAATAACTGTCATTTCTGGTAGGTTTTTTCAAGGTTTTCTACTATCGGTTTAGAAATTATCTAATTGGTACTAAGATTTTTCGACGTAAATAGGGTGCGGGAATCACAATCAGGGATGAGCGGAATTTCTGTTTCCTGATTTTCTGACCATTTTGGGCGATTTTTTCTGTTTTCTGGAAAAATGGACAAAAATGAGTTAGAAAACAGAAAACTCAGCTGCGAACAAAATATATCATGGAAATCCAATGAAAGGAATACAAAAAGTATTCTAGAATTATGAGTTTCATTCCAATGTTTGTAGAGTATTTTAAATTGCAAGCATGTGGCGTTTTTATATTTGCTCGTGTAGTAATTGTGCCATACACTCATGAATCGACCCGGCCAACGGCCGCGTGAACAGGGCGAGACGATGAATCAAAGTGCCCGCCGTGTCACCTAGCGGAACACAACACCATTTCTCAAAAATCGTGGTGAGAAAGCGTTCTTCCAGCTGTTCTATGCTTCGTGGAAGAGTATGCATGGCCTCGTAGCGCCTATAAACAGTCCTTCTGGGCCTTTCACTCATTTTTATTTTGTTCTCGAGTCTACGCTATAGCTACTATACATTGGATCCAATGAATCATTTTCGGATATCCGATTCGGATAACCCGATCCGAATCATCCAAAAATCCAGGTCCGCGAAATTGAACTTATCCGAATGATCCAATTATCCAGATTTTCGATCGGATCCAATGTATAGATTTGGGAAACAAAACCTTTGGTGTAATGAAAAAGGAGAACTCCCTTCTTGGAACATATGCAGTAGTTAGATATACTTGAAAGCTACAGAGAATGTCCTAGACGGAGCCATAGTCTTGCGGTTCAACAAGATTTTTCACAATCTTACAAAGGCAAGTGATGCGTCTTCGTTTTCAGAAGTTTAACCATCTGCGCTCACGATTTCACTGAATTTTTACCTTTTCATAAGGGTCGAGTTAAAACTACGGCTCGCTTTTTGATTGGTACGCTTGGAAGTTGGGTCTTCTCGAAATGAGTGGTAGTTTAAAAAATGCTTAGTAAGAATCCAGTACCTCAGAGCTCAAATGCATTGTGGGCCAGATAAAGCTGAGTCTGGCTGCGAGACCTATTGCACTCGAGGCCGAACGTGTTGTCTGCCCAACATGTCAAGAATGCTTTCACTAAGATCAGTTTCTTGCCAGACACCGAGGTGAAGAGCACGTTGAGGATGGGCTGAAGATCAGCAGAATTACGATAACTTCCTGTGGTTCTCTTCAAGTGGCTGCCCACATTCGCTGGCTACGCAGACCGCTAGAGTCTCCCAGATCCTTGGTGTGGATGCGGGCGTATGACTCATCCGGCTGCCAGCCAGCTAAGCGCCATTGGTTAGCGCGATGACTCAGAGCGTCCGCTTAAGTGCGAACCAATCGGGCCCCCATGAACTTTGCCGCTTTGTTTGTTTGACTGATTATGTAAGTGCTGCTGACTTTCCTTCATAGAACATTTCTCGACTTTCGTAGTTGGCTTAGTATTCTGTTGACCTTAACAGTAGTTTGGATCATCTACTATTGCTTACAGTTTTACGAAGGCTACAAAACTAGTGTTCGGGGGGCGTTTAACTATCTATTAACTAAGAGCATGCCCTATACATACTGTGGGTAAGCTTATTCCCTCCCGGTTCAAGAAATTGAAAATTATTGGCTGTCACCCCAATGATCGCTTCCTGCAGAACCTTTAGCGAAGCTATTTTTCTAACTCTAAACCTTGTTTAGTTTTAGGTTGCCAAAAATTGGTAAGAGACAGAAAAGCATTAGTTACCTTTGATTTCGCTGAGGTGTACATGTATATGACTGTTATGATGCACCAGTGATACATAAAAAATTTCATATGTCGTCCCATTGATCACCAAATGGTTCAAACGGGCACCACAGCGTCTCCATTCGCCCTTGTCGCATGCCGGAGTGGTCCAATGGATCCTCCTCGCTGGAGTGTCGTGTCGTTTGCTCAGGGCTTTCTCGATGAAGCCCGGTCAACGCGTTAGCGGCTTCCTTGTGTTTTTTTTTTGAAATCCCGTGTAATCCAGTAGGTGACGGCTCTTGTTCAGCGGGAATTGGCAAAACGCATTACGTGGCGGGTCCACCTAATTTTCAACACTTGGCCCATGCGACATCGTCTCTGATCTTCGAACTCCGGAACCCTCTCTCACTTGCGTCTGTCGTGTTACTCCAAGCATCGCTCTCTCGATTCCACGCAGCGCGACGCTCATCGCGAGTTCATCCTGCTTTCGTATGACCCAGGTCTCTAAGGCGTATGTTAGAGCAAGGAGAACGGTATAATCGAGTAGGAGCACACACAAATTTTTTGACCCATTTTTTGCCCATTTTTCCAGAAAACAGAAAAAATCGCCCAAAGTGGCCAGAAAATCAGAAAACAGAAATTCCGCCCATCCCTGATTGTGACCCCCTTCGGACCCTATTTCCGTCGAGCAATCTTACGATTAGTACCAATTAGATAACTTCTAAACTGAGATACTAGAAAACTTTGAAAAAACTTACAAGAAATAACAGTTATTGCCGGTTTTCTGTGTTTCCTTGATTTCCTCAGAAGATTCCTGAAATTAAAAAATGACTTCATAGAAGTCGTAGACCAGGTTCATGCTCGGAGAGATACATATGATGAAAGGTATAGGTGACGAGAGAAAGAATGGCATCACCACGCGATGACTTCATCGCTGCTTGAAATGGGGCGATATTTTCATCGCGTGGCGATGCTGATAATTCCGTGCTGTAAGGTGTTTGCTGCAGAACAGGTATGAACACCTCGCGACGGGCGACGTGACGTAATCATACAATATGGGGTGGATTATGATAACATGTTGGAGAGTATGTTCATATGTTAATCGCGTGTCGTTCATAGCGCCGCGATTTCCAGGTGAATGAGCGACGCGATGATAGCGTCGCTCCGACAGTAGCTACGCGTTCCCACGCGAACGCTCTGAACGGCCCCTGCGGAAGAGCTGGAGAATGGATGAAACCTGGGTAAAAAACACAAAACCGAAACAACGGTTAATCAGATGTTGTTTCAAAAACGTCTGGAATGGTGTGTGGAATGACCTTCACCGCTTGTTTCCTATTTGACGAAAACCTCCATAGTGGATACCCATTTTCAACAAGAATTTTGACTTGCACATCATATGGAGAGCATACGAAATGATTTTCACTGCGACAGTTTTTCTTCGTCAGAAGTTAGAATTTGAATTAAAAGAAGTAATTTTGGCTCAAACTATATTTTTCTCAACAATCCCGAAATGTACTTTATCCAATAAGAAATGATAATCCGACTAATCGTCATAACTAATCTAGCAAATCAAAACTTGGTGAACCCGGAGCATGTTTCCCCGTAGTTGCAGGAAAGGTATCGCACCTTCAAGTCTAGCGTTTTCAGTGGGCCTTCACTGGTAAGTCGTACGACCACGGCGCAGCCTGCGCGCACGCGACAGTCGCTGTCGCGGACGCGGTGATCATTCGTACATAAAGACGGCGCCTCTAACGTCTCATCATAAAACGCTGTCTCTCCACCGTTGAACAAACATTTCTTGCTCTCGATGTGGAAGTGAGCTCGGAGTATAGCCTGACAGGAGCAGAATTCACATAGACCGTTTAGGGCAATAAAGGATCAACACACGGGCATCAAAATTTCCAATCGTTTGAGTTGTGATATTCTCCAGCAAATGTTGTCGTTGGGCCACAACGAAGGCCTTGAATTGACACTAAATTACATTAATTAATTACATTACATTACATTACACTAAAGTGGATCTAACAAGGGGACAACTTAGTGCATAGATCCATTGCCTCTAAACGCTGATATGGCATTATGTCCTTAACAAATCTGAGATGCGCCCCTATAAAAACTTGCCAACATTTAAAGCGTTGAATTCTGCCTTCTTACTAGTTTGGTTAAATGGGGTTGTCTTTGTCAACCCAGCTGCCATGTGCAATATTTGCGACGTGGCAGCAGACAGAAAACAGAATCAGCAAAAGATTTACAAATGTTGGTGTGGAATTGAAAACACTTTGTGAAGCTAATTCTGCTGGTTACAGAACCTTGAGTGGCTCTAAGGTTTATTTTTCGTAGGGAAGCGCCTTTTGTTCGTTGAACCCCATTGATCCTTCATTGACTTGAGCAAGGTGCTCCTTCTAAATCGGAATGTAGTTGCCGACGGAAAACATTGACAGCAAGGGGGAAGGCAGTCGTTATCAACTGATGGCATACGAAAGGCAGTGAAGCAGTTACCGATTATTGGTCAGATCTGCGAAAAAGTCGATAATATCGATCGTTATTCAATGCCTTTCCTTTTCCTTCTGTTGTTAAGCGTTTCTGTTTGCGATCATACTCACATAGCTCTCATCCCGATTGGTTGAATCTGGTAGAAAATCGGGAACGCCGTTCGTTCAAAATTTCGATAATTCCAATCAATATTGGTTGCGTTTTCTGCTGCTGCGAAGCCCTTCTATCACTGAAGTGTCTGGAGATGATGTCGATGTTGAGCGCAGTAGTGAGGTCAGGAGTCTGGATGGCACTATACCACAAAATTACTCACCTGATGCTAACGAGCAAGGTTAGTACATAATAAGGCTCTCAAATATTGCCTTTTGTAGAGCTAGGGAAGAAAGCTGCATAAGTAGAATAGCTAGCTTGATCTGATTGTTCTTAGCTTAGTGACTGCGACATTGCGCGAAGCGCGCAAGTGCGATGCACGCCGATAGGTGTTTCAAACCAAATTGAACGCTTTTCAAATGAAATTGAGCACTCTTTCAAACTTTCTCTAGGATTTTGACATCAGAGCCAACTCTTCCGAATCGAAATGACCCTCATAAGGAAAGGTTCCCAACTCATAGTGAGCTTTTGCGATGCTATTTTGACAGGATATAGGGCCGTGTGAGCGGAGTCCAGAATCGCAGTTAGTTTTTGCTGAACGCTTTTTTAAAAACCTGAAAAAGAGGTGTGAAAACGTCTGCGCAACACTCATCAACCCCTATGACATCCCACGAGATGTGACTTGTGGCGCAATCGGTAGGACTGCAGCTTCATAGAAGCACACCGGCGGACTTGTGAGTTCGAGTCCATGTACTGCAAGTATTTTTGCACATATTAGTTTGTTGTCATTACGCTTTCTAAGCATCACAGGGGTCAATTATAGGCGACCAATGCTTACAACAAGCCAAGGCTGCCTATCTGCGCCTTCATATGTGTGCTAATTTTTCAACGGAGCGTACCTGCACCATATCACTTCTCTGGAAGTAAAAATATTATTATTGATCTCTTTTTTAGTCGACAGCGATGGGACAAAGCTATGAAACAAGTAAGCGCAAGCGTTTGTCACACCAACAGCATCTTACAAAAGCCAGTGAGGAACAATCTTTTCCATCTTCTCCAAGCTCCCATTTCCATTTTGTTTCCTTTGAAATCCGGCAAATTGGTGAAAAGTAGTCAGCCGACAGCACGTTCAGGTGAAAACACCATTTTTAGTACACCTGTGTACCGATACGGACCGAGTTCATAATATACATCCCCAAGATTCAACCGTAAGGTATACGAATTTGAATTTGTGTTCAGTCACGGTGTCATTGGAGATATGGTATATGACAGTGGTGCAGATCAGGGGTGTGCGTAAATGAAATTCGAAAATTCGTAAATCGTAAATCGTCAACTGCAAAACTTAAGAGATGCCTGACTTATAATGCATCTAATTTCCTTGTTTATTCTACTATTTTAACGCTAATCGAAGCTAACTATGTTTCACTGAGACGGTATCAGCTCGAGCTGGACACTTTTCCTATTAAGATAGAAGCCATTAAAATCAACTATCACCTTTCAAATCAAGCTGGACAAGCTTTCGGAGAACCAAAATAAACTGTTTGTGCAAAAACGCTATCTTAAAAAGCGTCTATACACGGTGCCCAAATAAAAAGCTTACGCTGCTTGGACGATCAAAAATGTTTATCATTCTACTAGCCATTTTACTTGCATATAAAACTATGACTTTGTAGAAACAACCGCAACAACTCCGAATAAATCAACAAAAACCATTCTATCCAAAACCGAAAAAAATAATTTGATCACTGGCCAACTCCACGAAACCAGTATTTGCACAAATAATTCAACAAGCATCCCCTACTAAGTGAGCGCATGGCACATATCTATGGTATGACACACCTAACGTTTTAAGCCTTCTCACATTTTGAGTTGTACCCAACAACATTTTTATAGCAAACGGAAAGGAATTGTGTGACGATTGAAAGAGTATGATCACATTTTTGGACACTAATTATAGTCGGATTGTTGACTTAAGATTATAAGAGAGGATATTTTTATGGCATTCTTTAGAAGTAAAGTTGAGAAGCAAGGTGCAGCTTGAATCGTAAGTGGTTTAACTGATTCGTACAAGGCACATTTTAAGCATATATGGGAAACCCATTGGCAACTATCGCCCGATCTGCCTGCTGTCCGTAGTCTACAAGCTGTTCACTCGAGTGATCCTGAATAGGATCAGCAGAACGTTGGACGAAGGACAGCCATGCGAACAAGCAGGATTTCGAAGAGGATTCAGCAAGATCGACCACACAGACACACACCATTACGAAGCTCATCGAAGTGTCGCGAGAGTACAAGCTGCCGCTGTGCCTTACGTTCATCGACCTGAAGAAGGCATTCGACTCCGTCGAAACTGAAGCGGTCATCGACGCCCTGCTCACTCAGGGTGTTCCTACTCAGTACATCAGAGTCCTTCGAGAGCTGTACAGTGGATTCACGACCAAGATCTCACCATTCTACAACGACGTCCTCATCGACGTGAAGAGAGGGGTTCGGCAGGGTGATTCCATATCCCCGAAGCTCTTCAGCGCCACCCTCGAAAACGTCATGTGCGAACTAGAATGGGAAGACATGGGAGTGAAAGTCGACGGCCGGCAGCTGCACCATCTGCGCTTCGCTGACGACATCGTGCTCATAACACCGAGCATCAGCCAGGCGGGGCGAATGCTGGCCGACTTCGATCGTATATGTGGGAACGTTGGACTGCAGCTGAATCTTACGAAGACGATGTTCATGAGGAACGGACAAGTTTCTGATGCCCCATTCTCGCTCAACGGAACGAACGTCTCCGAATGCTCCAACTACGTCTATCTGGGTCGCGATGTCAATATGGCCAACGACCTGGAGCCAGAGCTGAGCAGGAGGAAACGAGCGGCTTGGGGAGCTTTCAAGAGTGTCGAAGAAGTCGCGAAGAAGACGAAGAATGTCCGATTCCGTGCCCACATATTCGACTTCACTGTTCTTCCTGCCCTAACATACGCTTCAGAGACCTGGGCTATATGAAAGCAGGATGAACACGCGATCAGCGTCGTGCAGCGTGGAATCGAGAGGACGATGCTCAGAGTGACACGACTCACGCAAGTGAGAGAAGGCCTCCGGAGTTCCGAGCTTCGCCGACGTTCGAGGATCAGAGGCGCTGTCGTGTGGGCCAAGTTGCCGAAAATTAGGTGGGCCGGCCACGTAATGCGCTTCGCAGACACCCGCTGGACGAGAGCCATCACCGACTGGATTCCGCGGGATCTCAAGAGAACACCAGGACGCCCACCAACGCGTTGGTCGGACTTCTTCGTGAAAGCCCTGAACGACCGATATGACGCTCTTCGTGTCCTTTGAGCGAGGAGGATCCATTGCAACACTCTGGCACGCGACAGGGACGAATGGAGACGCTGCTGGCGCCCGCTCGAGCAAGTCGATGATCGGGACGACAGCTAATACAGGTGAGGTGAGATGAAGGGGAAGCCATGGTAGAGAAGTCGAGGTAGAGAAGAGGAGGACGGCTATCGCGTGCTCCAAAATAGTTCTTGATTCGTATCCTAACACCGGCAATCAAGTCTTCCATACCTGCTGGATTGTGAATTGGTACCTGACTTGCCTGGGAAGGATAAAACTCTGATCTCTTCATCGGCTGGCCACCGCAATACATTCTATAGGACAAATCCACACTCAAATGACCTCTACGATATCCCATACAGGTAGAAAGAATGGATGGCGCATCTCAAACAGGGACTGGTTAACGTCATGCTTTGTCCACTATCATTTTTGAAGGCATCCACAACTTCTGGAAAGAAAGATCGTCGTTAGACGATACTAGGCAATTACTTTCGGCATTTACTTCGCTCGCAGGTTTGCTTGCACTTGTTAAATTCCGGAAACTCCAAAATATAGCATTACCAATTAATGGCTGCAATTCGCAGTCCTGCTCTCCACTACCTTTGTAACAAACGCTTTCGTATCTTCTGCCCCCTCTTTAGCATTCTGAACGGAGGAGCGCAACAGCCTCAATCAAATCACTGAAAACGAGATCAAAAGTGTCAAAATTTTGAAAATGGAAAAAATGAAAATGAAAATGTCAGACGTTTTGTTTATTTACATATGAAGTGCGTTTTGCGCACCTCATATGTAAATAAACCTTGCGCCATGACGTGCAGTGATAATCAGATTGAAACATGATTGTTTTACTCTTTGCAACAGTTTAGCAATTATCCCACAGCCTCCAATCAAGTCCAATATTCCTTGATGGCTTTGCACGAGTTCTACTCGTGTGCATTGGGAAGAGTCGTCTATGTAGTGAACAAGTGGTGAAAAAGTTACAAGTGGACTAGGCGGTGGTTGCAGCATTGAATATGGTTCAGCAGGTGATCATCTTCATTCCAGTGCAAGGAGAATTTTCATGTTTTTATGTGGACTGTAACAAAATGCTCTCAGGCCATTCGAATGTGAGATGTTGTGCTAGAGCGCAACCAGAAAAATAGGCTAGCCAGTTCCATTGCCAGGAATTAACTAGAGCGACTTATCTACAAAGCTGCGTTGTTCTGTAACAGCGCCACAGCAGAACATAAAAAGGTAAATAGGAAATAGCAATGAGCTATGAGGGAATTCTTTAATAGTGTGTCCAACGTCATAATCCGAACTGTATCACGTTATGGGACGTTTGTCATCCGTGACGTTTACGAAAAAAACGACCTAAAATGTCGTAAATCGTAATTCGTAATTACGCACATCCCTGGTGCAGATACGCATCGTTGAGAAACTAGCATATATAAGCATATAGTCAGTCTTGGATTGTTGTAAACATTGATCGCCTGTAGTTAACTCATGTGATCATGAGAAAGCGTTTCAACAAAAGATAATATGTGTTCGCGTACTCGAACTCAAAAGCACGCTGGTGTGCTTCTATGAAGCTGCAGTCCTACTGACTGCGCCACCAAGGCACATCTCGAGGGGTGCCATAGGGGTTGATGAGGGTTGCGCACACGTTTTCACACCTCTTCTTCACTCGGACATTCGTACTTGAGGGGCCGCACAACCACCAGTTGCAGTGGACGTGGCGGGCTGCGCCGATTGGCCGGGTGAGGGGCCCCGGTGCGATTACCTGTACCCCGTCGACGCTCCTGTGGAAATATACCATTAGGATTAAAGGTCGGCTCCTGTTGCTAGAGTGTTGAAGGAGCCATATATCCACGTATTTCCAGCTCGTACGTATACAGATATGTGCACAAGCATAAAACTAGGTATATACTATGTATATACGTGTATACATATGCATATACATGTATATACATAGAAACAGGTTTCCACCCCAATAGCAAGTATTTGTGCGGCCCCTCGAGAGTGAATGTCCGAGCAGGTTTTAAAAAAAACATTCAGCAAAACTAACTGTGGTCCTGGACTCTACTCACAGCCCTTCATCCTTCAAAATAGTATCGAAAAAGCTAAGCATGAGTTGGGAACCTTTCCTTGTCAGGTAACCGCGACCGCTAGACTCGAGTTGCTACTCGGTTCGGCTCGTTGAGATCTATTGAACGAGTAGAACCATATAGTGATCGAAAGCCGTCAAATCTAAGACGACTTGTCGCTGAACACTCTTTGTTGTCGTAGCGCACTCGGTATTGGACCGTGAGGTGAGCGATGCCGGAGCAGTTTGGAACAGACCAACTGCGAGAAGTCCAGATAGGGGTTTTTCGGGGACGCTCTGGACAGATAGCGATCGGGAGAGGTCGGCAGTGGATTGGGTCGACTCGTAGCCGAAAGGATTCGTACTTAACAGAGTTATTGCGCTCTGAACATGCCCGCGCGTACAATTTGCATGCGGTCACACCACTGGATTTTTTAGGTTCGATTCCATATGCATTGTTCAAGGCGCACTCCAAAATCTCGCCGGGACAGAGTACAGCAATTCATGAGTAGGGCGGCCGGAAATTTCTGATAAAACGTCCCAAGCGCTCATTCTACCAGCTGTCATCCCACTCGATTAAGTTGTTCAATCATATACGCTATGTTTTGGTGCACTACAAGGTTTCTCCGGAACAAAGTACAGCAATTTGTTAGTAGAATGGCGAGGATTTCTGATAAAGTTCCTGGAACCGTTCGAAATAGTCTTGAAGGCTTCACATCTTCCAGTAATAGAAGATAGAAGCGCAGTGGACATGCTTTCGTCCACTCTATTGATAGGTTCGGTTCAGTGTGTACTGCGCACGACGCACTCTCGGAGCATTCCTGGCATGATAGAGCACTGGCAACGTACGCTATGCTTTAGATAGTCCGAAAACAAGCAGTCCCGGGAAACAGGCTGCTCCAATCACAAAGAGCTTGTTCCAGTCACTTTTTGGCCACCCACAGCGAAAATGCGGTGGTAAAGTTGTATATTTATTTATTTAGTTATTCATTTTATTTATTTATTTGTGTAGGGTGTAGCGTTTCTCAAAAACCTTAAACTAGAGGAGTTATGAACTAGACTAGCAAGTTCTCAATTTCGAACACTTTTCATTGTCCATATGAACTGTGTATATCAAACGATAGAGCTCGAGCTCTTAAGCTCGAAATTTTCCTTGGTTTTTCAAGCAGGTGACTTCTCGGCGGGTTATATCCAAAAGACGCGTTCGGTGCTGTAGTACCGTGATGCGATTTTTATCAAACTGGAAAGCTTCTAAATTACAATGTGCTGCCATTAGGCAGCGATAGTGGGCTAATTAAAGGTCTCTGAATTAGCAAGTGCCTGAGTGATGCGCTGTATTTCATGCGATAGGGCGGCTTGTCCCGCCATCAACCAATTTTTGAGAGGGCGTCTTTGCACTGAAGGGCTTGAATAAACGCTTTTTTGAATGCTTAGTGTTTTTTGAAAAATTCTGAATGCCCAGTGTCACTACAGCAGTAAGCTCTCGGCGTGAAAGGATAAGTAAAATCTGCGGAAAATTGGAAGGAACTTATGGCATGGTACAACGACGATGTCCTTTGATGACGTTAGAGGGATGTTTTGTAGCAGCCAAAACTCACGCGCCAGGCGGGACCCGAGCTCGCATGGATATGTAAATTGGTGGAAATACGAAAAACAATGAAGCTGGAGAACAATGTAACACATCGGACTAGCACTAAATTTCCTTATCTGTGGAACAGTTACAACCCATTGATTGTAAATGCCTCTAAACTCCGCCTACTTCATTGATTTCCAGGTCATACTGGTAGTCATGGTAGGAATTGGTATTTGTGCGAAATCGTCCATACTGATGGCTATTGTGATGATTGCTGCGGTGAGTGCAAGTCATTTTTGATGATGCTCCAGTGGATTACACACTGCACAAATTGACGCTGTCTATAAACAATAAGGAAACAAAGGATGTGTTAATCGACCCCTGTTTGGGATTTGCTTTGTATTCTACTTACGCGAGATATCGTGGTTGCAGATCGAATGCGTATTCGGCAATGCTGTTTTAAGTCAACTGATAAGTTTGCATTTTATCCTACCCATGGTATGAACCGTCAAACCTTAAATCGATTCGGGTGTATTGTGGCTGTTGTGGTTCTGGCGTCTTTTCCGACCGCGCTAGCATTAGATCGACAATGATGTTTAAATGTAGTTAATATGTCTGCACATAAGTCAATGTCTACCTCCGGCCACGTTGATTTATGCTAACCGATTTATGTGTACTCCCACTTGTGCAGCATCGTGTTATTCCAACACGGATCATTCCCCACCCAATCCTAAAAGTTTTAGGTCGCTGCATGTGAAATGGCCAATTTTTAATGAAAATTTTGAAAGATCCTATCTATCTTTGCTTGGAACCTATTTTATTAATCCAAATAAGCAGCCTTTTAACTGATACACTTTTCCCAAGGCGACAATAGCTTAGGCATTCTATCTTTTCAAAGATAGAATGCCTAAGCATATAAATCGTCATTCTGAACTGCGAGAATCAATAAAACGTGAGAAGTCATTTTCGACATTATCTTGGCTGATGAATTTTTATCCTTTACATGACGATCTAATTGATTGAAAAAATGATGGTCAGTAGAGGACAGATCTGGTGAATGTGCTGCATGTGGCAGAGTTTAGTATCCCAATTCATTCAGTTTCTGGAAACAATTTTTGGAATGTGCGGACGCGCGTTTTCATGCAGTAGGACTGGGCCTCTTCAATTGACTAAAGCCCGCTGTTATTCCATCAACTTCTGGTGTAGTACTTCAGCTTCGGCACAGTACTTCTCCGCTATAATAGCATCTACAGTCGTCAAGAACTTGTAATGGACTATAGCAGCAATAGTCGACCATACGGTCACTATAGTCTTCTTTAGATGAACGCTTGGTTTCGGCAGCCTTGGTACTCTCATCCTTGTCCAGCCATTGTGCACAACGACGACGATTGTCATAAAAGATCCATTTTTCGTCGCATGTCATGATCATGCCCAAAAAAGGATTGTGCAGCCTTAAGGAAACGCAGGTCGTGCCGCTGCATCGTCTGCCTAGTGGTTAGTTCGTGCGCGATCTATTTGTCCGATTTCTTTACTTTTCGCATTTAAGTTGCGACTGATAGGCCTATGTTATACTCCCGCGGGAGCATCCGTGGGATGTCCGTGGACGAAAGGTGCACCGCAGACGGTCGTCGTCGTCCCTGCGCGGCTAACTTCGCACTAGGAGCGTGTTTTTGGCGCCGGATTCAACGGGACGACAGCAGTCCGCGGTGCAGTGCACGGACGGCTGCAGTCCCGCGGGCGGGAAGTATAACAGCCGATCGTCGTCTGTCGGCGGCGATCCGCGGACAGCGGGCGTGGAGGGTCGCGGCGATTGGCCAGCTCAGGGATCCCAGCGCGATTCCCGACCGTCCGCGGATGCTCCCGCGAGAGTATAACATAGGCCATAGTGCTGCCGCCAATGCCGAAATGCTGTGCCAGCTCTCTCACAGTTTGACGCGGATTCGCTTCCACTATACTTGTGTCCTTCCAAAAAATTTTCGAATAAACGAATAATCGAATATATTCGGTTTTATGAAAAACCGAATATTCGAATAATGAATATATTCAAGTTTTGGACCTTGTCGAATATTCGAATAATGAATATATTCGAATTTTGAACCTTGTCGAATATTCGAATAATGAATATATTCGAATTTTGGTCCTGATCGAATATTCGAATAGTGAATATTCGAATATTCGTTCGAAATTATTCAATTCAGTCCGAAGTATAGTACATATGCCTTCATGCCAGGGCGGAAAACCACTGAGTACATGGTGACCCACCCCTCCCCGAGTCAATTTGCGCCTATTGCCGGGTACGTATCGTTCGTATCGGCTGGTTGTAGGCGTCGCGGCCGCACGCCCGTGTGGCCATACTTGCGGCGTCATTCCTCTGCTCGCCGTCTCCGCTCACGCTGTGACACCCGTCGCGCACACGGCGGACGACGACCCGACGGAGGCCGGAGGCCGTCATGGGCGGCCCCACGACGGCATCCCGATGGACGAGCGGGGACGAGCGGAGCACACAGATCAACCAGATTTGCCGGGAGTGCAATCAATGTCCAGAGGATTTACAAAACCAGTGTAAAGATATATGTTGATGTGAAGCAAACATAGCTCTAGATCAGAATTTCGAGCTCTATTTAATGAGCTCTACTCAAGCTCATCAATGGTACCGTTGATGCGATATTGTTCAAATTTAAAACTGAAAAATAATTCTTCGCAAACCTGCAACGAAACTGTGAAAGATGTATTTCCAGGCTAAAATTTCACACAGAATTCAGCTATACGTCGTCTAAATAACTTCTAGAGGAGCGCTTTTTCGAAGAAAAAATTGTGTGTCACACCGTTGTGGACATGCCTCCAAGCCAACAGTCTGCGCAGAATTCAATCATGAAATTGATAACCTATCCTATTACATGTAAAAGAGTTGTGTCTATTTTTGTGTATATCATTCAAGCGCCACGGATCTCCCTTGATAGAGAGCTTTCGGGCTCTCTTGTTAAGAGTGATCTCGGGCCGCTTGTCGCAAGGCCACGTGGCGCGTCCCCTGGTGGTGGATAGGGGAATTAAACGCGAACCAAATGCGATCGTGTACTGCCCAGAGACGCAGGTGGGATGCAGGGGATGGACTCCTTGCTCCTGCTGTGTCGGGTCGACGCGTTCCTTCTGCGTGGGAGCGGCATGTTCATGCACAGTGTGCGTGGATGTGTCCGTGACTGTGCGGATTGTAACTGTGTCGGCTCTGCCAAAAGCTTGCACTCGGTAGACTAGGAGCATGTAAGGCGATTCGAGGCCGTCTTAAGTCTCGCCCCGTCCCTTCGGGCAGTCTGGCTGGCTGCCCGGAGTTCTTCGCCCGCACGACAGAGCCCGACTAGCTACCCGTGTGTACTCCAGTCAAAAACAGCAGCACTAAAGGGCCTCATTCCCCTGACCCCAAAAGAGTCCCCATTTCTGCAGCGATGGGAAGGACGAGTACGGAGAGGCTGCTAAAATCCCAGGCCCTAACCAGGCTGCTGAGAAGGACTAGGATGACGATCTGTACTTACAACGCCCGCACGCTTGCAACGGAAGCATCCGTCGAGGACCTGATGATGCAAGCCAGGAAGATGAAGTACGACGTCATCGGACTGACCGAGACGAGAAGACACCACCCCTACACGACGCCTACGACTCCGGAGAAGAACTGTTCCTCGGAACATACGACAGCAGGGGAGTAGGCGGCGTTGGTGTCCTCGTCAACACGCACTTGGCCATGAACTTCGTACGAGTCTCTGACAAGCCGAATCGGACGTCTGCGACTGAAGCGATGTGGTTCCGTGCCAGCTTTGACTGTGTTCGTCGCGTATGCCCTAACATCCGACTACGACGATCTTGCCGGCCTTTGGGAAGATGCCGTCATGGGCAACGTCGACGAGGAATACGACCGCTTCGTGCACATCTCCACGATAGTGCTAAGGAAGCTGAGAGCTTGAAGACCACCAAGAGACGCCTGTCTCCGGAAACTCTCGAGCTTATACGACAGCGTGGAGCAGCACGAGAGTCAGGCAACTACCAGCTGACGTCCGAGCTTGCGAAGCTATGCAGAGCGGCGATAAAGGAAGATCTCAAGGAGAGAAGGGCGGAAGTGTTGGCTGAAGCTGCAGAGGCAGGGTTGAACATACGCAATACCCGCCGAGACTTCGCCATCTTCAAGACCAAGATGACCGTTCTCCGACGTCCCGACGAAACCGTTACCTCTTCCAGAAGGACCATGGAGAAGGTCATCCACGATTTCTACTCCGCTCCCTTCGATAGCCACGTCCACCTGCCCCATGCCATCTTCCGCAGGATGGATACGTTGTCCCCTCTGTTCTCCCTTCCGAGATCCGACACGCCATCTCGTCGGTGAAGAAACGTACAGCACCCGGTCCCGACAGGATCAGACCCGAACACCTGAAGTACCTCCCACCAGCGCTCATCAACACCCTGGCGCGGCTCTTCACACGTTACCTGTCGGAGTGCAAGGTTCCATCTCAGTGGAAGACCAGCAGGATCGTCTTGCTGTACAAGAAGGGAGACGTGCACGACATTGGCAGCTATCGCCCGATCTGCCTGCTGTCCGTAGTCTACAAGCTGTTTGTTCACTCGAGTGATCCTGAATAGGATCAGCAGAACGTTGGACGAAGGACAGGCATGCGAACTAGCAGGATTTCGGAGAGGATTCGGCACGCTCGACCAAATGCACACCATTACGAAGCTCATCGAAGTGTCGCGAGAGTACAAGCTGCCGCTGTGTCTTACTTCATCGCCCTGAAGAAGGCATTCGGCTCCGTCGAAACTGAGGCGGTCATCGACGCCCATCTCACTCGGGGGGTACCTACTCAGTACATCAGAGTCCTTCGAGAGCTGTACAGTGGATTCACGACCAGGATCTCACCATTCTACAACGACGTCGTCATCGACGTGAAGAGAGGGGTTTGGCAAGGGGATACCATATCCCCGAAGCTCTTCAGCGCCATTCTCGAAAACGTCATGCGCGAACTAGAATGGGAAGACATGGGAGTGAAGGTCGACGGCCGGAAATTAAATCATCTTCGCTTCGCTCACGGCATCGTGCTCATAACACCGAGCATCAGCCAGGCGGAGCGAATGCTGGCCGACTTCGATCGTGTATGTGGGAACGTTGGACTGCATCTGAATCTTACGTAGACGATGTTCATGAGGAACGGATGGGTTTCTGATGCCCTATTCTCGCTCATTGGAACGAACGTCTCCGAATGCTCCAGCTATGTGTATCTGGGTCGCGAAGTCAACATGGCCAACGAACTAGCACCAGAGCTGAGCAGGAGAAAAAGAGCGGCTTGGGGAGCTTTCAAGAGCGTCGAAGAAGTCGCGAAGAAGACGAAGAACGTGCGACTCCGTGCCCACTTATTCGACTTCACTGTTCTTCCTGCCCTAACATACGCTTCAGAGACCTGGGCTATGCGAAAGCAGGATGAACACGCGTTCAGCGTCGCGCAGCGTGGAATCGAGAGGACGATGCTCGGAGTGACACGACTCACGCAAGTGAGAGAAAGCCTCCGGAGTTCCGAGCTTTGCCGACGTTCGAGGATCAGAGGCGCTGTCGTGTGGGCCAAGTTGTCGAAAATTAGGTGGGCCGGCCACGTAATGCGCTTCGCAGACACCCGCTGGACGAGAGCCATCACCGACTGGATTCCGCGGGATCTCAAGAGAACACCAGGACGACCACCAACGCGTTGGTCGGACTTCTTCGTGAAAGCCCTGAACGACCGATATGACGCTCTTCGTGTCCTTTGAGCGAGGAGGATCCATTGCAACACTCTGGCACGCGACAGGGACGAATGGAGACGCTGATGGCACCCGCTCGAGCAATTCGATGATCAACGGGCGACAGGTGGTACAGGTCATCATTCAAGCGATCCGAAACTTTAGCCGTGGGAGTAATCGAGACCGCTGAACATCAATATGAAGTTCGCTTTTGATGCTTCTGTCGCCATCAATCGATATTGATCAATTATCGATTCTTTGTGGATGTCATTCAGCGGTCCGAAACTTCAGCCCTGGTTGTAATCGAGGTCGCTGTTCGCGAACCTGAAGTTTGTTTTCGAAGTATCGATCGCCATCAACTCCTTAAATTTGAAGAATATCGCATCAACGGTAGCATTTATAAGCTTGTGGTAGAGCTCATTAGATAGAGCTCGAAATTCTGACGTAGAACTATGTTTGCTTCACACCAACACATATCTTTACACTGGTTTTTTTTAAATCTTCTGAACATTCTATTGACTGCAGTCCCAGCAAATCTGGTCGACCTGTGTGCTCCGCTAGGGGGGGGGGGGGGGGGGGGGGGGTAGCTATACATACGAGAGGGTCGGCCGCCACTGCCGCAGAGGCCGCGTCGAGCGCGGCGGGCGCGACGAGGTCCAATGTTGGTGTAGGGGTGCTCTATGACGTGGAAGGTAGGTTTAGTACTTTCTATAAAAAGTGTAGTGTGCGTTTCCATCCGTCCGCCACAACTGCAGTGGGAGCACGGTGTATTGGCGGTACTTAACGATTGATGGTGATCGACAGCGGCTGGAACTTCAGCCCTGGGGGAAACCGAAGTCACTGAACCCGAATCTGAAGTTCGTGTTTTCAAGTATCGATCGTCATCAACCGGTATTGATCAAATCATCAATTTTCTGCGGATGTCGTTCAAGCGGTCCGAGACCTCAGCCCTGGGGGTAATCGAGGTCGCTGAACACGAATCTGGAATTCGTTTTTGAAGTATCGACCGCCATCAATCGATATTGATCAATTGTAGATTTTTTATGGATGTTGTTCAAGCGGTCCGAAACTTCAGCCCTGGGGTAGTCGAGGTCGCTGAACACGAATCTGAAGTTCGTTTTTGGAGTATCGATCCCCGGCAACCGGTATTGATCAATTTGTCGATCCTACTATATTTAAAAGTGTAGTGTGTGTTTCCATCCGTCCGTCACAACTGCAGTGGGGGCACGGTGTATTGGCGGTACTCAACGATTGACAGTGATCGACAGCGGCTAGAAACTTCAGCCCTGGGGCTAGTCGAGGTCGCTGGAGGGTAGTCGATGAATGTTTGTATTTATAGACTCTACAAGGTTTTTAATACCCTCGCCCCGTTATAATGAAATGATGATTCTCTGAATATTTCATAGCATTCAAAAATGTTGGATTTTTTCGCTCTCACGGCTGGGAAGGATATAATTCTTACCATTTTGGTAAGTCCTCCTACTCTTTTGGCGCAAATAGGGTCTGGGGTGTCACCATGTATTACAGCCCTATTATTTTTCGCCCTATACTTTTTGAAACCGGAACTTTTTGCAGCAATAGTGTGTTCTACCCCTACAGTGATCTGAGGTAGACCATTTATGAAGTAACTGTACTATACATGCCTTTTTACCAAAGCGTAAACCACTGAGTAAGGGGTGACCCCCCCCCGGACCCTATTTGCGCCACTCCTTTTTCGCATTGCCGGAGGATGTGTGCCGATGCTAGGCACTAGTTGACCTTTCGGACCCTCCATTGCGCGCTAAATAGCCGACGGTCTCTTGTTAATGACAAGGTCGCAAGCGAGGTTTTTGACAGGGGGAATCAAGATAACGTGTGAAGGGATGTTGGAAGTGGTCATAGAATCATTCCTTCAGCAGCAGGGTAGGAGTTCGAACAGTACATTGTTAACACTGTTTGAAAGGTGATAATTTTGCTCGCAGTAAATGTACTGAAAAAGTTAAGGGCTCATATGAAAGCTTAAGAAAATGTAAATTTTTTAACATATAAGTGGTATTAATCGCTCCATGCGGTTGTTGCTTGTTACTTTGTTTTTCTCCTGTTACTACTTTGCCAGATTAACCTGTGTTGTGCTTCTTTTAACGTTTTCCGTTTCTCAGGAGCTGCAATTATGGCGATTAACCTCTCCATTCAGCTTGAATGTTGCTTCATCAGTCCACAGAATCCGTCTTGGAAAATGGGGCTCCTGCTCACATTTTGTGCAATTAGCAACCTCGCATGTCACTTGTCTTTCACATAATTGTCAAGTTCTAAACGTAACAAGCATTCACCCATACGCAATCGATCAAGTCTGAAATGCAAGGTTTAAGGCGGGGCATGGCGCGATCTTGACTATTTACGCGGTGCCACAGAAATCTCGATAATCTTTGTTTTCATATAATTCTCAAACATCTTCAAAAGCTTCACTAGCAGCAAATTTAGAACCTTTCAAACAGTACCTGCATTTTTTAGGATAGTCTGCATTTTTCGCAATCAGAAGAGTGTTTTTGAGCTTTAAACCTTAAAAGAAGCACAAATCAATCGATACGGTCACTTTGCGCAGAAAATTATAACAAGTATTCAAGCGAAGCACAATCAATCGAGTGTAAAACGCAAAATTTCAGACAAGTGCATGGCGCAATCCATACCACTCATATGTCAGAAAATTTTTATTTTCTTAAGCTTTCATATGAGCTCTTAACTTCTTCAGTATCTCTACTGTGAGCAAAGTTATCACCTTTCAAACAGTGTATAGATTTTTCTGAGACACCCTGTAGTTGGATAAAGCCGCAGCAGAATAGGCCTCCTGAGCGATAATTGGCATTCGTCGCGTCACGGCGGCGGTCGCCGCCCGCGCGACGAGGTCAACGTGTCGGCCGGCGTGGACGTCGCGCTGAGCGGCCTCTGTCGCCGCGCCGCCGCGTACGAATCGTTTGTATAGCTACACACCCCTCCGCTAGTCCTCGCCCGTCCATCGGGCCGCCGTCGTGGGGCCGCCGCTGACGGTCTCCCTCAGACCGCTGTACGCTGCACGCGCACAGCGTGAGCGGAGACGGCGAGCAGGGGAATGACGCCACAGGTATGGCCACCTGGGCGTGCGGCCGCGGCGCCTACAACCAGGTGATACGAATGCCCCCCATAGCCATGTGCCATATGTTACCCAAGATCCTTACAGATTCACAAACGTCTCGAAAGAGCCTCGTGGAATACCTGAGAACGCCCAGTACTCAAAGCCTACTATCTAACAGACTCATCTTGTGGAGGGGCTCGAGCCGCCCGCTATAAGTTCCTTGAATGAGTTCTATTTGAAAATGCACAAGACATTCTTCGCGCCAGTGCGCTTGCAATCATGCTAAGTTAAGCCCCAGTGTTTCGTCACAGTTGACCATCAGGACAATGTAAAGGAACTTCGACTGAGGAATCCAAAGTATTCGAGATCTGTTCGATTAGTCCCAACATGTACCCCGCACCACTGCTCGGATTGGTCGAGATTCTTCAAGATGGTAGTAGGAAGTTCGAGGCGCAGTCGACAACCACTCCAAACTCTCTGATTACATCACGAGTTTAAAGGAACGACCGCGCCCCATTCGAACGCCGGGTCGGTGTCAAAGTCAGGAGTCGGATTTGTATAAGGCCGGCAGCAGAGTCTTGCGGGTGTCGCGGACCCGCCATGACAACGGCGGGTGGTGCGGCGCCGCAAGGGCTGCTGTACGCAACACTGTGTACTTTTGCCGCAGTTACGACCTCTAAGAATGTCAGAGATGAAATAAGCAGAACGCTCTTTCTTTTGTGAAGAAGCATTTTCTAGGTCAAGTTAGGAGTTCTTGAATCTAAGCCCCGAAATCTAATAGAACACTTCTTATAACTCAACAGTTCTGTGCCATTTTGCGCTTGCTCTCATTGTTGTCGATCTACCTCCACTAAAAGTTGTTCCGTTGACGCAAGGGTTTTCCTTAAATCTCAGACGACTAACTTGTGACTGGAAGGTCACGGAGATTTTCCAAGCAATTAAGGTTGCCTAATATTGTGCTAAGCTTTTTTTGCGTTACATTTTGAGTGCAGGATTCCATACACCTCCATTTTTTGACACTACCGGTGATTATATTGTTGGTTGTCAACTTCTTTATCGACAGAGATTATGCACCAACCTACTATATCCCTAACGTGTAGATTCGTTTTAGAAAATGTTTAGAATAGATGAACCATAATGGACACCCTTCTATCACGCCCTCCGGCGGGTCTCACCCGCAGCTCCTGGCGCTGCGGGTGAGAGCCGCCGTGAACTGCGGCAGCCCTCGGGGACCTTTGCGTGCGGCGGCTCCGCGACAACTCGTCCGCGCCGCGGCTTCCACCACAGTGGCAGCGTGGGTCCCACTGCGGCGGGAGCGATATGGACGAGTTCTCGGGGTGCTGCCGCGAGACTGTAGAGGCCCTAATACTGTGCTCGATGTCGCAGTATAAACAGAATCTAGGACGGTGACCCCCTTCACCCAGAGACAGCTAGAGACATTCACGTTTATTTGTTTCGTGGATATTCAGTCCACAAAACCAATAAACGAATAGACACGAAAAACCGAAAAGAAAAAAGAGGACGGACGCACATTTGGCGAAGTACCAGTGGCTGGCACAAAAGGCGGCGTCGCACGCGCTCGCACGCGCTTGCGACGGAAGACCTCCTGAGCTCAAATATGTTTGTGGTTTTTCACATAGTTGACTTTAGGCGTTAGGCGAGTTATATCCAGAAGGCGCAAAAACTGACTCCCAGTAATCTACCTTACTAGCGTCGAATATACTCGAATATATTCGAATTTTGGGCTATGTCGAATAGTCGAATAACGAATATATTCGAATTTTGGGTCACGTCGAATAGTCGAATAACGAATATATTCGAATATTGGACCTCGTCGAATAGTCGAATATTGAATATATTCGAATTTATGGCTTATCGAATATTCGAATATTCGAATTTATTCGAGTATTCATTCGAAATTATTCGATTCGGTCCGAAGTATAGCTTCCACAATGGCTTTGAGTTCGTCGTCGTTAAGGAGTGATGGAGGCCTACCTCGATCTCACTTCGAGACTTTCATCTCCAGATCGAAACCTTTTGAACCGGTTAGGAATTGTGCATTCCTCAGCGAAATCCTCCCCAAATGCAGCGTTGATGTTACGAGCTGCGTTCACTTCTCCATTCATGTAAGTAGAGCGCCTGAATATCACGTTGTTTCATAGTGTAAAGACGACGTCAAAAACTCAGCAAGTGGCAATAATGTCACAAAAGCTATAAATGGTAGGGAATCGGAAATTCTGTGCTTTCAGAAACCATATACAGTGCCTCCACGGAAACATTCTAGCCACGGAAAATCGACCAGAAATTGAAGTAGCAGAATCGGGCATAAATTTCATATGCAACGACCTATTAGAATGTCTCCGTCCAGTCACAGTCTATCGAGTTCTTGAAGCTCAGGAATGGTAAGGCGTTCAACGAGGATAACGCACATTAAGCCGATCGACGGACTTTGATTTGCACGTGAAGCGGAACGGATTGGAAGTGGCTCCATATCATACCGCATGCGGACTATCACCGGATCTCAGCGTCGCGCATCCAGATGTTACTCGTTGATTGAAGTTGGTTGGCAGTGTCTAAAAAAACTCGGTCGTTAGGTGCCTTGCGCTCTGGTCTTGAACGGCGCGACTTTTGTGTGCTTACATACAATGCTTCCTCTGCAGCACAACATTTGCACCATCCTAAAAGTGTGGCGGATCCAAAATGCTGTGAGCTATGGTCGGCAAACCACCACATTTCCTTAACAGAGGGAAATAGGTGGATTGAAGAAAATTGGAAGAAATTGGTGCTTCACAAACGGTGGACAAATCGGCGTTAACCAATTCTCGTTCTGGTTGCACAACGTACCGTGGAACCACATTGTTTAAGCTTTTCACCAGCCACTACCTGTGGGGTTCGCTGGCAAGCCAACACGCAGACAGTTTCCATCGTTCCCAGCTAATTTTGGCACTAGCTCAACCTTAATTCGATGTGGGTTTCCTGCTGACTCGTACCACCTGTCGTGTGCACTGCAGATGTATTACGGTTCCGCTGCATTAAAGTTGAGAAAGGCAGTGATCCGCCACGAGTGATGCATCGCTCTACCTGATTGTTTCGCATTGTCGTGTGCAGGTTATTTTTCCTTACGAATTATCTTCCTTCCTTTACAGCTTATTCATGCTATAGTTAGGATTGTTGAAGCTACAATCTTTTTTATTGCTGCAGCGAGTGTACACACGGTCGGTACGTTTTGTGACATCATTGTTAGCTCTTACTAAGAAGAACAAGAAAAGAGAATAAGGCTCCGGTAAAATCTTCGTTCCTAAGCTATCATTATACGTTTATTATCCAGCGAAGGATCTGCAACAATGAAACAAAGAATTCGCCAAAATCTATGCGTTCAAGCAAGAACTTACGACTCGTCAGTGCATGAAAACACATTCCGAGATCGTACAAGCTGATAACGCACTCGTTTCCATCTGCTGACCATTTCGTTTCTATTCGCCTCTTTCAGTGGCAAAAACGACTGCGGTACTGCTACCAAAACTATAATGAATAGGTGATCACCAACAATCGGCTTTTGGAGGGTACCTGGTCCAGTTCAGGCCCCTGCCGGTGGTGCTTTGCGGCTTTCTATGTAAATGAGAAGCAGACACAGCTAAGAACAGCATAATAGATCTTCGAAATGACGACTTGACAAGAAATTACCTGGACGTTGTTTGTTCTCAAATGTACTTTTTCCTATCCTTAAAATTTTTCTGTGAGAAAAGTTTCTCCGCACCTTCTTCCGCACCAGCTTCCCATGGAATTCTAAACGGACCTGGATCTCTGATTACGAATATGAGGACTAATATTGCCAAATGCCTACCCTATTCGAGTTCTGGCGAGTCAAAATTGTCAACACCTTGTCGACTGCTTCACGAATGCATTTGGGGAGTGGAACTCTTGTATACTGTGCCTTATCCTCGATGAGAGCATTTATTCTTATTCTTGGCACATTTGTGAGCAAACGCTGTATAACAATTCTCATTTGTGTTTGTCCTGAGGATGGAAAGGGATCAAATTTTGATTTCATCTGAAAAACTTCTTACGCAACGTTTGGGCGAGCTCGCGCTAACAAAGACCTCAACACCTTCCCTTACCAATATTTCACCAACACCTATCGTGCTCTGTCTGAGTAGACTTAAATTCAGAAATCGACGATCGCATCCGAGTGAGTTCTTTTAGCAGAGCGATTCTAACCCAGAGCATTCGTTCAACTTGCGAGAAAACTGCTGCGCATTACGTAATTTCATCCCAAATTGTTTCAGATAGTATTTTGGCAGCTGTGCTCGTTATATTATTTGCTATGTGTGAGTTGATTTCAAACTTTTCAGCATTTTCTTCGTCTTTCCACGCTAAATGCGTCCGTTCACAATTTGATATTTGATTGCAGTAAAGCGTTGCTCGCGCAAGTTCACAGTAAAGCAGACAGTGGAGGCGGCAGCTGCGGCGTGCTTGAATCGAAGTTCTCTGTTCGGATTCCTAGTCCAGGCCCAGACCTACCTACTATAGTTGTGCTTGAACGGATATATTCAAATCATTATTCGAATATTTTATTCGAATAATAATTCGAATCAGTCGATCATTCGGTATTTCCTGATTTTCGAATATTTGTGTGAATCCGAACAGCGATGATTTTCAAAAGTCGAATATTCGTTCGAATTCAAACATCTAAGGAAGCCATATTCGAATATTATTCGAAAATCGAATAATTAAACTATGTTCGATCGAATGATGAGAAAATGTATTGCTAGAAACTTGCAACCTAGTATAGGTGGGTGAAGCGATCTTGTTTTTAACGTTCCACTGAAAGCAGCACCGACCAGCTCCCAAGTATGCAAAGTAGATTTCGATTCATTTCATCTGATTGCCACCTTCGAAAATTAAGGCGAATCGAGCATATAGGTGAACCTTCCAGAATTTTGTTTAATTTTTTCCCGAAAAAATCTCAGCATCTAGATAGCGCCCTCGCGAACCAGGCTGCGAGCCTTAACAGAAAAGTCAAAAAGTTAAAAAGTTAAATTGTATCTTCGTGCCGGTAGGAAATTGTCAGTATGAAGACGACTCCCTTCTGGTGACCTTTTCCGTTTCGCTTTGATATAGAGAGCTTTGATCGATCGTGGCAGATCTTTTTTAGGAAGTGCAGAAATTCTGCATCACAGGGGAGTCGAACCATAAACTACTCCGTCTCACCACGCCGCTCTTCTACCCCTGAGCCACCACTGCTCGGCCGGCAGCGTCGTTTCAACCCTACTAGAGCTCGATCGCTTGTGATTCGCCCGCTCTGCGTGGACCTATAGGGCCTGCTATGAAAATCGTCCATAACTCCGTTCACAGATGCGCACAGCAGAAACGGAACACATACTTGAAATCAGCGTTCGAAGCGATATACGTCTCATCTCAATGTTCCATGATCACCTAGTATCTCCCCTTGTTAGTAGTGTCACGTTAAACCAGGGGCCTAATTCATCAACAACTTACGTAACTTTAACTTTAACAGAGAACTGTAAGGGAAAACTCAGATAGCGCGGCTTATCAAGCGATATGGTGAGCGATAAGCCGCGTTTCTAACGATAAGCTTTTCGCCCAATTCTCAGTTGAAGTTACGTAAGTCGTTGATGAATCCGGCCCAGGTGGTGAAGTGCGTTCCTCCGCAAGGTGGCACTGGAAACTGCTCGCTGTGCGAGCTAAGCTAATCACGGACATTAAATCGCAGGCGACAGTTCGGCCTACGAATATCCGTTGTCACATCATATGGTTGACGACGCTTAAGAGTTCTCGAGATAGTGCATCAGCATCCGCGGGAGCCGACTCGCAATGCCCGGCGAGTGAGAGAAGTGTGCCAAGGATCCTGATGCGAGGACAGCATCGGGGGCAACTGAGCTAGTCCAAAAGTCCAGCAACATAAGCAAGATCCACGTGGCAACGCTGAATGTTGATACGTTGTCGGGCCGATCCTGCGGATTGGCAGAGGCAATGGCGCGAAAGGAAGGCTGACTTTGTGTGCGGTGCAGAAGACGAGGTGGTCCTACTGCAAGTCAGGGGACATGGGACGAGTCTTTAAGGTCTTTCTATGTGGAAGTCCCAGGACTACAAGTGGTGTTGGTATGAGCGTCTCCGAACGTCTCCATGACGCAATAGCAAGCGTAGAGCGTTTCGACCGCTTGATGAAGTTTGCTGTCACCGTAGAACAGCAACGATGTCATTTCTTTTCTGCATATGCTCCGCAGGCTGGCTTCTGGGAAAATCAAGAACGAATTCTGCTCTTTGCCCGAGGAAAAGACAGCGGAAGTGCTTTCAGAAGACATGATTGTTGTGGCAGATGACATTAATGATCACGTCGGAAGAACGAAAGACGGCTACAGCTGTCATGGTGGTTTTGGTTATGGGTCACGAAACGCCGGTGGTAACCGCATACTTGGGCATGCAGACTCGCACGACTTCACCATCGTGAACACCAAATTTCGAAAGCGTGACTCTCACCTCATCTCGTTTTATAGAGGGAATGCTGAAACGCAGAATGACTATGTCCTTGTTAGGCGTCGCGACCAAGACCTTGTCACGAAGACAGTGCCGTATGAGACGGTCGCCACACAACATTGTCCACTAATCTGCTCGCTGAAGATCACGCCTCTTCTCGCATTTGCCGCCGGTAACAGCTATCGACAAAACCTAAAGAGGCTACCGAAGCGACAATTCAGGCTGCACGCTTCAAACTCGGTACAGTGAAGCCTAGACGGCGCTGGGTTTGATAAGTAGGCATGGCTGTGGACTGACGATGTCAGAGAGAAAGTCCAAGAAAAGAAACGGCTCTATCACGTATTTATCGGACCAAACAGTGCAAAATTGACGGTACTATAGAGAAGCGAAGAAAGCGGCAGAGAAGGCAGTGCCGGCGGTTAAAGCCGCACTCTACGCTGATGTGAGCGAAAAACCAGAGCCGCGCGATGATGAGCGTTATCTTTACCGGCTCGATAAGGCTCGTTGTGGCCGAGCAGAAAACAACGAGAAATTCTTTTGCATTAACGACGAGAACGATCATCTTCTGATGCATCGTAAGAGGACTGTGAAGCGATGGCATGGCTACTTCGAGAAATCTCGAATGTTGAAGTTGCACATCTTGCCATTTCTTTTGCGTCTCCCGTATACGGTCCCATTCAGAAAATCACAGTGAGCAAAACCGAAGCAGCCCTGAGGAAGATGAAGTCAGGTAATGACCGATGACCTGCCAGCCGACCTGTGGAAGTCGAATGCCTGGTGCCTTCTGACTGATTGACAGAGTTTGTCAGCAAGGTTGTTGTTGAAAAGAAAGTGCCTGAAAGCTGGTAGCAAAGCATGACCATTCCGATATGGAAGAGGGACAGTCTTATGGACTGCTCTAGTTATCGTCCAATTCGTCTTCCTTCGCACACCATGAAAATCTTTGAGCGAATTGTCGATGGACGTATCGGGGGGTATGGTCCAGCTTTCCACTAATCGATGTGGTTTGGTCTCTGGCTGTGGCACCGTTCATGCCATTCACGCCGTTCGTGTGGCACCGTTTATGCTATTCACGCCGTTCGTCTTCTGCTAGAGAAGCAACGCGAGAAACCGAAACCGGTGCATTTTGCCTTACTGGACTTGGAGAAGGCCTTCGACCGCGCTCCGCGAGAAGTTATATGGTACGCGTTGCGACAACATGGTATCCCTGAAAAGCTTTTTAAGTGGGTGCCCATTCTGCACACTTGTCCAAGGAGTCAGTGAGAGAGCCAGCGGGCACGTTGGAATTTCCCATCTGTCTAGGGGTGCACCAGGGATTTGGGCTATCCCACTGTTATTCGTGGTCGGATGCAATCTCACGAGATTTCCAATTGGCGGCACCTTAGACACTGCTGTACGCCGACGAAGTCATGCTTGCATGCGAGAAGAAATCCAAGCATCAGCGACAAACACAGGCGTAGCTCGATCGCTTAGCAATGTTCGGACTCGAGTCTAACTTTTAAAAAACTGAGTACTTGAAGACGGATGTGAACGAGCACGGATCTACTAAGATCAATGGCACGGAGCTTTCACGAGTTACGTCTTTCAAGTATCTCGGATCAACAATCACGTCCGATGGCAACCTAAAGTTGGAGGTGAATGCGCGTGATAAAGGAAATTGAAAGACGCCTCAATGTAATGGAAACGATAATGCTATGGCGGACGGCCGGAGTTACTCGTTTGCACCGCGTTCGCAACGACACCATGCGACAGATGTTCGATGTTGCCCGACAGCGAACAAGCCGCGCGAAGCTCGTCTTCGATGGTACGGCCACGTACTTCCCGCTAACGACGACACCGTCCTTAAGATTGGCCTGAACATAGAGATTTCTGGGAAGCGGCCAAGAGGACGCCCGATGCAACACTGGCTAGATACATTGCACTTGGGCTTTAACATAACTGATGTGCATGCTGATCAAGCATTTGATCGGGGGAATTGGCCTCAACATACCAGAAGAGTGCTGCCCCCAAGCGGGTCAGACGCTAATGGAGATGATGATGATGATGACTCTAGCACGTGGCAGAGACGATTGGAGACGCTGTTGGCGCCCGCTCGGATAACTCTATGATCAGCGGGATAACAAATGATACATGTCAGACAGACTCAAGTAATCTTATATTTTGATCCCAAAATGACTCAACGTGAGGAATGTTTAGCAAGGAAAGGATTTCCCAGATACTGAGCTCATGTAACACGCTCAAGCAGTGCTAACGGTTCATTTATATTCCTTCTCTGTTCAGTGCATAGCTGAGCCATTCCCCACTCAGTTAAAGCGCACATTACGTTTTCTAATTCGCTCATGATCGGTAAGCTGATGGAATTTTATAGGTGTGCCGTAGCACTTCTCATTATATATTATTTATTAAATTTTACTTATTTATCGTGTTATTTTCAACTCAACCTGAACAGTTTTCCATACTATTAGGATGTCCGGTTTTCGATCTCCAACTCTAGAGCGGGATTTTTTTAGCAAAACTTCACCTTGGAATAGCTCAAAATTCTGCACAAAGCTGCTTTAATGTGCTTCCTCTCTCTGCTACTCGTTTTTAACATAGATTAATTCACGGCAGATTTTGTCGGCTATAAATAACCGTGTCAAAGCAAAAAATTTCTTCCCTTTTACTTCTATGAGTTCAAGCTCGCTCGTACTGCGGCGGAAACAACTCGGAACATCAACCAGGCATGGGGCCAATGAAGTGTTAACGAGTCCACAGTGGTGCTGTGGTTTCAAAAACTTCGTCGAGGTGAATTCGATCTTGAGGATGACGCAGGTCGCGGACGTTATTCTGGCATTGATGACGAATTGAAGACCTTGGTGGAAGCAAATACACGTGTGACCGTTCGAGAGCTTGCGAAAGAACTCTGCGTAGGCAAATCGAGTGTTTGTGAACATCTGCTGGAAACTGGAAAGACGAAGAAGTTAGATAAATGTTGAACGACCCCATGAGTGGAACGACCATAAAAAATCGTCGGTTCGAAGTGTCGTCAGCGCTGCTTCTTCGCAACAAGAACGATCCATTTCTCGACCGTATCGTAACTTGTGACGAGAAATGGATCCTTGATAACCGGTGACGATTAGCTCAGTGGTTTTACCGCGACTAAGCTCCGCAGCAGTTCCCGAAACCGAAATTGCACCAAAAGAAGATCATGATAACCGCTTGGTCGTCTGCTTCTGGATAAATTCACCACAGTTTCTTGAACTCGGGCAAAACAATGATGGCAGAAAAGTACGTGCGACAGATCGACGAAATGCACGAAAAATTCCGACGTATGCACCCGGCAGTAGTCAATAGAAAAGGACCGATCCTTCTCCACGACAACGCACGACCACATGTTGCGCATCCGAAGCTCCAGAAGTTGAACGAGTTGAGCCGAGGTGTCATCGACGTCGTTCAACAGACGTCTGGGTTTAGAAGACATGTCACCAATGTCGCACAAAGGACGTCCAGGCTGAAAAGAGGTGGCGCAAGGGGTGCTCGGATTCAGACGACGTGTCTGATGTCGCGTAATGGGTATCTGAGTTAAGAAGACGTGTAATTGATGTCACGCAAAGGATGTTTGGCTTCAGGAGACATGTCACCGACGTCCTTCATCGGGTGTCTGGGTTGAGAAGAGGTGCCATCAATGTCGCGATTCAGACGACGTGTCATCGATGTCCTGCCAGGGGTTCCTAATTCACGCGACGTCTCAACGATGTCGCTCAAACGATGTCCGGATTGAGAACACATATCACCGGCGTCGCCCGGCTTCAGAAGAGGTGTCACCAATGTCGCGAAAAGTCTGGATTCAGACGACGTGTTACCAGTGAAGGTAGGACAGTAATGGGGACCGGTGAAGGATAGGGGACCAGTGATGAGCGGACCAGTAAATCGAGGTCCAGTGAAGGTGAGAGCAGTAGTAGGGACCGTCGAAGAGGGGGGGGGGGGGGGGGCAGTGAAGGGTGACGGAAAAGGGTGACAATAAAGGGGGCCGCTGAAGAGAGACGAGTGAGGGTGGGACCGGTAATGGGAAGCGGTGAAGGGGTTGGAGTCCAGTGAAGGGGACCAATAAATGGGGTACCAGTCAAGGACCAGTCAAGGAGGAATCAGTAAGGGAGCCAATAAAGGGAACACCAGTTAAGGGGGTTCAGTAAAGGACCCAGTAATAGAACTACTAAAGGGAGACCATAATTAATAAATAGAACGAGTGCTTCAGATAATGAATCGCGTACGTGCAATAGAGGGTGCGGCTCCATGGGAGCAGTTTTGAATATTTGCCCTTCCGTATTCTGCTATACATTCTATGTAGCAAAACCAGCTTTTTTTTACTGTAGTGAATGAGAGGCCTATAGAGGACATAAAGACATTCGGTGTGTTCTATTCTCCGTGTTTGGGCGAAGTACCCGAGAATGAGTTGGTCTATCAGAGCATGTATTGCATTTCTTATTCTGAATTTTGATTTTTAGGCCGTTAAAGCGAAAAGTGAAAAAGTGAGAAAGTGACCATCTGCGCAGTTGTTCTCTCCGCTTAGTTTTGGAATTTTTTGCGCAGTTTTTCACAGCATTTGGAAGACAATGTATTGTACTATAAGAAAACGTGTTAGTCCTAATTTCTCATTGGTCATTTATTAAATTTTAGGCCATCAAATTGGGACGTCCGAAGGAGAAGATTTATTTCTACCAATCGCTCCTGCTCTGTGCTAAGACTTTTTTGCCTGGTGTTATATGTCGTTTGGAAGAGAATGTCTTGCAATCTAATTTTTGTTGAATATCAACAACTGAACAAGGAGAAGGAGTTGTTGGTGAAGATGATTTATTCCTTTTGGAATTTTGTTGATATTTGACAGGAATCAACATGAGCCAATAAACGCGACACAAATTCTTATTGAGCAAGACATCCGTTTCCGAACGACAAATAACAACAAGCAAAAAAGTCTACCCCAGAGCAGGGGCTGTCGGTAAAAATTCGGAAGGAAAAGTCGGACGTCCCAATTTGATGACCTAAAAATCAATAAAGGACAAATGAGCAATTAGGAACAACACTTATTCCTGTAGTGCAAACCATTACCTTCCAGATACTATAAGAAAACTGCGCAAAAATTCCAAACCTAAGCGGAGAGAAGCAACTGCGCAGATGGCCACTTTTTCACTTTTTTACTTTCCACCTCAACGACCTAAAAATTGAAAAAATTCATGATGAAAAAAGAAATGCAATATACGCTCTGATAGAGCAAATCGCTCTCTTTCGAAAGCTGTATAGCGCCGTGCAAGAGACCGCCGGCCTAATCCGCAATGAATCGTTGAAAAACGGCGGGGATATATGTAATATTATACTTGGTACACATATGTATATACATGCATGTTTATATATACATATACACATGTATATAAAATTACACATTCATATGCATATGTACATGAGTGCATGAATATATATAAATGTACGTCTACATATGCATGTATGTATTATATGCATATATGTATATCCAACTCGTACGTATATGCGTATGTATATACGTACGAGCTGGATATACGTGGATATACGGCGCACAAGCAGCGGAGATACAAAGGCACCGCAATTGCTCCCTGCAGCAGGGTAGCAACAGATTCCCTCAGGTGACCGGCTTCTTGCGGATAGACCGGGACCGCAAGGCTTGTGTTACGGATGTGGTGTGAAATACCCGTTTTTAGTTGATGTTCCTGAAGCTGGAAATGGGTACTCGATACCACGTCCACTTCATAGAGATGTAATGCGACCAAGAGAATCATCATTGTTAGTAACACTCACATTTCAACGATTGTGCGCAACCTCATCCTTCTTGGAACATCATTTTCACCGCACATTTTGCAAGACACCGGTTCCTCAACCTACCGTAAAGCTGTGAGAATGTTAGCCCGTCTGCGAAATCTGCTACAGCATAAATGCGAATAAACCGCAAACCATTATCAGTCATCAGAATCGATCGTCGCAGGTACGCATGTACTGTTTCCACGCCTTTCCGTTTCTTATTATCGGCAACCAGCAGCCTCCTCTGAAGTTGATGTCATAATGACAGTTTGATCAACCAGCGTTCTATCAGCTCTCATCCAACATAGACGGCTGCGTCACAGCAATTTGACAGCTGGACAGTGGCAAGTGCTTAAAGTATTGCGCAAATTAATCAGCGAACTGTATCAGGCATATGTGTAAACGACGAGAACGAGTGCAAATATAAGAATCTCCACTCTTCAAGCAGTAGAAACATAGGTTTCGTTTTTGCAGCGTACTTGAACCCAATGAGCAAGGAGCCTTGAAAATTTTACGTACATAGCAAAATCAGCACTTAACACATTTACGTAAGGATAAGAAGGGTGCTGAAAGATGCACGCAGTGGCCATGGGGAGCGGCGGTGTTTCATAGGAAAAGTAACGGTGCTCAATTCCCGTGCCTTGTCGAATTTTTGCGTTTTTTAATTGTCATTCCTCGATTGGCATTTATCACTTCCCAACTTTTCGTAGGCATATATTCCACTATAGTCTCAGTAAGAGGATCTCATCATTTGCCCTTCCTACATATGACATAGCATCTTCACTGAGGAAATTTTCGTCTAACCGTGATGGGGTTATTTGGGGTGCCACTCACGAATCTGTCATTTGTTTTTGAAACTTCGGTGGGTGCTGGGAGCAAAACTATTATAGTCCTGATCCTCTCACCAGCATGGACACACCCGCGCTACCGTACCCCATCGTACTATAGTAGAGACGGATGTCAGAATCGTGACCAGCATACCGAATAACCCTCACCTCATCCTACAGTAAAAATGCAAAAACCTCATAGCACAGGAACCAATTCTTTTTCGTTCCTCCCACAAACCCTCATCCTACCATATCGTTATATACGGCACCTCGGCGTTAAAGCGCATCACTCCAGCGTTTGTCAGGACACCCAACAGTCGCCGCGATTCCATTTTTAGCTTTGAGGACCCTCCCCTTTTTGCACTCTCTTTCCGTTCACAGAGTAATCAGGTGTGTCTCCACTAGATCCATGCAGTTGTATGCAGTTTATGCTACGGCTGTAACTCTATGCATTGCACAATTGGACTAGGTTACCAAACCCTATCCTTAAAATATAGGAAATACAGGGTGAACCAAAATAAGGTGGACAACATTTTTTTGCCTAAATATAAAACAACCAACAATTCGAGAAAACGACGACTTATTTACAACAATGCAAACATTAAGGTACACCATGTTCAAGTGGTTTTGAAGTGGCCTCCCTTGGAGCGGATGCAGAGGGCTAAACGTTTCGCGAAGTTTGTGGACGATGGGCAGCAGGTCGTGGCTGGGAACGGATTCTATTCGCGGATGAGAACCTGTTCACCGTGGAGCAGGCGCACAATCGCCAAAATGATAGGATCTGGTCTTCAGAGGCTCCAAGCACCTCCGCTATCGTGGAACACACAAGGTTATGGTTTGGGGCGGAATCTGCGCCAGAGGTAAGACCTGGTTTTCGTGGATAAAGGAGTAAAAATCGACGAAGATATGCACCAGCGGGACCTTCTCGAGTCGATTGTTGTTCCTTGGGCTCAGCAGCACTTCGGTGATGCCTATTGGACGTTCCAACAGGACTCTGCACCCGCACATAGGGCGAAGAGTACGCAGGCGTAGTGCAAGGCCAATTTCCCCGATTCCAACACGCCCTCGGAATGGCCCCCGTATTCTCCGGATTTGAATCCGATGGACTACAGCTTGTGGTCAGTTTTGAAGTTCAGGGCCTGTGTGAAACGTCATCGCAGTCTCCAGTCCCCGAAGGAATCCTAACGCCAGGAGTGGGAACGATTGTTTCCTGAAGACCTGCGGCCCATCGCCCACAAACTTCGCGAAACGTTTGGCCCTTTGCATCCGCTCCAAGGGAGGCCACTTCGAAATCACTCGAACATGATGTATCTTAATGTTTGCATTATTGTAATTTATTCGTTGTTTTCTTGAAATATTGGTTGTTTTATAATAATGATAAACAAATCATGTCCACGTTATTTTGATTCACCCTGTATATCTAGACGCGAAAGCTAGCAAAACTTGTTTAGTCTCAGATTTATTGTTATAGCTAGCACAGCGAAGGGAGAATGTGGTTGTACAAAGGATAGAGGAAAACCACTGCCGGGGCTAGAGGAGGAGGGTCGAATGTACGTCTCTGTAATTGACAGGTACCCACAGATGGAGCATGATGAGGCAGGAAAGTTATTTAGAGATATCTAAAGGAAAGGCGGTCAGGTCTCGACAGAGTGGCGAAGGTACTCATGGTGGAATCGGCAGGCGTTCAGGAGACGGGACGGAAATGGTGAAAAAACAGAGCACTTCCCGGTTACGGTCCACGAGCATAATGCACGCAGTTGCTTTTGCGGACCTTTGTAGCTGGTAGCCCAGGTGGTTTAAAGGAACAGTTCTTGGCAGGTCGACACGGTCCACTGCGATTAATTCCTCTTTTGCAATTCCACATTCCCTTTATAATTTCAACGGCACCCAATAGAGTCTGCATCTGCAAGGATAAGGAACAGCGTTAGTCTCTTTTTGTTGGACTTGCCAGACCTTCTTCTTTCATCAATACTATGGAAGCAACTAAAACGCGTATTCAGATATTACAGTGACTTTCGGTAGTCAGCTAAAGCAACCAATTCAGCTATCCCAAATGGATGGAAAGCTTGATTGGAATAGACAGGAGTAAACACTAAACCTCGATTTGAGTTCCACGCTACCTCGCCGATTATTCTACTGCTATAAAGTGAACACGGTTTCTTAACCAAGGGGTTTCATGAAATGGCTTTTTAAAAATTATTTGACTTAAATTGCAAAAATACTAGGTATTCTGTTAGCCAATATTTGCTGTTTGCTTACCTTCAAAAGTGTGAGATACTAATTCTTCGTTGTATTTCAGTTTCCGTCTGCATTTGCATTGCCGCCAATACACTTCGAAAAGCATATTGAACCAACAGTGACTACAGGAATGTCAATGATCTCTAGCAGACTGCAAGTAAATACATTTGCAAGTGTATCTGTCATTGGTCTCGCCTGAGATAAGATTATTGATTTTTGTTAAGGTCAAGAAATTGGATTGGTTATATTTTTAAACATTTCGCTAGCAAGCGCGAGTGTTTGTCGCGTGGTCTAAAAATGGTTAGATCTAAAGCGCACAGAATAGCCTCGCAAGTAGAATTATGACGAACTTGCCCCAAGTCTTTCGAAATGAAATGCACGCTCTTCCCTAGAAGTAGACGTGCTCGTGTTAGAACGCAGTTGTTACTGAATGTTTTCTAAAGATCGATGTACTTAACGTCTATTGGCTGGGAACCGTGAATCGTTATTCGAGGTTGTGTTCAACCCTCCATTTCCGAATATTTAGCGCTTTTTGTCTCAGAATGTAAAACACGTAGGCTAAGAAAATATTTGGTAGGATTTTTGTCGAGGATCAATAAGGATCTGATTTCATTTTGGAAGCATTGACTTCTTTGCAGATATCTCAAGCTCCATAGCAACATTTATCGCTCAGTTTAGGGGAAATTCCTACGGCATCTAGACTCGGCGGGACGGCGCACTGTCTAAAGTACAGTACCTCCGCTAAACATTCAACCAAACGACGTTTGCCACGCAAAAACTGTGACTTGACCCAACATTGTCGCCGAGTCTCGCTTAATTACGTCCCCAGGCACAAATAGTGCTGCCCAGATGAATTTTGAAATTTTTAAACTTAATTAAATTTCCTTTTCCTTCCATTTATGACCTTCCTCTGGCAGCGGTAATTCATTTGGTACCAAATTTGGCAGGAAGATATGCACTGAGTTTGCAGCTGCTTCAACCGATTTCGTTTATTTGAAAGGAAGGCTCGGTCTAAAGCTTGTTATTGTAGCTTGCAATCTACTCGCCTTTAAGGAGGGAAAATGACATAGAAAATTTACGTTTCGAGTTCATTTTGGGAATTTGCGTGCTGGTTGCGATTTGTCAAAACTGCAAGTGAACCTTGGTAAGCAACACTCTCTGTCGCCGAGTTCGGCTGCGAATATCTATGTCTTAAGGGATGAGTTAGTCAAAAAATACGACTACGCTAACCATACAAAATGTTGAGACTCAGTGCATCAAATATCGAGAAGCCAGCTGATCAGATGGCAGAATTTCAACTGGTTAATATGAAGAGCTCTTTCAAAAGTACGACTGAGTTTCTACAGCGTTTCATGCTCAGTCTTCGCAGAATGAATGCTGGAAGGCCCAGTATTGTAATTATGCAATTTTTCGCTAAAATTCTTCAACCAGTGCGGACGCCAGTATTTGGACGCACCAGATCAAGCGCTGATGTAGAGGCCTTCTTCGATCATAATTGCGCTGACCCGACATGCCCTACAGAGACATTGCATCCTGCTGTATGACCAACGAGCTCCTCAGTTCTCTTTCTCATAATTACGGTATCGACTTTACACAACCCGCCATTATCGATCCATGCTGTCAAACCTCGATGAGTTTTTGGGTTTTTTCCGTTTGCATAGATCATATTAGGTTGTCCGAAAAGTTCTGAGCACTTTGAGTGCTCGACTTTGAACTACCATAACTTTCTCAACTCTTATCGGATTTGGTCGAAATAAGCACCGTTCGAATCACTACACTTCTGCCAACGGGGCACCTGTCGACTTATTCCATCAGCGAAAAAATTAGGTTGTCGAGATTCGACAAAATCCGCGAAAGCTGTTTTGGCTTGGATCTGATTGATGAAGATTTTACCAGCGAGAATATTCTGAAAGTGTTTGAAAAGGTGTTAGTGGTTGGTTAGTGTTCTAGAGAATATGGTGGCCTAAGCCTTTAATTCTTTCAATTTTCGAATGGTGATTGTGAAACACGAGCGGTGGCGATGTCCGTTCCTCCACGTGGTGCCACTGGAAACTGCTCGCTCTGCGAGCTAAGCTAATCACGGACATTCGAATGCAGGCGACAGGCCCTTGTGACAGGCCGGCCTACGAAGACCCATGTCACATCACATGGTGTATGATAAGTCAAGTTTCTCGAGATAGTGCTACGGCGTCCGCGGGAGCCGACGCGCACTCGCAGAGCCCGGCGAGTGTGAGAAGTATGCGAGGGTCCCTGATGCGAGGACGGCATCGGGGGGCAACTGAGCTAGTCCGAAAGTCCCGTAACGTAAGCAGGACCCGCGTGGCTACGCTGAATGTGGGTACGTTGACGGGCCGCTCGTGCGAGTTGGTTGAAGCACTGGAGCGAAGAAGAGTTGATTTCTGTGCGGTGCAGGAGACGAGGTGGTCCTGCCGCAAGTCAATGGACATAGGACGTGGTTTCAAGGCCGTTCTATGTGGAAGTCCCAGGACCACCAGCGGTGTCGGAATAATCGTCTCCGAACGATTTCGTGACTCGATTGTAAGCGTCGAGCGCTTTGACGATCGATTGATGAAGATCGTTGTCGCCGCTAAGGAGCGACTCTATCACTTCTTCTCTGCGTATGCTCCGCACACTGGCTGCTCCGATCAAGCCAAGGATGAGTTTTGGAACCTTCTTGATGAGAAGACAGCAGAGGTACCGTCGAAAGATGTCATCATAGTCGCTGGTGACCTTAATGGGCACGTAGGTGCTGCGAAGGACGGGTACAGCTGTCATGGTGGTTTCGGATACGGGTCTCGTAACCCCGATGGTGAGCGTATTCTTGAGTATGCGGAATCGCATAGCCTCACCATTGTGAACACCGTTTTCCGAAAACGCGACTCCCACCTCATCTCATATTATAGTGGGAGCTCCAAGTCTCAGATAGACTTTGTGCTTGTGAAGGATCGTGACCGAAATCTTGTCACAGACGCGAAGATCGTTCCGTATGAAACGGCCGCCCCACAGCATCGTCCGCTGATCTGTACTTTGAAGATCGCCTCTCCGAGGCTGAAGCAGGTCGAGCGATGCGGTGCTGCAAGAATCAAGTGGTGGCGAATGAAAGAAAAGGAAGCAGCTGTGATTTCTCGCGTGCGGTTACCGACAGTTACGACTGTCGATGAAACTTGGAAGAAAGCAACCGACGCGATACGCCAAGCTGCAAGGTTGGAACTCGGCACTACGAAGCCTGGACGACGCAAAGTCGACAAGCAGACATGGCTGTGGACAGACAATGTGAAAGCGAAAGTTCGAGAGAAGAAGTCGCTGTATCATGTGTTTCTCGGCGACAGAACAGCCGACAACTGGCAGGAGTATCAGAAGGCGAAGAAGGCTGCAAAGAAAGCCGTGGCTGTTGCGAAAGCCACTCATTATGGTGATGTCTACCGAAAGCTCGAATCGCGCGATGGTGAGCGGTATTTGTACCGACTTGCTAAGACCCGCCATCGCCAAACCGAGGACATTGAAAAGTTTGTTGGCATCAATGATGAGAGCGGCCATCTTCTGACAGACCGCAAAAAGGCGCTGAAGCGATGGCGTGATTACTTTGAGGAAACTTCCACTATGGAATTTTCTCATCTGGCCATCCCTTCTGTGGCTTCTGTTCACGGTCCCGTTTGCAAGATCACCGTGGAGGAAACAGAAGCGGCTCTAAAGAAGATGAAGCCCGGTAAGGCGACAGGGCCGGATGATCTGGCAGCCGATGTTTGGAAGTCGAAGCTCTGGTATCCTGCTGAGTGGTTGGCTGAGTTCTTCAACCAGGTAGTAAAGGAGAAGAAAGTACCGGAGTGTTGGCACAACAGTACGACGATTCCGATTTGGAAGAAGAAGGGCAGTCCTGCGGACTGCTTCAATTACCGTCCGATTCGCTTGCTTTCGCACAGCATGAAGATCTTCGAGCGAATCCTCGATAGACGAATCCGTGAAATCGTCAAGCTCTCCGACAACCAGTGCGGCTTTGTGTCTGGTTGTGGGACCATTGATGCTATACACGTCGCCCGCCTCCTGGTGGAGAAGCATCGCGAGAGACAGAAGCCGGTGCATATAGCCTTTCTCGACTTGGAGAAGGCCTTCGACCGCGTACCGCCTGAGCTTATATGGTACGCCTTGCGACGACACAACGTACCTGAGCAACTTATAGAGTGGGTGCGGATGCTCTACTCTTGCCCAAAGAGTAGAGTGCAAGGTGCAGCTGGAACCTCAATGGAGTTTCCCATCTCTGTTGGGGTGCACCAGGGTTCTGCGCTTTCTCCACTCCTCTTTGTTGTCGTCATGGATGCCATTACGCGAGATCTTCAGCAGCCTGTTCCATGGACGCTGCTTTATGCTGATGACGTATGCTCGCTTGCGAAGAGAAAGACGATCTCGAGCGGCAGGTGCAAGCTTGGTGCGACCGTCTGGCGAGGTTCGGACTCAAATTGAACGTCAAGAAGACCGAGTACCTAACGACTGACGTGAACGAGTCCGGCTCCATTAAGATTAACGGTACTGAACTTGCACGCACTTCGGTGTTTAAATACCTGGGATCAGCAATAGCGTCTGACGGCGGTCTGATGGTTGGAGTGAACTCACGCGTGAGTGCAGCTTGGTCCAAGTGGCGTTCGCTGACTGGCGTGCTCTGCGATAGGAGGATACCAGAGCACCTGAAGTCGAAGATTTACAGAACCGTCGTGCGCCCGGTAGCGATGTACGGCGCTGAGTGTTGGCCTGCCACTAAGGAAGTTGAAACGCGCCTCAGCGTCATGGAGACGAAAATGCTGCGCTGGACGGCCGGAGTCACGCGCATGGACCGCATCCGAAACGATGTCATTCGGCAGAAGTTCGGTGTCGCGCCGATAGCGGACAAGATGCGCGAAGCTCGCTTGCGATGGTACGGCCACGTTCTGCGTGGGAAAGAAGACACGGTCCGCAAGATTGGCCTTGAGTTGGAAGTATCTGGAAAGCGGCCTAGAGGACGCCCGAAGCAGCGTTGGTCCGATACGTTACACACGGACATGAAAGTAGCTGGTGTCCACCCTGATCAAGCGCAGGATCGGGAAAGGTGGCGTCGTAACACCAGAAGAGCGGACCCCGCGACGATGCGGGACAAACGCTGAAGAATAAGAAGAAGAAGAAGAAGATTGTGAAACACGAGCGTTATCCAGCAATAGAATCGTGCCTCTTCTGTTGACCGATGCTGGCTGAAGTTGCCGCAATTTTCGGTGCACTTCGCCGATTTCCTTACAGTGAAACTCTGCTGTGGTCGTTTGGCCTGATGCCAAAAGTTGTAGTGGATCACACCAGCCGCCGAACACCTCACAGTGGCCATTATCTTTTTCGAGGAAAAATTCTGTACAGAAAGCAGCATGAGTGCGAGTGGAATTTTTGCTTAATAATGGACGAATGAAAAACAGTAACACAAAGCGATTAGAACTTTCCGGAGAACCTAATAGCATGCATTTTTTCGCCAGTGTTCAAGTTTCACATAAAATTTCAGCAGCTGTTGTTAAGCCCAATCAACTTTATTTTATTTCTCCATTTACAAAATTATTTGTGGTGAAACAGCCTTACTGCGAGTGGTAGAGCTAATGAGCATCGAAACTGACCTTAATACACCATTTCACCCATTTTCGTTCGAATTTGAAAAGGGCCCTTTTCAATTCAAATTGACACTCTTCTAGCTAGCTTGAGACTTCTGATACCAAAGAGAACTCTTCCAAATCGAAATGAGCTTCTTCTACACTAAACTAACACTAAATTAACACTCTCCAAAAGGTTTAAATAATTTTTTGTTCAAGGGGATTTCAGTATGGTTTCTTTCAAGTTTTAATTCACCTACACGAAAACTGAACAAAACCTTGTTTGAAGTTTTACAAAATTCTCATTTTTTGCGGAAAATGATGGTTTATATCCTGTTTTAGAGAGCAGAAAAATTGGGTTTTTAGCGCCTAAAGGGGCTATGCATTTGTCCATAAAGTCGCGATTTTTATTCGATTGATAGCATAATTACTGTTTGCATGGAGTTTTACTCCTGTAAGCAATATAACAAAGAAAATTGTAAAAAACACACATATTCTCATTTTGATACTTCATGTGAGCAGCGTTCACACTATCAATCAAATAAAAATTACGACGAGCTTTTCAAGTGTTTTGTTGCGCTTTAAGAAAAAATCTAGTATATTATTTTTTTCTTAAAAAACTTGTACAAAATTATTGCACTCGTTCGGGCAGTTTAATTAAACAAAATTCTAAAAAGTTACAGCTGTGAAGGATGGGCGAGGCACGAGGCCTCGCAGAAGTGATCTTTCTGGTGTTTTTGTGTGTTTGTAGGTTGCTTGTTTTGTTCTGTTAGCATTTGTGTGATGGCGGCTATTCTTCCTTCGCTGCGCCGCGAGCGGTCGCGTCGCGGACACGTGGCAAACGTGGAAAACGAGGTCAGCGCGGTCAGTCGATGTGGAAGGCTGCCGATGGTCGGTCGGTGGCTGCTCACTGCTCCGTGGACTCTCCCTGAGCGACGAAAGCAGTGGAAACTGCAGTGGAAAGCAGTGGAAATGTGGAAACATGGGTAGTTTGGATGGCACACACCTTGGAGTCCCATCCCTAGCCTGATTCTGCGCTCGAAGAGCGCAGAATCCATCCGCGGACTCTTCCTGAGCGACGAAAGCAGTTTCCACATGGGTAGTTTGGATGGCGCACACCCTGGAGTCCCTTCCCTAGCCTGATTCTGCGCTCGAAGAGCGCAGAATCCATCCGCGGACTCTCCTTGAGCGACGAAAGCAGTTCCCACATGGGCAGTTTGGATGGCACACACCCTGGAGTCCATTCCCTTGCTTGATTCTGCGCTCGAAGAGCGCAGAATCCATCCTCGGACTCTCCCTGAGCGACAAAAGCAATTCCCACAGAGGCAGTTTGGATGGCACACACCCTGGATGCTGCGAGAACCCCAGCTGCGCACTCCCCCTGAGCGCGCACAGCTATGAAGGAAAGATTTCGCGCTCTGTCGCAAAGATGCGTGAGAATATTGCGGCGGGTGCGTGCGTGCGATGAGCGCTCGCGGCGTAGCGGAGGAAGAATAACCGCGATCCATTTGTGTACGTTGTTGCAGTGTATCTGTATTTTCCCAGCAGCGGGTGATCGATCGCCGTCTGCCCCGCCTGTGCCCAGCGCCGGACATTCGAAGGCGGCGGGGCGGCGCGAGTCCACTTAGGGGGCCGGCCTTCGCCTGCGCGCAACTCTATATAAAAAGAGCTCGGGCGCGCCGGGCTTATTCTGGTCTGGTGTCGCGGTTGCGAGCGGTCGGCTCAGAGCGATTCTTGTCTCGGTAGTACCTGGCGAGCGGCCGGTACGGAGAGGAGCGCGGGCACAGCAGAGGTGGACGGACGACCATTGCTGGTGCCATAGAAGCCAAACAAATCGATTTTCTCTCCGGTTCAGGCTCATCCCTAGACATCCAGCTCCCGGGTAAAACACGCCGGCGTAACCAGCAAGTTTTTCTTGAACAAAAAATTATTCTACCCTTCTTTAAGTGTTCGTAGTTAAATGTGTAAGAAGTTCCTTTCAATTTGGAAGACGTTTAATTTGATTTAAAAATACTGAGGCTCGAATCCTCGAAAGTCCTTGCCTGTGTCAAGCACGGATTCGAACGGGCTCCTCGATATCCCATAGAAATAGATTTCACTTCCTCTCAGCACAAATCACTTTCCTGCATTACTTGCTCACATTCTAACGATAAAACTGAAGACCGCACAAAAGTAGAGTGATCTATCATATTGAATGTGTAGTATGTCATGGCACATATTTCTCGAGCTGCAGTCAGAAAGATTCGCACTTGACAGAGTTATCGCGCTCTTAACACGCCCACGCGTGCAATGTGCGAGCGGTCACGTCCACTCGGTTGATAAGTTCGAATCGTTAGGAGTGATCCATACCGGAAACAATTCACACCACCCAACTCGCCTCGTCAAGGAGATACCGATTGCACAAAAAAAAATTGAAAATTTCAAAATTTTACTCAGTTTCAGCGATTTTAGTCATTTTTTAGCAGTTCCCTTCAGAACGACCACTTTCGAAAATAAAATACATATTTGGAGTCCTTCTTGAATCGGTTTTTCAGAATGTGAAGCAATCTTGGTGCGTTCTGAAACGCCAATTCGATGACCTACATACGCACCTCGGCGGTAGTCTCCCTCTCTTGCAGGGATAATTATTACCAAAAGATACACTGCCTTAATTGTTCAGGAAATCTCCCATTTCAGTACAATTTTAGTGATCATGTTGATCGCAGATGCTGATCTTATTGCAAGAAATACGTACAATGTTGTAATCAGCAACTCAGGGCGTTTTGAACTATATATTTTTTTGTGAAAATACCTCATGCTCAGTATTTTCGATTGATGAAAATGTACCAATTTGATGAGCCACAATTGGGAGGGTCCTCTACCTCTGCACGTGAGTAGGCGTCTGTAGGTTATGTCAAATGGTGTACAACCGTGCTACAGAAATACAGCTTTTAAGGTTGAAATCCTAGAGGGCTGCGCGTTGTCAAAGTACCACTTGCGCACATCTTTGTGGCGACAAGAAGAGGACTTGTTCTGATTTCAAGCGGCTGTATCCACGCTGTCTGTGGGCGACAATTATGCATACTAGAAAGTGTGGAAGAACTCGCTGCCCTCTTGTAGCTATCGGCGTTCTTCCGGGTCAGCAGAGCTGCCGAATTCTAGTGGTGACACCCAAACCTGCCTCTTCTTCGAAATCAACACCACTTCGAAGAGGCTTCAAAAATTGTCTCAGTTTATCGCCATTTCTGCACTGCTTCGTTCTGCAACTAATTCTGAATGGAAGGTAACCATTTTTTATGCACTTCAATCGCTCATTTGACACTGAACTGTTCTTCTTCCGACGAAAGCCCCCACGATAATTGCGGCGCGTAGCCAGAGCCGCTGCGACCTCCCACGTTGCCCCCCTCGTCGTTCTCTATGCCATGCCTCTATCGCAAGTCTGAGCCCGGATTCATGAACGATTTACCGGCGGGTAAGTGCAAAATTTACCCCCACTCCCCACTTACGCGCGATTCATGAACGCGCGGCGGGAAAAATCCGAGGTAAGTGTCGAGGTAAATGCTACCCCGTCAGCGCGTCGGGGAACATTTACCTCCAGGGCGAGGGTTTTGCTCCGCCTTCTGACCCAATGTATGCCTCCGCTGACCCTTAGCCAGCTCTGAGCTGTGGCCGTATTCATGCACGTTCCCGGGAACGTTCAAGGCTTCCCGCGGGAAGCGGCCGGGGCGGGAAGCAAAAGTTCCTATTCAGGAACCTCCCGGGAACCAACGGTAGGCTCCCGCGCCGATGACGGGAGGCTCCCGGCCTACCCGCCCTCAACCGGTCGGGAACGCCGGGAAGCCGTCAATGAAGCGCTGTGTGCAATTGTACAGAATAGGATTTCGATGGCGGTTTTGGCATCGAAAATCGTCGTAACGGGGAGTCATCTTCGCCATCTATCGCATAACGTGTTCCTGGGCCATCTTGCAAGGGGGAGGGGGATGGAGGGGGGGGGGGGTGCCTACTCTCTTGCTGTCGAGTGTGTCTACCGTGGTTTTGTAATTTATTGATGTATATTGTTTATCCTAGTCGGAGGGGATACTACACTCTGATGGTTTTACAGTGACGCCAAAATTAAATGTAGGGCATGTGCCATTTTCGCATCGAATCGGACACTTTTCAAATCAAATGATGTATTTTTCGAACCAAATTATACACTTTTTAAATCAAAATGAACACTATTCTAAGCTAGGCTAAGACGTTTGAGATCAAAGCGAACTATTCCGAATTGAAATGGACTTTTTCCACAAAAAAAACTAGGGACTCTCCAAAAAGGTTAGAATGATGAATGATTTTTTTTGTTCAAGGAAAATTTTAGTACAACTTACTTTGAACTTTTGGTTAATTTAGCCAATAAGTGAACACGTTGTTTGAAAGTGTTTAAAAATTCTATTTCTTAGGCAAATAATGGATTAAAGCTTGTTTTCAAGAGCAGGAAGGCGGCCATTTTCTAGTGCCAGAAGAGAGATTACGCCATGCTCTCCTCCAGGGCGTCGCAATTTTTGTTCGATTGATAGCAGAATTTCGGAATGTATGGAGTTTGACACCTGTTAACGGTATAACAAAAAATAAAAGGTGTGGCGAATCTTTTGAGTGTATGGCGCGATCCGATCTTTTAGTGCGCTATGTACTTGCTTCTTTGCTGTGCCTTAAAAGAATTCTAATTGCAAATATCTAGAAATAAATTGTTTTATAAAATTATTACACTTATTTGGGCAGCTAAATTAAAAATTTCAAAGAAGGTTATACCAAAATTTTTCTTCTACAAGAAGTCATTCTAACTATCTTATTCAGTCTGTAGTTGAGGTTATTTTGATTTGGAAGAGTTGGCTTTGATTCCAAAAGTCTTGAAGCTAACATAGAAGAGTGTCCAATCTGATTTGAAAAGCGTCCAATTTGGTTTGAAAAGTGTCTAATTCGACGTTAAATGGTATAAAACAAAGGCAACACTATAAATTGGTTCATGAGTGGACGATGTGTTCACTTCTCATAACTGGGATATTGGAAAATGAAAGGCGTTGACTTGTTAATTTCCTAAGCCTATCAAGTATTCCTTCCTCGGGTCTCGTAAACGGCTAGCAGACTGTGATTTCTTCGGCGGTTGGCGTTGCAATGGTGCATACTCCTGTCCACGTTGCCTCTGTGCCTGAATGGAGTGTGTTCGGATTTGTGGTAAACAAGTAGTACTTGAATATACGGGCGAAAAAGCGGTAATTGGAGAAATTAATGTTTGAAATTTTGCAATTCCTGCCTCCGCTGCGAATCTAACTCGCGCGTCGCGGTCGCTCCTGCTTCCCGGTGGTTCATGAATACCGACCGGGTTGCGGGAAGCCGGGAGCGGGATGCGGCGGGAGCGGGAAGGCATTGCCTGCCTTCCCGCTCCCGCCGCTTCATGAATACGGCTACTGGTTGCCAGCCGCAAATTCAATGCCTGGCAGGGGCGCATAGTTGCCGTCGCCATGCGCACGTTCTTCGCCGCACTTCGATGAGTTGTTTTACCTTTTGTTTTTCTCTATTAGGCTTGCATTCGATGATATTTGGGCTCTGTGGACCATGGCGGCCAACAATGCCACGTATTTTTAAGTGAATTACTTCCTCTAATGGCATTGTGGGTCGGCTTGGGCAACCATGAGCCTAGTCCACCACGTAAATCGTAATTTACGATTTGGGTGTGTGGACTATGCCCGTCCGCCACCTTAGCCCTCCTTGGCATATGTTGTCTATGGAGGCTACTGGATGACACCCATTATTAGTCAAGTACGCCTACATTTACTATTGTTTCTGTACTTCCTGCTATGCTACTCTCCCCCTCTCCCCCCCCCCCCCCCCCCTCGCACAACCCCACATTTCACATTTCATTTCCCCTAAATACGCTAGTGTCGGTGCCAGCGACGTCCCAGCAGCAAGTGTGACTGCTTGGTTTCGCTGTTAGCTGATGCAAGCGGGCCAGCGGAGGCATGCACATTGGGTCAGAAATTGGCAGCGGAGCAAAGCCCTCGCCTTGGCCGCCATGAATCAGAAAACGAAGGTAAGTTCGGGGAAAGTGGCGGGTAAATGGCCGTCGAGGTAAGTGGGGGTAGAATTTACCTCCGGCCGCGTTCATGAATCCGGCCCCTGGTGCCTTCGAATTCACTTTCCTGAAGCAAAATATGAGAGGGAGGGTGTGAAATGCATTCCGTCGAAGCAATGTGATAAGAAAACTAATTTCGCTTCTCTTACCAGGGAACTACCTGAAGTGTAGGTCTGAACCAGCGATGCGGTGCATATGGGTAGAAGCGCCCCCCTCTGAGAAGTAACAATATGCAAGTATCTCGACCCGAGTACAACTTTGAGCAGAGTTACGGCCCCTGGAAGCCGCACCATTACAATGGTGTGGTGAAGCAAGCAAGACGGCTGGTATCTTATCACTCTCGAGTTCATTGCTTATCCGAAGGTGAGTGTCGACCGGACGGCCGAGTGGATAGCGTGGCAGACTTGCGAGTGAAACGTTGGGGGGTTGGATCCTGGGTGAGGCTTGTATTCTGCATTTTTGCAAATCTCATGTTTTGGATGAGAGTTGCGCAGGCAGTGACAACGATGCAGGCAAGAAGCCAGTTTGCATAGTATTCACCGTTATATCTACACATAACATAGAAAATTAACTTTAACCAAAATTTTCCTTATTTTTCTTATTCTACAGTCTCTGACTAGTTGTTCTCAAGTCTCTGCACGTCCCACACGTGGAACGTGAGCTGTCCCGCACGGGATATGCTGCTCAAGCCTGTATGTACAGACCTAGTAGAATCTATACTGACAATTTTTTCAAACTGCACGCTTCATTCAAAACAGAACTTTGTACAGAACAATATGTTTAATTATCGCAATTCCTAGCACCAATGGTGCAATGCAACGTAGTGCATGAAACAATAACAACGACTGCAGTACAAACAGCGAATAAAACCTACAGGTTCACTGCAGCCTTCTTCATCACATGATCCAATGTCCCTGGGGAATACACATTGAGCTGGGCTATCAAAAGACCCAGGGTGTTCGGCAAGGTACCCGGCCTTGTACCACGCAAACATGATAAGATTCCTGAAGCTGGTATGGCACAGCAAACGGTGAATCAGTGAAATGACCTTAAACGATTGTATGAATTTGCTGTTGCTTGAAAGTAACGCTTAAAGATTTCACGGGAGATGAAAACTTGTCTTCAATATATTATCTCTTTTTTGAACATCGAACGGAAGATAGTGGACAATGACGTGCGAGTGGAATCGCTTAACGAGTGATTTGAAGTACTGGAAAAATCCTACATTGGCTGGTTGAATTCGACTCGTTGTTCCAGGGGATTCGTTCGTATAGTCAGATTCTTCTCGACCGGTACAAGAGCTGCGATAGGGTCGTGGTTGGAGAAACCTGCCCAGGAGTCGAGAAGAAGGATGCATTGGTCAGGCATCTTCGGAAGGAAGACGTTCTCAAAGAATGATAGAGTGGTAGTCGAGCTCATCTTGTACGTGAATCCCGCAGTGACGAAAAGATTTTTCGTCTGAAAGATACCCTTTCTAGGAAAGGTACCGTCTGGCTCTTGCAGTTGCACGAACAGTGTCTCGCCAAGCTTTCCCGAAGCAAACAAAGTGGTATCACTGTCAGGCTATGTGTGGTGGCAGATGACGACTGCACTATCCGTATTGTTTCTTTCTCTCCATTAAATGACAGAGATCTCGGCACCTGTGTAATACACTGCTAAAGAAAATAAGCTTCATTAGATTTCTTCTAGTGTCTAACTAACCGTGGTTTCTTTGGCCAAGGCTGACTGATCGACATTTATAACGCATTCCAAAGAAACTTTTTCCATCTCATGCCGTATCTCTTCAACGAACTTATTTGCTGGCTCTTCAATTCTTCCTTGGTCAAAAAAGCTTCTCTTCTGCACAAATCGAGTAACTCTGCGATTTGCTAGACCGGCGAGTTTATTAAAGCTATTGAGCCACCTGGGTGAGGCGCAAAACTTCGTCAAAGGATCTGGCATGTTGCGGTTGATGGCCGAAGCAAACAGCATGAGATCTCTATCATGGATGGACACTCCTAAAAGCAGCAGTATTTCTAATCTTTATAGCATTACCCTTTCTATTTGCAAATGATTTACCTAGGTTGATTTTTTGCACCACTTTCTTCTGAAGAGCTTCCACGATCATCTTGTGTCTTTCGCTCCTCTTTGCAAGCCCTGTCAGGAGGGAAAATGAAAATACGTTTGGGAAGTTAGCTTTTAATGTCGTTTTTGTAACTTGAGCTTTACCTTCTTCATAGAACCGCTTTAGCTTAAACCAATCGCATTCGCTACGAAGGAACGCAAACGAGTGGCGTGTGCTCTTCCTGCTGCGACATGATTTCCTTGACGTGGACCAATGGTATTCTGCCGCAGCCCAAACCTATAGATTATCTTTTTAGTCGGCCAGCATTTACATTAACAGGACCTTTCCTTTACACCATCAGTACAAGAACGTACCTTATCCTCCGGAACCTGGAGGCCACCAGAAAATGTGACAGTTCCTGATCCACCTGCCCGGTTGTATTCTTCGACCTTCTCTTCATATCCCATTGTCCATTCTGCGTCCACGCCGTCTTCCTCAACTTTGTTTCTCCTCGAATGCCTTCAGTATGTTTGCAATTCTTCCTGCCAGCTTCTTTTCTTCCCCTGATGGAGGAGCATCCGATGGAGATCCAAATTCCTAAGTCAGGAGATGGATCACCACACGAGCATTAGAAGATATGGTGACCAACGGACACGGTGTAATTGACCTCACCTTCACCCAAGCAGTTGCTCATATTCTGTGGCTGCATCTCGTCCCGTGCGGGACAGCTCACGTTCTACGTGTGGGACGTGTAGAGACTTGAGGATAACTAGTGAGAGACTGTAGAACAAGAAAAATAAGGAAAAATTCGGTGAAAGTTAATTTTCTAGGTTATGTGTAGATATAACAGTGAATACTATGCGAACTGGCTTCTTGCCTGCATCGTTGTCACTGCCTGCGCAACTCTCATCCAAACATGAGATTTGCAAAAATGCAGAAGACAAGCCTCACCCAGGATCCAAACCCCAACGTTTCACTCGCAAGTCTGCCACGCTATCCACTCGGCCGTTCGGTCGACACTCACCTTCGGATAAGCAATGAACTCGAGAGTGATAAGATACCAGCCATCTTGCTTGCTTCACCACTCCATTGTAATGGTGCGGCTTCCAGGGGCCATAACTCTGCTCAAAATTGTACTCGGGTCGAGATACTTGCATATTGTTACTTCTCAGAGGGGGCGCTTCTGCCCATATGCACCGCATCGCTGGTTCAGACCTACACTTCAGGTAGTTCCCTGGTTAGTGCCGATTCATCCCAGTGTGTTATCACGAATATGCATCCCTCGGCAGAGTCATGAGCCGTGCCAGATAAACACAAAAAAATCGATTGCAAGCGAGTACATTTTGTTTTTCTGATGTGCGCGCTCATTCTCGCAGCCCGCGGGAGAATATGTAAGCGATCAGCCGCCAAGATTCCGAAGACCGATTCGCAGGTGAGTGTGAGCCCGCACATTGCCTGCAAAGAGAAACACTGGACTCTCGACTTCGGGACGTCGATTCTCTGTTGGTATTCTGAGCCAGTTGGCATCAAACCGCACACCCGTCGCCATTCACCCGCAGTTTCTCATACGCGCGGAAAAACGCGATATGAGTAGCATTATTCTAGAAACTCTTCCGCGAATATTAGTGCGCACAACCTTGTGAGCGTAAAAAAACTACATTTTAACTTCTGAGTTATCAACTGCACTCAACGATCGCAGCATCTGCGCGTTCTATGCACACTGCACTAGTGACCTTTCGGTAATGACTTGATGTCCTATGCTGAAACCAACTTGGCACCGGGAGAGGCACTTGGTGCCTCTCCCGGTGCCAAGTTCTGGATGAATGGAGACCGTCGCCCGCACACGACGCTGCACGATCACAATTGCTGCACAGATGATTTTACAACTCTAGTTCAGCATCCTATTGTTAAGAATTTATCGGTAACATGAAAAGTGCTGCGAGTTAAGTTTTCCTTAAGTTAAGTTAATCGCCGCACAGATGATTTTCTCACAGTGTCTGGGTGGTACAAACATTGGGTTTTAAATACTTTATTTCAGTTAAAACAAAAAACAGTAGAAAGTACAAGACATTTGAAAACTATAAAACGCTTGTAATGATGCATTTGAACAGGGCGAGAGACACACTTATATACGAAAGACGGGTCATTTTCACTATGGGTTATAATCATTCGCCCCATTCAAAAGCATTATTGTTTGCACCTTCACTGGTAGCTGGATCAACATCGTTGCCGCCATCCCGCTGAAGCTTGCGAAACCGCCTCGCTCTGCTGTTCAGCGAGGTTTTGGCTTTCCTCCACATTTCTTCACGTAGATTTGATGGAACTCCAAAAAAATTAAAAAGACTGAAAAAAACTTTTGTCAATCGTAAACTTCATTACGTTTGAACTGCTGCTATCCTACTTTTTTCGCTAAGTCAATTTTTTCGACGGATGTGACCTGGTTGTCAACGGCGATTTCCATTATCTCTTCGCTTATTAATTCGCGAAATACTTCTTCCTCTAGGCACCGAATGGACTTCATGGGCCGCTGTTTGCCTTGTGCAAAGCAGCGACCTGCTCTACAGTAGCGAATCTGTAGTCAAGTTCATCTAAAATACTTCATTATTAAATGCTATTCTTCCGCATTGTTCGCGATATTTTGTTATGGCCTTACGAAGATGCTATTGGCTGACTCCTTAGTATTTCGCGGAGCATCGATTCCGTTCTTTGCTCCTCGCACTCTCCAAGCGTCATTTTTTGTTCCAACCGCCGAAGTATCTCCGTCGCACATGCCAGCTTTTCTTCACTGGCGACGGTTCTCCTTCTAATGCTCTTGACATAGGCGATTCGTACGGCGCTCCAAGATCGAAGGCGTCCTGCCTCATTTCCCCATCCGCCATTTCCTGCATTACCTTCATTTCATATATTTCTTGCGGGCCTGTGAAGAGTACCTGCATTTGACGAATCGCCTGAATGTAGTAACGCAAAGGCAGTGCCAGTTATCACTTAGCTTCGACGTGTACAAGCGTCGCCCCCACTTTACCTTGGTAGACGAACCAATATGAAGGTTCTCGATCATCGATGATGCAGAAACGACGTCTGAGGTAAGTATGCAGAAAGAAGACAACTGCGTGAGACATTTCCACTTTAGAAGCTGTGCAATTCGAGGCTTTTTTTTATAGAATCCAGCCGTACTGTGCAACAAACAATATTGCGGGTCACATATCGTTCCCTCCTAGTGACTGGATACATCAGTGACATCATTGCTGCCCCCATTATAGTCCCGCACTTCCGTTGGCATACCCATAAGTCGTATGGAATTGTCTTCTCGTTGTTCTCACTTTCCTGTAGCTAATAATTTCCTTCGGTAATCTATCTCTTCTAGGTGATGTCACAGTTTAATCCACTATTCAATCACATTGACGTAATTGCCACGATGAGATCTCGTTCAATAGCATTGGAAACCCAAAAGTTGAGTCTGTTAGTGATAATTTAGATGATAATCTTATGGCCGTGCGTCACTATGATGAATCTTAGGTAGATTCCACTTTGGGGATAAGGAAATTTCAGCGTTTCGTGAAGAAGTTTGAGAAGACGGAGGATTTGGAAAGGCCTTACGTTGCTCGCTCCCTACACGGTTGATTTTGCGTAATATGCTCCTTGGAGTGTCCTTATTTACTACCATGCAAATAGTCCGTTTGTAGTTTACCAAGCAGATATGAAGTACAGGTGCACCGCTGTTACAATTCCAACAGCTCTTCGACCGCTGTGGATGTTCAGAGAAATCTGAAGACACGAGGCGTAAACATTAGCGTAGCCTAAATAAGGAGAACGAGGTTGTGCCTCTGTTACCTGAGCACCATCACGAAATATTGCCACACAATTCATGGCGTGAACAAAGAATTGCGTTACGAATTCTGCATACTGATGATCACTATAGATAGCACATTCACGGATTGCATTTTTAAAGACGAGTGCACCCTACAAGGTAAGTTCACCATCGCTGTGGTTACTCATTTACTCATTCAACAGTTTAGTTCATTGCTCCACAATGTTCTGCTATGTCAAGAAAGGAGACTTATTTGCCCGTATGCGGTCACGAGCAAAGCACCCTGCTAAGGTCCACATTTGGGGAGGCATTTCATGTAAGGGGTCCACAGACGTGCTCATTATGGACGGCAAAACACGAATTAATAGCGAGCTGTACTGTGACATGCTAGACAAAGCCTATGTCCCCTTCCAGGAATATTGGAGCAAGACAATGCACCAGTGCACAAAACTGCGTAGACAACTAAGCATCTCAAGGACAAGAAAATAGAAACACCAGCTGAGAGCCCCGACTTGAACCCGATTGAGCTGGTCTGAGAAATATGAAGGACTACATAAGGTGACTTCGATTCCTCTATGTTTATATTGAAAACAAACGGAATTTTAAAAAGAGAGTGTACGGACTCTGAACGAGCTCGAAGTAGCGAAACTTCAATACTGGAAGACGTTGACGCCAGATGTGTGCTCCAAATACATGGCTGGAATGAGAAAGACGATTGAGAAAGTTGTAGAGCAAGGAGGTCGTGATATTGCATAGGGAAGGTCAAACCTGCAAACCGAAGTGTTTGCAATTGTAAATGCACCACTAAGAGTTTATGTAATAAGGAAGGGTTTTATTTAGCACGCTTTGTATAGTTCTGCACATTATTGCTTGTCTTGTCAATGCCGTTCAAACTTCATGTATTCCTGTTTTCCTCCTTAATTCACAGCAGTTTTTGTCACCAATAAATACTTAACTATACGATGCTGAACTAGAGTTGTAAAATTCATCTGTGCAGCGATTGTGATCGTGCGGGCGTCGTGTGCGAACACCGTCTCCATACATCCAGAACTTGGCACCGGGGGAGGCGTCCACAGGACATCAAATCATTACCGAAAGGTCATCAAGTGCAGTGTGCATAGAACACGCAGATGCTGCGATCGTTGAGTGCAGTTGATAACTCAGAAGTTAAAATGTAGTTTTTTTACGCTCACAAGGTTGTGCGCACTAATATTCGCGGAAGAGTTTCTAGAATAATGCTACTCATATCGCGTTTTTCCGCGCGTATGAGAAACTGCGGGTGAATGGCGACGGGTGTGCGGTTTGATGCCAACTGGCTCAGAATACCAACACAGAATCGACGTCCCAAGTCGAAAGTCCAGTGTTCCTCTTTGCAGGCAATGTGCGGGCTCACACTCACCTGCGAATCGGTCTTCGGAACCTTGGCGGCTGATCGCTTACATATTCTCCCGCGGGCTGCGAGAATGAGCGCGCACATCAGAAAAACAAAATGCAATCAATTGCAATCAATTTTTTGTGTTTATCTGGCACGGCTCATGACTCTGCCGAGGGATGCATATTCGTGACAGCACACTGGGATGAATAGGCAATAAGAGAAGTGAAATTTCGAAGTGGTGTTGATTTCATATTCAGAGGCAGGTTTGGGTGTCACCACTAGAATTCGGCAGCTCTGCTGAACCGGAAGAACGCCGATAGCTACAAGAGGGCAGCGAGTTCTTCCACACTTTCTAGTATGCATAGTTGTCGCCCACAGACAGCGTGGATACAGCCGCTTGAAATCAGAACAAATCCTCTTCTTGTCGCCACAAAGATGTGCGCAAGTGGTACTTTGACAACGCGCAGCCCTCTAGGATTTCAACCTTAAAAGCTGTATTTCTGTAGCACGGTTGTACACCATTTGACATAACCTACAGACGCCTACTCACGTGCAGAGGTAGAGGACCCTCCCAATTGTGGCTCATCAAATTGGTACATTTTCATCAATCGAAAATACTGAGCATGAGGTATTTTCACAAAAAAATATATAGTTCAAAACGCCCTGAGTTGCTGATTACAACATTGTACGTATTTCTTGCAATAAGATCAGCATCTGCGATCAACATGATCACTAAAATTGTACTGAAATGGGAGATTTCCTGAACAATTAAGGCAGTGTATCCTTTGGTAATAATTATCCCTGCAGGAGAGGGAAACTACCGCCGAGGTGCGTATGTAGGTCATCGAATTGGCGTTTCAGAACGCACCGAGATTGCTCCACATTCTGAAAAGCCGATTCAAAAAGGACTCCAAATATGTATTTTATTTTCGAAAGTGGTCGTTCTGAAGGGAACTGCTAAAAAATGACTAAAATCGCTGAAACTGAGTAAAATTTTGAAATTTTCAATTTTTTTGTGCAATCGGTATCTCCTTGACGAGACGAGTTGAGTGGTGTAAATTGTTTCCGGTATGGATCACTCCTAACGATTCCGACGCTTCGCGACAAGAAATGCGACACTAGTCATGAGCGGTACTGTAGGGCGGCTGGGAATTTCTGATTAACACATTGACGACCGCGCGAGATATGTCGTGTCTGCTGCGTGGGACCGCGTGCTGGGACCGCGCCGACGCATGAATGTCATAAGTCACTACTTCGCGATATTCCAATGAAATTCCCTCTTAATGGTTTAGCTAAATGTTGGAGAAGGCTAGGACAGGTTCGAGAGCAGGACGTAGAAGATGTACTTGCTGCTATAAGAAAGTCTGCAAAGAAGAAAAGGCGCAGGTTCGCCACGAATTGTGCAAAGAAGGTTACTAGTGCTCCTGTAGCAAGTGCTCCATGTTCAACTTTCCATAAATCTCGGCATGGTGGATATGTCGTCGTTACTTCGAATTTGTCAGCTAGCCGAGATGGTACAGTTTTATTTGGCTTACGTTTCGGCCTTATCGCTTTCGTCGGAGCCTGGAAAGCCAGAAACGCGTAAAATTATCCCATCAAGCACCATTTCAAACTGAGAGAACAAATTCAAAAGGCCGAATGGACAGAAAAAGAGCCACGCAACCGAAGCTAGAAGGCTCACCTAGAGATGCGGAGAAGAACTCGCTGGAGTCCGCCACAGATCAAATGGCTAGTAGGTGACCCAGAAGACGTGCCACCGCCCCTGACCTGAGAGCTCTGTGGGTCAGAATCCACAGAGGTCAAGGAAAGGAGCGTGTTCGTTAGTTATGGCTAGGCACTCATCTTTTCTGCTCATTTTTGGACTTTTGCTGTGTATCCAAAACGCTTCCAATGTTTTGCGCGCAGGTGTTTGTTTCTCTTGCGCTAGAATTCGCACGGCCACCTCAAACTCTGCGTTATCGTGTACTTGCAACCGATGAGATCCCAGAGGAGTTGAAGGGTTTGACCTTTTGAGTCCATCGATATGCTCCTTAAACCGCACGCATAGCGGTCGACCCGTTTCCCCTACATAATCCTCGCCGCACCGTCTGCACGAAGCGAGGTAGATGGCCCCCGAGATCAAGCAGTCACCACTCGCCATACGCCATACAGATGACGCACCCAGGGTGGGGCGATATCGATCATAAAGACGATTTCGAATGAGCCGCCGTTTAAGGTTAGGGGTGGTATTTCTACCAACCTCACCGTGTCACTCATACCATAACGTAAGGTGCCCGGATAGACGTGCTCACTGCATCATCTATGAAGGGAATAGAGAACGGTATTTTGTCGTCGTCCTCCCTACCGTTAGGCCTGCGTCCGGAGAGCAATATGCGCGCTGGTTGGCTGGTTGTGGGGTAGCCATTGGAATGAGCATTGCCTCTAGCGTTCTCAAGAGATTCTGCCTTTTCCTCCTCCCAGATAAGACCTTTTCTGCCCACTTGAACATGTTTCTTGTAACACCCATTGACTTCCTTGACAAGTGGAAAATAGTTCGCTGGTACGTCTCGCGTAATGCTCCTTGTTCGACTTTCCATAAATGTCAGCATGGTGGATATGTCGTCGTTACTTCGATTGCTCCATCAGCAGGTGGGTGGGTAACTACTATAGACAAATAAACGAACTTGCGATGGGCCAAAGATTGGCGCCAACGTTGGCCATTGCTTTCATGAGTAGGATAGAGAAACCCGTCCTTAGAACGGCGTCCTGTCATTTACGTGTGGTACATAGACGACTGTTTCGTTGTTTGTTCCACACAGAAAGAAATGGACGCTTGCTTTGAAATCCTGAACAAACAAGCTCCCAGTATACAGTTCACCCGGGACAAGCCGAACGAGGACTGGCTACCTTTCCTGGATGTTCAGGCCCTACTAAGGAGGGGTTTCTATAGACCAAATTGGTACCGAAAACCCAGTAATAAGAATATAATTATCCACTTTCGATCTGCACATCCCCTAAAAACGAAAATGGGTGTTACAAGAAATATGTTCAAGTGGGCAGAAAAGGTCTCATCTGGGAGGAGGAAAAGGCAGAATCTCTTGAGAACGCTAGAGGCAATGCTCATTCCAATGGCTACCCTACAACCAGCCAACCAGCGCGCATATTGCCCTCCGGGCGCAGGCCTAACTGTATGGAGAACGACGACAAAATACCGTTTTGTTTTCTATTCATAGATGACGCAGTGAGTGCGTCTATCCGGGCCACCTTACGTTATGATCTCGGTGGCACGATGAGGTTGGTAGAAATACCACCCTAACCTCAAGCGGCAGCTCATCCGAAGTTGTCTTTACGATCGATATTGCCCCACTCCTGGGTGCGTCATCTGCCCATTTGGGTGAGTGGGTGACTGCTTGATCTCGGGGGAATATGTGGGGGAAACGGGTCGACCGCCATGAGTGCGGGTTAAGGAGCATATCGATGGACTCTAAAGGTCAAACCCTTCAACTCCTCTGGGATCTCATCGGTTGCAAGTACACGATAACGAAGAGTTTGAGGTGGCCGTCCGAATTCTAGCGCAAGAGAAAAAAACACCTGCGCTCAGAACATTGGAAGCGTTTTGGATACACAGCAAAAGTCCAAAATGAACAGAAAGGATGAGTGCATAGCCGTAACTAACAAACTCGCTCCATTCCTTGACCTCTGTGGATTCTGACCTACAGAGCTCTCAGGTCAGGGGCGGTGGCACGTCTTCTGGGTCACCTACTAGCCATTTGATCTGTGGGCGACTCCAGCGAGTTCTTCTCCGCATCTCTAGGTGAGCCTTCTAACTTCGGTTGCGTGGTTCTTTTTCTGGTCCACTCGGCCCCTTATATTTGTTCTCTCAGTTTGAAATGGTGCTTGATGGGATAATTTTACGCGTTTCTGGCTTTCCAGGCTCAGACGAAAGCGATAAGGCAGAAAAGTCGGTCGAATGAAATTGTAATATCTCGGCTAGCTGACAAATTCGAAATAACGACGATGTAGCAAGTGTTTGAAGTGTTTTAGTCTGATTGTTTTCAAAATTTTCACAAAAAATGTCACTAGTTATTTGTGCATAACCATTTTTGTAAAATGTGAGACTGAGTTTGTGAATAGTATCGATTTTTGCGAAGCTTGAATAGTTTGAAGTGTTGATTATTTGTTTTTATCAACGCTTAGAAGTAAACGACTCCTGGACCACTGTGCAGATAGCGTTGGTAGGATCCATCATATCTAGTGAATAGTCTTAAGCTATGAAAAATCGAGAAATGGGCCGCAGCGAACCTGTTTTATAACCGCGGGCCAAAATAGGCCCGCGCGGTCCCACGCGACAGAAAAACTGCGACCCAAAATCGACCAGCGCGGTCGTCAATGGGTTAAACACCCCAACGCTCACTCTACAAGTTGTCGCACCCACTCGATTGATAAGTCCGATTCTATATGCATTGTTCACGGCGCACTCCAAAGGCAAGCTGGACAGTCCGAGAGCAATTCCTGAGTAGGGCGTCCGGGGATTTCTGATTAAACTCCCCAAACGCTCACTCTACAAGCTCTCGAGCCCACTCGATTGATAGGTTCCATTCTATATGCATTATTCACGGCGCACTCCAAAGGCAAGCTGGACAGTCTTACGAGGGAGGTCACTGAACTCGGTTCAAGATTCTGAGCGAGGCCTATATGGTCTAGTAGGGCATCGGACGAGGATCACAGAATTATGTTTTGTTTTTGCAAAATGCTCCCTGGTGATCCCAAAATGGCAAAAAATGGTATTGCTTCAGGGCGGGCTGATAAGGCAAAAGTGACACCTGGAATGACCCTGTCTTGCCCAGATCTTGACCTTTAAAAGGTTTGGAGCTCAAACTAAAATTAGATTATAGTGATATGATAACTTCTTTTGTTTCCTAGAGGAAGCTGAAGTGCACATTCAAGAGATTCATTCGCGATGGTGTCGACAGCGACTGGTTGGTCGAGTGGATAGCGAGGCGGACGGGATGAGGTCGAGTGCTCGATCCTGGGGGTTTCCATGCGGTTTGCTCTGTGGAGTGCTCTCATTTTTGAAAATAAAGAGTACATTTTAGCTTCGGTAGGGTGCTTCTTCGCTTCCTAACCCGCCTTCAACCTGTTGTCAGATATGGAAGAAGCTGGTTTTGTCGTGTGTTGATGTCGAGCGTCCATTAAACCACGCTTGTCTCGCTGAGGAAGCTCTCGTTAGATGCTGTCTCTATATGACCTCTTTAGAATGTTCTCAACTGGTATTGGAAGTGTTTCTCGCTGTCACTTCATTTGCGAACACGATCGACAAGTATTGATTTGACCCATCATCAAGACACGCTCATCGTTCTTCGGATTTCTTTACAGACTGCTTTTATTTTTTGCTTTTATTTTTTCCCGCAACATTCACTATTTCAGCCAGCTGTTACCAAGCACATCATATTTTATCAAACTCGTGTGATTAGACGCCTTGCCATGTATTTCTTCCTCACCACTTTCGTGTACACTTACGGGAGTCAAGTCGGAGGCATTGCAGATAGGAGCATTCGCATTCACTCCCTCGACTCCAGAGATCGAAAAATTTCGTCTTTAAATTCAACTCTAATTTAAATTCATATCTAGGGTTTTTGTGATAAAGATCACTAATCTGGCAACCATTTTCGATGAAACGATGTATGGTAGAAGGTTACGATGGATATGTGTAAGTAAAGGGTTGTACGCAGAATAGTCGGCTCTGCTGCTCTTTACGACTTCTGAGGTCGAGGAAAGGACGAGGGGAAAATTTCGCCCAAACATCGCGTGCGATGGTTATTTGGGGTGCTGGTCACGGATATGACACTTACCTTTGATTTTTCGGTGGATTAGGGCAGGTTACGGTAGATAGATGGGTGAGTAAAGCTATATACGTTAGAGGGATCGCTTTTTTCTCCAATGTGGTCAGACTTATTTTCTAACCTTCGACTTCAACATTCGATGGAAATAGTACAAGCAAAGTGACAATTTAGAGGAAGAGTGACAGATTCGTGGTCAGCGGTTTAAATAATCCCCATAGGCGAAGTCTTTGCGAAATCGGTAGTCATGGCTTCGTCGCCCTTATTCACCACTAGCTATAATACGGTAACCTACCGCAGCCAAAACGAACTCTTCAGTTGCAAGGACGGCAGCAGTTTGCAAAGCAAATAGCAGGACCAGGGATGAGCGGATTAACCGTTATCCGTTATCCGGTTTCCGGGGGTTTTGGCCCATCCGTTTTGTTGTTCGTTATCCGGCGATTTTGGGCCGGATAACGAACAACAAATTAGCTGAATCTTAGCTTTGGACGTAGTGATGTGTAGACTATGTACAGGCTCCTTCACGATCGTAAGAGTGATCGTCAGAAACAACGGAAGTATTCAAATCTAGAAGGGTTAATTGAAGTTTCCTCACTTGGGATCTGGCTACATAGCTTTAACGATATCTAACTTCCAGCCTTACAGAAGGCCCGCTAACCTGTACCATACTTATATGAGGCCTACTTAGCACAGCATTGTTCATTCATCTCAAGTCATGTGCTGACCAAGAAGGTATACAAACTGCTACTAGAAATCGTCAAAAGTGGAGAGCCGCATCCTGGGATGGATTTTTTACCGCCGATCTTTCCATTGTATCATTTGTGGTTACACGATTACAGTATGTTCGATTTCACTGCAGGCGGTAATGGTACCTTTTTAGCCATATGCTGTCGTGAATCATCAAAAAACACTGCAGTAATGCAATGAAAACTAGCAAAAGAAATGGGATTAATCCAAATACATAGACTAAGCGGCTTCTCCATTAAAAATTTTAGGGGAGCAATAAACTACTAAACAAACTTATCATCGTGGGTACTGAAGACATGTAGATTTGTTTCAATTTGTGGGGTCTTTTTGTGAAACTTATCTGCAACATAGGGAACACCTCCGTTTTGGGGCTGGGTCGGATATTCTTCCTCAGGTTCAGAAGGTCTGGATGTCATAACTCATTGAGTGTGTGTTTGCCGTACACAATTGCTTGCAGCTACTACCCAAAAAGTTAGTATTTTATCCATCACAGATAATTCCACGTTGAAGAATCTTGGATCTTGGGATGCTGTCGAGCAGCAGCAACAATAACGCTTCATAGCATGTGTAGGACAAGATCGTTATGTGAAGTTTTTTTCGCTGGATGTCTCCTGCCTTCTTCATCCTTCTCGAAACATCAGAAGAATTGCTCTTCTAAGGACTATTCCATTTTTCAACTGCTCTAAATGAAAAAAAGAGTTAAGCGCAGAGTAAGGCTGATAAATAAGACTGACCCCTTGGAAGCAAGTGAAAGGCGGGTATGTTGCTGTACGTTTGTCTTATTACGGATGGGCAGAAAACCCCATAGAGTCTTGAGGGAAGATCGTGAGTGTATGCAAGGAATAGTACCGGTGAAAGTACGCCTCCCTGAGGCACTCCGCTTTTGCATTCGAAGCAACTTGAAAAGGAGTTTCTAACCTTAACGCGCGTATGCCTTCCACTCAAATACGAGTGAATCCATCTCAAAAGAGAAATTGAATGCCAAGTTGGTGAAGCTTGATGAGAAGCTTTTCGTGGCAGACCCTATCAAAAGCTTTGGACAACTCGAAGTAAATGATATCAACTGAGTTTCCATTATTTATAGCAAGATTCCAATCAAAAACAGAATCTGCAAGCTGAGTGGTTGTGGAAACGCCTACCGTGAAACCATGCTGCTAGGAATTAACTTGTTTCTATAGAGATGAGCTACTATTCTATCCCGCACAATTTTTTCCAGTATTTTGACAGGAGCAGGTGTTATACATATAGGCCTAAAGGAGAAAAGTGAGGCGGAATTTGGATTTTTTGGAATAGCCGTGATAATGGACTCCTTCCATATCTCGGGAACTTCGCTATACATCAAGGAAAACATTAAAAATCATTGATAGCGGCCTATAAAGTGAGTTCGCACGTTTTTGAAACACAATTTATGGGATCCCGTCGAAAGTTGCTGACGTAGAGCTTTTCATCTGCTTCATAATTCTTAACACCTCATTGGGCTGTATCACAAAATCACATACTCCGTGTATATCGGATCTCTCAGCCGTTTCTGATTGCTCAAGTAAACTACTCAATTCACTTGATATCTCTTCCGATCTTGAAGTGTAAACGGAAGCAAAATAACTTGCGAGTGCTTCAGCTTTTTGAGGATCGTCTTTGTAAAGAACACCGGCGTCGTCTTCAAGGAGCTCAACTCTTGGTGAGCTTTCAGCTTACATCGCATTAAGGAAAATAGAGCCTTCTTATTGCGTGATTTTGAAGAACATCTTTCACGGTATGCTGCAAACCTACTCAAGTGATGATCCAATTCCTGACACACCTTTCTGTATTGTGGATGGGAAAGAGGACCTTGAATCGTGTTAAAGAGACGCGTTTTTTGGGCCATTAGATTGAATATGTGCTTCGAATAATGTGTCACTAGGGACTTTGTTGACTGGAAAGGTACATGCCTTGATAAGCCGGAGTATATAACACGGCAGAACCTCTTATACAGATCGTCAATGTTTCGACAACTTTGAAAGACTGCCCACCAATCCAAGAACCGAAGTAGTTCGCTAAACCCGAATAGTTTGCCTTGATAAAGTTCGGAAGTGGTAAATCCCACTGCGTCAACAAGGGCATGTGAACTTCAAAAGCGACTACGTTGTGGTCCGCTGTCGCAAAAGGAGGGAGCACAGAAATGTTGCTTACAATAGGAGATGAAGTTAGGATTATGTCAAGAATTGCACCACCTCGAGTAGGTCTGTTTACTTGTTGGGTCAGGCTACACCATTCAAAGAATTCTGTGAAGTTTGCAAAATTCTGCCTCCTAGGCTTTGCACCATGATCCCAGTCAATATCAAGATTGAAGTCTCCCAATACTATTAGGTGATTGTTCGAAAGACACAGCTCCACTAATGAGTCGATGTGAGCATCGTCTTCGTCTGTGCTTGAGCTCGGTGGGCGGTACACTAGAACCATTCTAAATGCCACCGAATACGAAGCATCAAAGGCATCAAGGCACAGAATATCATAACGCAGGCCGGTAGGGCTATTAACAGCAGTTAAACTAATCGCATTTTTAGCAAGGCAACATAAACCCCCACCCTGGCGATCCATGCGGTCAATTCTAAAGAGTTTATACGTGAAACTAGAAAGTATTTCAGAATCCAAAATTTTGCTTGATAGCCATGTTTCTGTTATAAACAATAAGTCAGGTTCATAGCTAGACAGAAGGGGATGAAGTATTCACTAGGCTGCGAGAGTTGGAAAGGAAGCTTTTCATCGACGTGGGAGGTACATCGTGTCCAGTCAGGCGTTTCCCTGTGCCCTTCGCTTGGGAAGGTCCTCGCCTCGCCTTAACTCTCCACGGTATACCACCCAAATGCGATCGTTAGCTTGCCTGCTCCTATCCCTACACTCCTGCCTTAACCGATATTCTTGCTGCCGTTAATCAGAGGTCATGCTACGTTGGACTCTCACCTTGTTGAAGGTGGCAGAGTCACGAAGCTTCCAAGAATTTTTTAAAGCAGTAGCCCAATGAGACTTCGACGGCAATACCACCGTCACCTTGCGGGCATGATCGCGTTGATGCCGACCCATACGATAGACCTCTAAGGGACGGCATTCACGGTCTAAGACATCAAAGACCTCACTTAGCTTGGCCTCGAGATCCCACTGTTTCTCGGACGGGGGGAGGTCCGCGGTAGCCTCAGGAATCCACTCAATAACGATGCTTCGCTCCTTGTTCTCCAACTCTATTCGCTCTGACATCTCCTGTGGAAGTTTGGAGATTAGGGCGTACATCATCTGCTCGATGATAGGGTCTTTATTTCTCATCAGAACCGCGTTTATAAGTTCGCTTACTGAGAGCTCGGAAAAGTTTTCAGGAGCGGAGCAACTCACGCTGCTGTTAACTTGCTCTTGGCTTGTGACACAGACTTTTGCTGAAGCCTCAGTAGCCTTCTTGCCGGACTTAGTTCTCTGAGACATGTTGACCTATTGACACCAGAGATGAATCGAGTGAATGCACCGACAACTGCAACTTCGTGCAGCAAGACAGTGGGCAGGCTACAGCTAGTGAACTATCGAAACTAAACAAGTATTAGCAAACTTAATCAACTAGATGCCTTTGAAAAAACACAAAAAAGGATAGATACAGAAGGAAAGCACTTAGCTCGGAAAACGATGACAAACGCCGCCGCTCACGGTCGTGAAATGTCGAGGTGATATTGATCAAATTACGGTACGGAAAAATAGCGGAAAATGCTCAGACGTCTTCTAATTCCAGGGGATTCAGAAGACGTGCGGAATACGTCGCTCAACGTGTTTGGGGATTCAAGTGGACGTGCGGAAGGCGTTGTTCGCTAAAGGGGAATCATTGAGAGTGACCAGTAACAGCAATGGGGGACCTTTTCACTATGGGAGGACCAGTAGTGAGGAGCCAATAGATTGCCCTGTCATACTATACACTGTACGAGCCATTTGTACTCCTAGGTAGGGAAAAAAGCCGTACAAGTAGAGCAGTTAGCTTGATGTGATTGTCCTCAGCTTAGTGAAACTGCTACATCGCGCGAAGCGCCCAAGTGCGAGGCACGCCGATAGGTGTGACGGAGCACTTGTATATTTATACGCCATTTTGACCTTAACCCAACACTCTTCCAAAGATGGTTCTGAAATCAATGAAAACGTCTTCCAAATCGAATTGGGCTTCGTGCAGGTCAAATGGTCAACTAACTCTCCAAGGCGTTTAGAATAATTCCTTGTTCAAGAAAAGTTTGGTATAACTTTCTTTAAAAATTTTTGGTTTAGCTGCTCGAATAAATGTAATAATTTTATAAATTCTTTATATTTGAGAAAAATAATGAATTAAAATTTGTTTTAAAGCGCAACAAGGCAATCAATGAGTCAAAAGAAGTCAAAAGTAATATCCGACTACCCATTTGAAAAGCGCGTCAAATCAGTAGGACAGGTAGTTATAGAGCTGTCGTGCCAAGTTTGATATCGAACGTTCTATTTGGTTGATACTGTAAATGTTGCTTACACGATGCGTCAAAGTGAGGATAATGTGTGCTCTTGACAATTTGTTATCTTTGTTGTATGGCTTACAGGTGTGAAACTCCGTGCAAATCAGTCTGCTATCAATCGAATAGAAATCTCTACGTTTTCAATGAGGGTACTCTCTGCTTGTAGCTCGCCTTCCTGCCCTTTGAAACAAGCGTTAAAAAATAATTCTTTCCTCAAAAAATAGAATTTTATAAAATTTCAAGCAATGTGCCCACGAACTGCGCAGGTGATTGAAAACTTTAAAGAAATTCATAACTAAGTTTCATTGAACAAAACCCTTTTCGGAGCATCTCAAGTTGAATGGTTAAGTAGCTCGTTTTGATTTCGAAGATGTTCAGTTTGATTTCAACTTTCGCTTGTTGTGAAGAGTCCAGTTGGACGTCAAAAGTGTTGAAATTGGACACCCTTTTCAACAAATCGGAATATGGTCCTAACGGCACCGCAACTGGATGCTTTCAAGAGGAGTACCTGATCGTGAGGAGTATGTTTGAGAACCAAACCTTGTAGCAACTTTATAAAACGGTTTGGATTTGTGCCGGTTTGGATTTGGAAGTAAGACAACGCTGGAAACAAACCGAGTGGCCTCCTTCGAATTGTAAATGTAAAAGGAATTGTAAAAGGTTTTGTCGTTGGCTAATCCACTGTATCGTCTTTACACACTTGTTTGCTTTCAGTCTTGCTAACGTTGACAAGCAGACAGAGTAAGATAATCCCTCCAACTAACCATAAGATATATTTGAAAGTTCTCCACCTTCTAAGTCTTAGCAGTACATGATAAATTATGGAATGAGGACGCTGAATGGCTTCAAGGACACCTCGCGATAAGCAACTATGTACATACTGAGGCAATGAGCGCCTTTGATGAATAGCTATACAACAAAATCCTACTATATATAAAAGAGAAGGCGGCTGTGTCTGTCCTTCCGTCTCTCCTTCCCACTGTCTGTCCGTCTGTCCGTCCGTTTGTCCATCTGGCCTTTCGTAAACGTCGAGTAGTACCCATCCGGGTTCATGCGAGGTGTCACCTAAGTTGTGTTGAGAGGGGTCAGAAGATGTGTCGCCGACGTCGAGCAAAAGGCGTTCGAGTTCAGAAGAGGTGTCACCGACGTCGTTCATCAGGTGCATGAACTGAAATGAGGTGTCACCAATATCGCGAAAGGCCTGTCCGGATACGGACGACGTGGCATCGATGTCGCGCCAGGGGTTCCGGATTCACACGACGTGTTAACGATCTCGCGCAAAGCACGTCCGGCTTGAGAAGACATGTCATCGACGTCGTTAATCAGGTGCCTGGGTTCAGAAGAGGTGTCACCAATGTCGAGAAAGGCCTTCCAGATTTGGACGACGTGGCATCGATGTCGCTCCAGGGGTTCCGGATTCACACGACGTCTCAACGATCTCGCGAAAAGCACGTCCGGCTTGAGAAGACATGTCGTCGACGTCGTTCATCAGGTGCTTGGGTTCAGACAACGTCTCAACGATGTCGCGCAAAGCACGTCCGGCTTGAGAAGACATGTCGTCGACGTCGTTCATCAGGCGCATGGGTTTAGACGACGTCTCAACGATCTCGCGCAAAGCACGTCCGGCTTGAGAAGACATGTCATCGACGTCGTTAATCAGGTGCCTGGGTTCAGAAGAGGTGTCCTCAATGTAGCGAAAGTCCTTCCAGATGCGGACGACGTGGCATCGATGTCGCTCCAGGAGTTCCGGATTCCCACGACGTCTCAACGATCTCGCGCAAAGCACGTCCGGCTTGAGAAGACATGTCATCGACGTCGTTCATCAGGTGCTTGGGTTCAGAAGAGGTGTCACCAATGTCGAGAAAGGCCTTCCAGATTTGGACGACGTGGCATCGATGTCGCTCCAGGGGTTCCGGATTCACACGACGTCTCAACGATCTCGCGAAAAGCACGTCCGGCTTGAGAAGACATGTCGTCGACGTCGTTCATCAGGTGCTTGGGTTCAGACAACGTCTCAACGATGTCGCGCAAAGCACGTCCGGCTTGAGAAGACATGTCATCGACGTCGTTAATCAGGTGCCTGGGTTCAGAAGAGGTGTCCTCAATGTCGCGAAAGTCCTTCCAGATGCGGACGACGTGGCATCGATGTCGCTCCAGGAGTTCCGGATTCCCACGACGTCTCAACGATCTCGCGCAAAGCACGTCCGGCTTGAGAAGACATGTCATCGACGTCGTTCATCAGGTGCTTGGGTTCAGAAGAGGTGTCACCAATGTCGCGAAAGTCCTTCCAGATTCTGACGACGTAGCATCGATTTCGCGGCAGGGGTTCCGGATTCACACGACGTCTCAACGATCTCGCGCAAAGCACGTCCGGCTTGAGAAGACATGTCATCGACGTCGTTCATCAGGTGCTTGGGTTCAGAAGAGGTGTCACCAATGTGGCGAAAGTCCTTCCAGATGCGGACGACGTGTCAACGATGTCGCGCCAGGGGTTCCGGATTCACATGACGTGTCAACGATGTCGCGCAAAGCACGTCCGGCTTGAGAAGACATGTCATCGACGTCGTTGATCAGGTGCCTGGGTTTAGAAGAGGTGTCACCAATGTCGCGAAAGTCCTTCCAGATTCGGACGACGTGGCACCGATGTCGCGCCAGGGGTTCCGGATTCCCACGACGTCTCAACGATCTCGCGCAAAGCACATCCGGCTTGAGAAGACATGTCGTCGACGTCGTTCATCAGGTGCTTGGGTTCAGAAGAGGTGTCACCAATGTCGAGAAAGGCCTTCCAGATTTGGACGACGTGGCATCGATGTCGCTCCAGGGGTACCGGATTCACACGACGTCTCAACGATCTCGCGAAAAGCACGTCCGGCTTGAGAAGACATGTCGTCGACGTCGTTCATCAGGTGCTTGGGTTCAGACAACGTCTCAACGATGTCGCGCAAAGCAGGTCCGGCTTGAGAAGACATGTCATCGACGTCGTTAATCAGGTGCCTGGGTTCAGAAGAGGTGTCCTCAATGTCGCGAAAGTCCTTCCAGATGCGGACGACGTGGCATCGATGTCGCTCCAGGAGTTCCGGATTCCCACGACGTCTCAACGATCTCGCGCAAAGCACGTCCGGCTTGAGAAGACATGTCATCGACGTCGTTCATCAGGTGCCTGGGTTCAAAAGAGGTGTCACCAATGTCGCGAAAGGCCTGTCCGGATTCACACGACGTGTCAACGATGTCGAGCAAAGCACGTCCGTCTTGAGAAGACATGTCATCGACGTCGTTAATCAGGTGCCTGGGTTCAGAAGAGGTGTCCTCAATGTCGCGAAAGTCCTTCCAGATTCGGACGACGTGGCATCGATGTCGCGGCAGGGGTTCCGGATTCACATGACGTGTCAACGATGTCGCGCAAAGCACGTCCGGCTTGAGAAGACATTTCATCGACGTCGTTCATCAGGTGCTTGGGTTCAGAAGAGGTGTCACCAATGTCGCGAAAAGCCTGTCCGGATTCAGACGACGTGGCATCGATGTCGCGCCAGGGGTTCCGGATTCCCACGACGTCTCAACGATCTCGCGCAAAGCACGTCCGGCTTGAGATGACATGTCATCGACGTCGTTCATCAGGTGCTTGGGTTCAGAAGAGGTGTCACCAATGTCGCGAAAGTCCTTCCAGATGCGGACGACGTAGCATCGATTTCGCGGCAGGGGTTCCGGATTCACACGACGTGTCAACGATGTCGCGTAAAGCACGTCCGGCTTGAGAAGACATGTCATCGACGTCGTTGATCAGGTGCCTGGGTTCAGAAGAGGTGTCATCAATGTGGCGAAAGTCCTTCCAGATGCGGACGACGTGTCAACGATGTCGCTCCAGGGGTTCCGGATTCACACGACGTCTCAACGATCTCGCGAAAAGCACGTCCGGCTTGAGAAGACATGTCGTCGACGTTGTTCATCAGGTGCTTGGGTTCAGACAACGTCTAAACGATGTCGCGCAAAGCACGTCCGGCTTGAGAAGACATGTCATCGACGTCGTTAATCAGGTGCCTGGGTTCAGAAGAGGTGTCCTCAATGTCGCGAAAGTCCTTCCAGATGCGGACGACGTGGCATCGATGTCGCTCCAGGAGTTCCGGATTCCCACGACGTCTCAACGATCTCGCGCAAAGCACGTCCGGCTTGAGAAGACATGTCGTCGACGTCGTTCATCAGGCGCATGGGTTTAGACGACGTCTCAACGATCTCGCGCAAAGCACGTCCGGCTTGAGAAGACATGTCGTCGACGTCGTTCATCAGGCGCATGGGTTTAGACGACGTCTCAACGATCTCGCGCAAAGCACGTCCGGCTTGAGAAGACATGTCATCGACGTCGTTAATCAGGTGCCTGGGTTCAGAAGAGGTGTCCTCAATGTAGCGAAAGTCCTTCCAGATGCGGACGACGTGGCATCGATGTCGCTCCAGGAGTTCCGGATTCCCACGACGTCTCAACGATCTCGCGCAAAGCACGTCCGGCTTGAGAAGACATGTCATCGACGTCGTTCATCAGGTGCTTGGGTTCAGAAGAGGTGTCACCAATGTCGAGAAAGGCCTTCCAGATTTGGACGACGTGGCATCGATGTCGCTCCAGGGGTTCCGGATTCACACGACGTCTCAACGATCTCGCGAAAAGCACGTCCGGCTTGAGAAGACATGTCGTCGACGTCGTTCATCAGGTGCTTGGGTTCAGACAACGTCTCAACGATGTCGCGCAAAGCACGTCCGGCTTGAGAAGACATGTCATCGACGTCGTTAATCAGGTGCCTGGGTTCAGAAGAGGTGTCCTCAATGTCGCGAAAGTCCTTCCAGATGCGGACGACGTGGCATCGATGTCGCTCCAGGAGTTCCGGATTCCCACGACGTCTCAACGATCTCGCGCAAAGCACGTCCGGCTTGAGAAGACATGTCATCGACGTCGTTCATCAGGTGCTTGGGTTCAGAAGAGGTGTCACCAATGTCGCGAAAGTCCTTCCAGATGCGGACGACGTAGCATCGATTTCGCGGCAGGGGTTCCGGATTCACACGACGTGTCAACGATGTCGCGTAAAGCACGTCCGGCTTGAGAAGACATGTCATCGACGTCGTTGATCAGGTGCCTGGGTTCAGAAGAGGTGTCACCAATGTGGCGAAAGTCCTTCCAGATGCGGACGACGTGTCAACGATGTCGCGCCAGGGGTTCCGGATTCACATGACGTGTCAACGATGTCGCGCAAAGCACGTCCGGCTTGAGAAGACATGTCATCGACGTCGTTGATCAGGTGCCTGGGTTTAGAAGAGGTGTCACCAATGTTGCGAAAGTCCTTCCAGATTCGGACGACGTGGCACCGATGTCGCGCCAGGGGTTCCGGATTCCCACGACGTCTCAACGATCTCGCGCAAAGCACATCCGGCTTGAGAAGACATGTCGTCGACGTCGTCCATCAGGTGCCTGGCTTCAGAAGAGGTGTCACCAATGTCGCGAAAGTCCTTCCAGATTCTGACGACGTAGCATCGATTTCGCGGCAGGGGTTCCGGATTCACACGACGTCTCAACGATCTCGCGCAAAGCATGTCCGGCTTGAGAAGACGTGTCGTCGACGTCGTTCATCTGGTGCTTGGGTTCAAACGTCGTGTCAACGATGTCGCGCAAAGCACGTCCGGCTTGAGAAGACATTTCATCGACGTCGTTCATCAGGTGCTTGGGTTCAGAAGAGGTGTCACCAATGTCGCGAAAGGCCTGTCCGGATTCAGACGACGTGGCATCGATGTCGCGCCAGGGGTTCCGGATTCCCACGACGTCTCAACGATCTCGCGCAAAGCACGTCCGGCTTGAGATGACATGTCATCGACGTCGTTCATCAGGTGCTTGGGTTCAGAAGAGGTGTCACCAGTGTCGCGAAAGTCCTTCCAGATGCGGACGACGTAGCATCTATTTCGCGGCAGGGGTTCCGGATTCACACGACGTGTCAACGATGTCGCGTAAAGCACGTCCGGCTTGAGAAGACATGTCATCGACGTCGTTGATCAGGTGCCTGGGTTCAGAAGAGGTGTCACCAATGTGGCGAAAGTCCTTCCAGATGCGGACGACGTGGCACCAATGTCGCGCCAGGGGTTCCGGATTCCCACGACGTCTCAACGATCTCGCGCAAAGCACATCCGGCTTGAGAAGACATGTCGTCGACGTCGCCCATCAGGTGCCTGGCTTCAGAAGAGGTGTCACCAATGTCGCGAAAGTCCTTCCAGATTCTGACGACGTAGCATCGATTTCGCGGCAGGGGTTCCGGATTCACACGACGTCTCAACGATCTCGCGCAAAGCATGTCTGGCTTGAGAAGACGTGTCGTCGACGTCGTTCATCAGGTGCTTGGGTTCAAACGTCGTGTCAACGATGTCGCGCAAAGCACGTCCGGCTTGAGAAGACATTTCATCGACGTCGTTCATCAGGTGCTTGGGTTCAGAAGAGGTGTCACCAATGTCGCGAAAGGCCTGTCCGGATTCAGACGACGTGGCATCGATGTCGCGCCAGGGGTTCCGGATTCCCACGACGTCTCAACGATCTCGCGCAAAGCACGTCCGGCTTGAGATGACATGTCATCGACGTCGTTCATCAGGTGCTTGGGTTCAGAAGAGGTGTCACCAGTGTCGCGAAAGTCCTTCCAGATGCGGACGACGTAGCATCTATTTCGCGGCAGGGGTTCCGGATTCACACGACGTGTCAACGATGTCGCGTAAAGCACGTCCGGCTTGAGAAGACATGTCATCGACGTCGTTGATCAGGTGCCTGGGTTCAGATGAGGTGTCACCAATGTGGCGAAAGTCCTTCCAGATGCGGACGACGTGTCAACGATGTCGCGCCAGGGGTTCCGGATTCACATGACGTGTCAACGATGTCGCGCAAAGCACGTCCGGCTTGAGAAGACATGTCATCGACGTCGTTGATCAGGTGCCTGGGTTTAGAAGAGGTGTCACCAATGTCGCGAAAGTCCTTCCAGATTCGGACGACGTGGCACCGATGTCGCGCCAGGGGTTCCGGATTCCCACGACGTCTCAACGATCTCGCGCAAAGCACATCCGGCTTGAGAAGACATGTCGTCGACGTCGTTCATCAGGCGCATGGGTTTAGACGACGTCTCAACGATCTCGCGCAAAGCACGTCCGGCTTGAGAAGACATGTCGTCGACGTCGTTCATCAGGCGCATGGGTTTAGACGACGTCTCAACGATCTCGCGCAAAGCACGTCCGGCTTGAGAAGACATGTCATCGACGTCGTTAATCAGGTGCCTGGGTTCAGAAGAGGTGTCCTCAATGTAGCGAAAGTCCTTCCAGATGCGGACGACGTGGCATCGATGTCGCTCCAGGAGTTCCGGATTCCCACGACGTCTCAACGATCTCGCGCAAAGCACGTCCGGCTTGAGAAGACATGTCATCGACGTCGTTCATCAGGTGCTTGGGTTCAGAAGAGGTGTCACCAATGTCGAGAAAGGCCTTCCAGATTTGGACGACGTGGCATCGATGTCGCTCCAGGGGTTCCGGATTCACACGACGTCTCAACGATCTCGCGAAAAGCACGTCCGGCTTGAGAAGACATGTCGTCGACGTCGTTCATCAGGTGCTTGGGTTCAGACAACGTCTCAACGATGTCGCGCAAAGCACGTCCGGCTTGAGAAGACATGTCATCGACGTCGTTAATCAGGTGCCTGGGTTCAGAAGAGGTGTCCTCAATGTCGCGAAAGTCCTTCCAGATGCGGACGACGTGGCATCGATGTCGCTCCAGGAGTTCCGGATTCCCACGACGTCTCAACGATCTCGCGCAAAGCACGTCCGGCTTGAGAAGACATGTCATCGACGTCGTTCATCAGGTGCTTGGGTTCAGAAGAGGTGTCACCAATGTCGCGAAAGTCCTTCCAGATGCGGACGACGTAGCATCGATTTCGCGGCAGGGGTTCCGGATTCACACGACGTGTCAACGATGTCGCGTAAAGCACGTCCGGCTTGAGAAGACATGTCATCGACGTCGTTGATCAGGTGCCTGGGTTCAGAAGAGGTGTCACCAATGTGGCGAAAGTCCTTCCAGATGCGGACGACGTGTCAACGATGTCGCGCCAGGGGTTCCGGATTCACATGACGTGTCAACGATGTCGCGCAAAGCACGTCCGGCTTGAGAAGACATGTCATCGACGTCGTTGATCAGGTGCCTGGGTTTAGAAGAGGTGTCACCAATGTTGCGAAAGTCCTTCCAGATTCGGACGACGTGGCACCGATGTCGCGCCAGGGGTTCCGGATTCCCACGACGTCTCAACGATCTCGCGCAAAGCACATCCGGCTTGAGAAGACATGTCGTCGACGTCGTCCATCAGGTGCCTGGCTTCAGAAGAGGTGTCACCAATGTCGCGAAAGTCCTTCCAGATTCTGACGACGTAGCATCGATTTCGCGGCAGGGGTTCCGGATTCACACGACGTCTCAACGATCTCGCGCAAAGCATGTCCGGCTTGAGAAGACGTGTCGTCGACGTCGTTCATCTGGTGCTTGGGTTCAAACGTCGTGTCAACGATGTCGCGCAAAGCACGTCCGGCTTGAGAAGACATTTCATCGACGTCGTTCATCAGGTGCTTGGGTTCAGAAGAGGTGTCACCAATGTCGCGAAAGGCCTGTCCGGATTCAGACGACGTGGCATCGATGTCGCGCCAGGGGTTCCGGATTCCCACGACGTCTCAACGATCTCGCGCAAAGCACGTCCGGCTTGAGATGACATGTCATCGACGTCGTTCATCAGGTGCTTGGGTTCAGAAGAGGTGTCACCAGTGTCGCGAAAGTCCTTCCAGATGCGGACGACGTAGCATCTATTTCGCGGCAGGGGTTCCGGATTCACACGACGTGTCAACGATGTCGCGTAAAGCACGTCCGGCTTGAGAAGACATGTCATCGACGTCGTTGATCAGGTGCCTGGGTTCAGAAGAGGTGTCACCAATGTGGCGAAAGTCCTTCCAGATGCGGACGACGTGGCACCAATGTCGCGCCAGGGGTTCCGGATTCCCACGACGTCTCAACGATCTCGCGCAAAGCACATCCGGCTTGAGAAGACATGTCGTCGACGTCGCCCATCAGGTGCCTGGCTTCAGAAGAGGTGTCACCAATGTCGCGAAAGTCCTTCCAGATTCTGACGACGTAGCATCGATTTCGCGGCAGGGGTTCCGGATTCACACGACGTCTCAACGATCTCGCGCAAAGCATGTCTGGCTTGAGAAGACGTGTCGTCGACGTCGTTCATCAGGTGCTTGGGTTCAAACGTCGTGTCAACGATGTCGCGCAAAGCACGTCCGGCTTGAGAAGACATTTCATCGACGTCGTTCATCAGGTGCTTGGGTTCAGAAGAGGTGTCACCAATGTCGCGAAAGGCCTGTCCGGATTCAGACGACGTGGCATCGATGTCGCGCCAGGGGTTCCGGATTCCCACGACGTCTCAACGATCTCGCGCAAAGCACGTCCGGCTTGAGATGACATGTCATCGACGTCGTTCATCAGGTGCTTGGGTTCAGAAGAGGTGTCACCAGTGTCGCGAAAGTCCTTCCAGATGCGGACGACGTAGCATCTATTTCGCGGCAGGGGTTCCGGATTCACACGACGTGTCAACGATGTCGCGTAAAGCACGTCCGGCTTGAGAAGACATGTCATCGACGTCGTTGATCAGGTGCCTGGGTTCAGAAGAGGTGTCACCAATGTGGCGAAAGTCCTTCCAGATGCGGACGACGTGTCAACGATGTCGCGCCAGGGGTTCCGGATTCACATGACGTGTCAACGATGTCGCGCAAAGCACGTCCGGCTTGAGAAGACATGTCATCGACGTCGTTGATCAGGTGCCTGGGTTTAGAAGAGGTGTCACCAATGTCGCGAAAGTCCTTCCAGATTCGGACGACGTGGCACCGATGTCGCGCCAGGGGTTCCGGATTCCCACGACGTCTCAACGATCTCGCGCAAAGCACATCCGGCTTGAGAAGACATGTCGTCGACGTCGTTCATCAGGTGCTTGGGTTCAGAAGAGGTGTCACCAATGTCGAGAAAGGCCTTCCAGATTTGGACGACGTGGCATCGATGTCGCTCCAGGGGTACCGGATTCACACGACGTCTCAACGATCTCGCGAAAAGCACGTCCGGCTTGAGAAGACATGTCGTCGACGTCGTTCATCAGGTGCTTGGGTTCAGACAACGTCTCAACGATGTCGCGCAAAGCAGGTCCGGCTTGAGAAGACATGTCATCGACGTCGTTAATCAGGTGCCTGGGTTCAGAAGAGGTGTCCTCAATGTCGCGAAAGTCCTTCCAGATGCGGACGACGTGGCATCGATGTCGCTCCAGGAGTTCCGGATTCCCACGACGTCTTAACGATCTCGCGCAAAGCACGTCCGGCTTGAGAAGACATGTCATCGACGTCGTTCATCAGGTGCCTGGGTTCAAAAGAGGTGTCACCAATGTCGCGAAAGGCCTGTCCGGATTCACACGACGTGTCAACGATGTCGAGCAAAGCACGTCCGTCTTGAGAAGACATGTCATCGACGTCGTTAATCAGGTGCCTGGGTTCAGAAGAGGTGTCCTCAATGTCGCGAAAGTCCTTCCAGATTCGGACGACGTGGCATCGATGTCGCGGCAGGGGTTCCGGATTCACATGACGTGTCAACGATGTCGCGCAAAGCACGTCCGGCTTGAGAAGACATTTCATCGACGTCGTTCATCAGGTGCTTGGGTTCAGAAGAGGTGTCACCAATGTCGCGAAAGGCCTGTCCGGATTCAGACGACGTGGCATCGATGTCGCGCCAGGGGTTCCGGATTCCCACGACGTCTCAACGATCTCGCGCAAAGCACGTCCGGCTTGAGATGACATGTCATCGACGTCGTTCATCAGGTGCTTGGGTTCAGAAGAGGTGTCACCAATGTCGCGAAAGTCCTTCCAGATGCGGACGACGTAGCATCGATTTCGCGGCAGGGGTTCCGGATTAACACGACGTGTCAACGATGTCGCGTAAAGCACGTCCGGCTTGAGAAGACATGTCATCGACGTCGTTGATCAGGTGCCTGGGTTCAGAAGAGGTGTCACCAATGTGGCGAAAGTCCTTCCAGATGCGGACGACGTGTCAACGATGTCGCTCCAGGGGTTCCGGATTCACACGACGTCTCAACGATCTCGCGAAAAGCACGTCCGGCTTGAGAAGACATGTCGTCGACGTTGTTCATCAGGTGCTTGGGTTCAGACAACGTCTAAACGATGTCGCGCAAAGCACGTCCGGCTTGAGAAGACATGTCATCGACGTCGTTAATCAGGTGCCTGGGTTCAGAAGAGGTGTCCTCAATGTCGCGAAAGTCCTTCCAGATGCGGACGACGTGGCATCGATGTCGCTCCAGGAGTTCCGGATTCCCACGACGTCTCAACGATCTCGCGCAAAGCACGTCCGGCTTGAGAAGACATGTCGTCGACGTCGTTCATCAGGCGCATGGGTTTAGACGACGTCTCAACGATCTCGCGCAAAGCACGTCCGGCTTGAGAAGACATGTCATCGACGTCGTTAATCAGGTGCCTGGGTTCAGAAGAGGTGTCCTCAATGTCGCGAAAGTCCTTCCAGATGCGGACGACGTGGCATCGATGTCGCTCCAGGGGTTCCGGATTCACACGACGTCTCAACGATCTCGCGAAAAGCACGTCCGGCTTGAGAAGACATGTCGTCGACGTCGTTCATCAGGAGCTTGGGTTCAGACAACGTCTCAACGATGTCGCGCAAAGCACGTCCGGCTTGAGAAGACATGTCGTCGACGTCGTTCATCAGGCGCATGGGTTTAGACGACGTCTCAACGATCTCGCGCAAAGCACGTCCGGCTTGAGAAGACATGTCATCGACGTCGTTAATCAGGTGCCTGGGTTCAGAAGAGGTGTCCTCAATGTAGCGAAAGTCCTTCCAGATGCGGACGACGTGGCATCGATGTCGCTCCAGGAGTTCCGGATTCCCACGACGTCTCAACGATCTCGCGCAAAGCACGTCCGGCTTGAGAAGACATGTCATCGACGTCGTTCATCAGGTGCTTGGGTTCAGAAGAGGTGTCACCAATGTCGAGAAAGGCCTTCCAGATTTGGACGACGTGGCATCGATGTCGCTCCAGGGGTTCCGGATTCACACGACGTCTCAACGATCTCGCGAAAAGCACGTCCGGCTTGAGAAGACATGTCGTCGACGTCGTTCATCAGGTGCTTGGGTTCAGACAACGTCTCAACGATGTCGCGCAAAGCACGTCCGGCTTGAGAAGACATGTCATCGACGTCGTTAATCAGGTGCCTGGGTTCAGAAGAGGTGTCCTCAATGTCGCGAAAGTCCTTCCAGATGCGGACGACGTGGCATCGATGTCGCTCCAGGAGTTCCGGATTCCCACGACGTCTCAACGATCTCGCGCAAAGCACGTCCGGCTTGAGATGACATGTCATCGACGTCGTTCATCAGGTGCTTGGGTTCAGAAGAGGTGTCACCAGTGTCGCGAAAGTCCTTCCAGATGCGGACGACGTAGCATCTATTTCGCGGCAGGGGTTCCGGATTCACACGACGTGTCAACGATGTCGCGTAAAGCACGTCCGGCTTGAGAAGACATGTCATCGACGTCGTTGATCAGGTGCCTGGGTTCAGAAGAGGTGTCACCAATGTGGCGAAAGTCCTTCCAGATGCGGACGACGTGGCACCGATGTCGCGCCAGGGGTTCCGGATTCCCACGACGTCTCAACGATCTCGCGCAAAGCACATCCGGCTTGAGAAGACATGTCGTCGACGTCGTCCATCAGGTGCCTGGCTTCAGAAGAGGTGTCACCAATGTCGCGAAAGTCCTTCCAGATTCTGACGACGTAGCATCGATTTCGCGGCAGGGGTTCCGGATTCACACGACGTCTCAACGATCTCGCGCAAAGCATGTCTGGCTTGAGAAGACGTGTCGTCGACGTCGTTCATCAGGTGCTTGGGTTCAAACGTCGTGTCAACGATGTCGCGCAAAGCACGTCCGGCTTGAGAAGACATTTCATCGACGTCGTTCATCAGGTGCTTGGGTTCAGAAGAGGTGTCACCAATGTCGCGAAAGGCCTGTCCGGATTCAGACGACGTGGCATCGATGTCGCGCCAGGGGTTCCGGATTCCCACGACGTCTCAACGATCTCGCGCAAAGCACGTCCGGCTTGAGATGACATGTCATCGACGTCGTTCATCAGGTGCTTGGGTTCAGAAGAGGTGTCACCAGTGTCGCGAAAGTCCTTCCAGATGCGGACGACGTAGCATCTATTTCGCGGCAGGGGTTCCGGATTCACACGACGTGTCAACGATGTCGCGTAAAGCACGTCCGGCTTGAGAAGACATGTCATCGACGTCGTTGATCAGGTGCCTGGGTTCAGAAGAGGTGTCACCAATGTGGCGAAAGTCCTTCCAGATGCGGACGACGTGTCAACGATGTCGCGCCAGGGGTTCCGGATTCACATGACGTGTCAACGATGTCGCGCAAAGCACGTCCGGCTTGAGAAGACATGTCATCGACGTCGTTGATCAGGTGCCTGGGTTTAGAAGAGGTGTCACCAATGTCGCGAAAGTCCTTCCAGATTCGGACGACGTGGCACCGATGTCGCGCCAGGGGTTCCGGATTCCCACGACGTCTCAACGATCTCGCGCAAAGCACATCCGGCTTGAGAAGACATGTCGTCGACGTCGTTCATCAGGTGCTTGGGTTCAGAAGAGGTGTCACCAATGTCGAGAAAGGCCTTCCAGATTTGGACGACGTGGCATCGATGTCGCTCCAGGGGTACCGGATTCACACGACGTCTCAACGATCTCGCGAAAAGCACGTCCGGCTTGAGAAGACATGTCGTCGACGTCGTTCATCAGGTGCTTGGGTTCAGACAACGTCTCAACGATGTCGCGCAAAGCAGGTCCGGCTTGAGAAGACATGTCATCGACGTCGTTAATCAGGTGCCTGGGTTCAGAAGAGGTGTCCTCAATGTCGCGAAAGTCCTTCCAGATGCGGACGACGTGGCATCGATGTCGCTCCAGGAGTTCCGGATTCCCACGACGTCTTAACGATCTCGCGCAAAGCACGTCCGGCTTGAGAAGACATGTCATCGACGTCGTTCATCAGGTGCCTGGGTTCAAAAGAGGTGTCACCAATGTCGCGAAAGGCCTGTCCGGATTCACACGACGTGTCAACGATGTCGAGCAAAGCACGTCCGTCTTGAGAAGACATGTCATCGACGTCGTTAATCAGGTGCCTGGGTTCAGAAGAGGTGTCCTCAATGTCGCGAAAGTCCTTCCAGATTCGGACGACGTGGCATCGATGTCGCGGCAGGGGTTCCGGATTCACATGACGTGTCAACGATGTCGCGCAAAGCACGTCCGGCTTGAGAAGACATTTCATCGACGTCGTTCATCAGGTGCTTGGGTTCAGAAGAGGTGTCACCAATGTCGCGAAAGGCCTGTCCGGATTCAGACGACGTGGCATCGATGTCGCGCCAGGGGTTCCGGATTCCCACGACGTCTCAACGATCTCGCGCAAAGCACGTCCGGCTTGAGATGACATGTCATCGACGTCGTTCATCAGGTGCTTGGGTTCAGAAGAGGTGTCACCAATGTCGCGAAAGTCCTTCCAGATGCGGACGACGTAGCATCGATTTCGCGGCAGGGGTTCCGGATTAACACGACGTGTCAACGATGTCGCGTAAAGCACGTCCGGCTTGAGAAGACATGTCATCGACGTCGTTGATCAGGTGCCTGGGTTCAGAAGAGGTGTCACCAATGTGGCGAAAGTCCTTCCAGATGCGGACGACGTGTCAACGATTTCGCTCCAGGGGTTCCGGATTCACACGACGTCTCAACGATCTCGCGAAGAGCACGTCCGGCTTGAGAAGACATGTCGTCGACGTTGTTCATCAGGTGCTTGGGTTCAGACAACGTCTAAACGATGTCGCGCAAAGCACGTCCGGCTTGAGAAGACATGTCATCGACGTCGTTAATCAGGTGCCTGGGTTCAGAAGAGGTGTCCTCAATGTCGCGAAAGTCCTTCCAGATGCGGACGACGTGGCATCGATGTCGCTCCAGGAGTTCCGGATTCCCACGACGTCTCAACGATCTCGCGCAAAGCACGTCCGGCTTGAGAAGACATGTCGTCGACGTCGTTCATCAGGCGCATGGGTTTAGACGACGTCTCAACGATCTCGCGCAAAGCACGTCCGGCTTGAGAAGACATGTCATCGACGTCGTTAATCAGGTGCCTGGGTTCAGAAGAGGTGTCCTCAATGTCGCGAAAGTCCTTCCAGATGCGGACGACGTGGCATCGATGTCGCTCCAGGGGTTCCGGACTCACACGACGTCTCAACGATCTCGCGAAAAGCACGTCCGGCTTGAGAAGACATGTCGTCGACGTCGTTCATCAGGAGCTTGGGTTCAGACAACGTCTCAACGATGTCGCGCAAAGCACGTCCGGCTTGAGAAGACATGTCGTCGACGTCGTTCATCAGGCGCATGGGTTTAGACGACGTCTCAACGATCTCGCGCAAAGCACGTCCGGCTTGAGAAGACATGTCATCGACGTCGTTAATCAGGTGCCTGGGTTCAGAAGAGGTGTCCTCAATGTAGCGAAAGTCCTTCCAGATGCGGACGACGTGGCATCGATGTCGCTCCAGGAGTTCCGGATTCCCACGACGTCTCAACGATCTCGCGCAAAGCACGTCCGGCTTGAGAAGACATGTCATCGACGTCGTTCATCAGGTGCTTGGGTTCAGAAGAGGTGTCACCAATGTCGAGAAAGGCCTTCCAGATTTGGACGACGTGGCATCGATGTCGCTCCAGGGGTTCCGGATTCACACGACGTCTCAACGATCTCGCGAAAAGCACGTCCGGCTTGAGAAGACATGTCGTCGACGTCGTTCATCAGGTGCTTGGGTTCAGACAACGTCTCAACGATGTCGCGCAAAGCACGTCCGGCTTGAGAAGACATGTCATCGACGTCGTTAATCAGGTGCCTGGGTTCAGAAGAGGTGTCCTCAATGTCGCGAAAGTCCTTCCAGATGCGGACGACGTGGCATCGATGTCGCTCCAGGAGTTCCGGATTCCCACGACGTCTCAACGATCTCGCGCAAAGCACGTCCGGCTTGAGAAGACATGTCATCGACGTCGTTCATCAGGTGCTTGGGTTCAGAAGAGGTGTCACCAATGTCGCGAAAGTCCTTCCAGATGCGGACGACGTAGCATCGATTTCGCGGCAGGGGTTCCGGATTCACACGACGTGTCAACGATGTCGCGTAAAGCACGTCCGGCTTGAGAAGACATGTCATCGACGTCGTTGATCAGGTGCCTGGGTTCAGAAGAGGTGTCACCAATGTGGCGAAAGTCCTTCCAGATGCGGACGACGTGGCACCGATGTCGCGCCAGGGGTTCCGGATTCCCACGACGTCTCAACGATCTCGCGCAAAGCACATCCGGCTTGAGAAGACATGTCGTCGACGTCGTCCATCAGGTGCCTGGCTTCAGAAGAGGTGTCACCAATGTCGCGAAAGTCCTTCCAGATTCTGACGACGTAGCATCGATTTCGCGGCAGGGGTTCCGGATTCACACGACGTCTCAACGATCTCGCGCAAAGCATGTCTGGCTTGAGAAGACGTGTCGTCGACGTCGTTCATCAGGTGCTTGGGTTCAAACGTCGTGTCAACGATGTCGCGCAAAGCACGTCCGGCTTGAGAAGACATTTCATCGACGTCGTTCATCAGGTGCTTGGGTTCAGAAGAGGTGTCACCAATGTCGCGAAAGGCCTGTCCGGATTCAGACGACGTGGCATCGATGTCGCGCCAGGGGTTCCGGATTCCCACGACGTCTCAACGATCTCGCGCAAAGCACGTCCGGCTTGAGATGACATGTCATCGACGTCGTTCATCAGGTGCTTGGGTTCAGAAGAGGTGTCACCAGTGTCGCGAAAGTCCTTCCAGATGCGGACGACGTAGCATCTATTTCGCGGCAGGGGTTCCGGATTCACACGACGTGTCAACGATGTCGCGTAAAGCACGTCCGGCTTGAGAAGACATGTCATCGACGTCGTTGATCAGGTGCCTGGGTTCAGAAGAGGTGTCACCAATGTGGCGAAAGTCCTTCCAGATGCGGACGACGTGTCAACGATGTCGCGCCAGGGGTTCCGGATTCACATGACGTGTCAACGATGTCGCGCAAAGCACGTCCGGCTTGAGAAGACATGTCATCGACGTCGTTGATCAGGTGCCTGGGTTTAGAAGAGGTGTCACCAATGTCGCGAAAGTCCTTCCAGATTCGGACGACGTGGCACCGATGTCGCGCCAGGGGTTCCGGATTCCCACGACGTCTCAACGATCTCGCGCAAAGCACATCCGGCTTGAGAAGACATGTCGTCGACGTCGTTCATCAGGTGCTTGGGTTCAGAAGAGGTGTCACCAATGTCGAGAAAGGCCTTCCAGATTTGGACGACGTGGCATCGATGTCGCTCCAGGGGTACCGGATTCACACGACGTCTCAACGATCTCGCGAAAAGCACGTCCGGCTTGAGAAGACATGTCGTCGACGTCGTTCATCAGGTGCTTGGGTTCAGACAACGTCTCAACGATGTCGCGCAAAGCAGGTCCGGCTTGAGAAGACATGTCATCGACGTCGTTAATCAGGTGCCTGGGTTCAGAAGAGGTGTCCTCAATGTCGCGAAAGTCCTTCCAGATGCGGACGACGTGGCATCGATGTCGCTCCAGGAGTTCCGGATTCCCACGACGTCTTAACGATCTCGCGCAAAGCACGTCCGGCTTGAGAAGACATGTCATCGACGTCGTTCATCAGGTGCCTGGGTTCAAAAGAGGTGTCACCAATGTCGCGAAAGGCCTGTCCGGATTCACACGACGTGTCAACGATGTCGAGCAAAGCACGTCCGTCTTGAGAAGACATGTCATCGACGTCGTTAATCAGGTGCCTGGGTTCAGAAGAGGTGTCCTCAATGTCGCGAAAGTCCTTCCAGATTCGGACGACGTGGCATCGATGTCGCGGCAGGGGTTCCGGATTCACATGACGTGTCAACGATGTCGCGCAAAGCACGTCCGGCTTGAGAAGACATTTCATCGACGTCGTTCATCAGGTGCTTGGGTTCAGAAGAGGTGTCACCAATGTCGCGAAAGGCCTGTCCGGATTCAGACGACGTGGCATCGATGTCGCGCCAGGGGTTCCGGATTCCCACGACGTCTCAACGATCTCGCGCAAAGCACGTCCGGCTTGAGATGACATGTCATCGACGTCGTTCATCAGGTGCTTGGGTTCAGAAGAGGTGTCACCAATGTCGCGAAAGTCCTTCCAGATGCGGACGACGTAGCATCGATTTCGCGGCAGGGGTTCCGGATTAACACGACGTGTCAACGATGTCGCGTAAAGCACGTCCGGCTTGAGAAGACATGTCATCGACGTCGTTGATCAGGTGCCTGGGTTCAGAAGAGGTGTCACCAATGTGGCGAAAGTCCTTCCAGATGCGGACGACGTGTCAACGATTTCGCTCCAGGGGTTCCGGATTCACACGACGTCTCAACGATCTCGCGAAGAGCACGTCCGGCTTGAGAAGACATGTCGTCGACGTTGTTCATCAGGTGCTTGGGTTCAGACAACGTCTAAACGATGTCGCGCAAAGCACGTCCGGCTTGAGAAGACATGTCATCGACGTCGTTAATCAGGTGCCTGGGTTCAGAAGAGGTGTCCTCAATGTCGCGAAAGTCCTTCCAGATGCGGACGACGTGGCATCGATGTCGCTCCAGGAGTTCCGGATTCCCACGACGTCTCAACGATCTCGCGCAAAGCACGTCCGGCTTGAGAAGACATGTCGTCGACGTCGTTCATCAGGCGCATGGGTTTAGACGACGTCTCAACGATCTCGCGCAAAGCACGTCCGGCTTGAGAAGACATGTCATCGACGTCGTTAATCAGGTGCCTGGGTTCAGAAGAGGTGTCCTCAATGTCGCGAAAGTCCTTCCAGATGCGGACGACGTGGCATCGATGTCGCTCCAGGGGTTCCGGATTCACACGACGTCTCAACGATCTCGCGAAAAGCACGTCCGGCTTGAGAAGACATGTCGTCGACGTCGTTCATCAGGAGCTTGGGTTCAGACAACGTCTCAACGATGTCGCGCAAAGCACGTCCGGCTTGAGAAGACATGTCGTCGACGTCGTTCATCAGGCGCATGGGTTTAGACGACGTCTCAACGATCTCGCGCAAAGCACGTCCGGCTTGAGAAGACATGTCATCGACGTCGTTAATCAGGTGCCTGGGTTCAGAAGAGGTGTCCTCAATGTAGCGAAAGTCCTTCCAGATGCGGACGACGTGGCATCGATGTCGCTCCAGGAGTTCCGGATTCCCACGACGTCTCAACGATCTCGCGCAAAGCACGTCCGGCTTGAGAAGACATGTCATCGACGTCGTTCATCAGGTGCTTGGGTTCAGAAGAGGTGTCACCAATGTCGAGAAAGGCCTTCCAGATTTGGACGACGTGGCATCGATGTCGCTCCAGGGGTTCCGGATTCACACGACGTCTCAACGATCTCGCGAAAAGCACGTCCGGCTTGAGAAGACATGTCGTCGACGTCGTTCATCAGGTGCTTGGGTTCAGACAACGTCTCAACGATGTCGCGCAAAGCACGTCCGGCTTGAGAAGACATGTCATCGACGTCGTTAATCAGGTGCCTGGGTTCAGAAGAGGTGTCCTCAATGTCGCGAAAGTCCTTCCAGATGCGGACGACGTGGCATCGATGTCGCTCCAGGAGTTCCGGATTCCCACGACGTCTCAACGATCTCGCGCAAAGCACGTCCGGCTTGAGAAGACATGTCATCGACGTCGTTCATCAGGTGCTTGGGTTCAGAAGAGGTGTCACCAATGTCGCGAAAGTCCTTCCAGATGCGGACGACGTAGCATCGATTTCGCGGCAGGGGTTCCGGATTCACACGACGTGTCAACGATGTCGCGTAAAGCACGTCCGGCTTGAGAAGACATGTCATCGACGTCGTTGATCAGGTGCCTGGGTTCAGAAGAGGTGTCACCAATGTGGCGAAAGTCCTTCCAGATGCGGACGACGTGTCAACGATGTCGCGCCAGGGGTTCCGGATTCACATGACGTGTCAACGATGTCGCGCAAAGCACGTCCGGCTTGAGAAGACATTTCATCGACGTCGTTGATCAGGTGCCTGGGTTTAGAAGAGGTGTCACCAATGTTGCGAAAGTCCTTCCAGATTCGGACGACGTGGCACCGATGTCGCGCCAGGGGTTCCGGATTCCCACGACGTCTCAACGATCTCGCGCAAAGCACATCCGGCTTGAGAAGACATGTCGTCGACGTCGTCCATCAGGTGCCTGGCTTCAGAAGAGGTGTCACCAATGTCGCGAAAGTCCTTCCAGATTCTGACGACGTAGCATCGATTTCGCGGCAGGGGTTCCGGATTCACACGACGTCTCAACGATCTCGCGCAAAGCATGTCCGGCTTGAGAAGACGTGTCGTCGACGTCGTTCATCTGGTGCTTGGGTTCAAACGTCGTGTCAACGATGTCGCGCAAAGCACGTCCGGCTTGAGAAGACATTTCATCGACGTCGTTCATCAGGTGCTTGGGTTCAGAAGAGGTGTCACCAATGTCGCGAAAGGCCTGTCCGGATTCAGACGACGTGGCATCGATGTCGCGCCAGGGGTTCCGGATTCCCACGACGTCTCAACGATCTCGCGCAAAGCACGTCCGGCTTGAGATGACATGTCATCGACGTCGTTCATCAGGTGCTTGGGTTCAGAAGAGGTGTCACCAGTGTCGCGAAAGTCCTTCCAGATGCGGACGACGTAGCATCTATTTCGCGGCAGGGGTTCCGGATTCACACGACGTGTCAACGATGTCGCGTAAAGCACGTCCGGCTTGAGAAGACATGTCATCGACGTCGTTGATCAGGTGCCTGGGTTCAGAAGAGGTGTCACCAATGTGGCGAAAGTCCTTCCAGATGCGGACGACGTGGCACCAATGTCGCGCCAGGGGTTCCGGATTCCCACGACGTCTCAACGATCTCGCGCAAAGCACATCCGGCTTGAGAAGACATGTCGTCGACGTCGCCCATCAGGTGCCTGGCTTCAGAAGAGGTGTCACCAATGTCGCGAAAGTCCTTCCAGATTCTGACGACGTAGCATCGATTTCGCGGCAGGGGTTCCGGATTCACACGACGTCTCAACGATCTCGCGCAAAGCATGTCTGGCTTGAGAAGACGTGTCGTCGACGTCGTTCATCAGGTGCTTGGGTTCAAACGTCGTGTCAACGATGTCGCGCAAAGCACGTCCGGCTTGAGAAGACATTTCATCGACGTCGTTCATCAGGTGCTTGGGTTCAGAAGAGGTGTCACCAATGTCGCGAAAGGCCTGTCCGGATTCAGACGACGTGGCATCGATGTCGCGCCAGGGGTTCCGGATTCCCACGACGTCTCAACGATCTCGCGCAAAGCACGTCCGGCTTGAGATGACATGTCATCGACGTCGTTCATCAGGTGCTTGGGTTCAGAAGAGGTGTCACCAGTGTCGCGAAAGTCCTTCCAGATGCGGACGACGTAGCATCTATTTCGCGGCAGGGGTTCCGGATTCACACGACGTGTCAACGATGTCGCGTAAAGCACGTCCGGCTTGAGAAGACATGTCATCGACGTCGTTGATCAGGTGCCTGGGTTCAGAAGAGGTGTCACCAATGTGGCGAAAGTCCTTCCAGATGCGGACGACGTGTCAACGATGTCGCGCCAGGGGTTCCGGATTCACATGACGTGTCAACGATGTCGCGCAAAGCACGTCCGGCTTGAGAAGACATGTCATCGACGTCGTTGATCAGGTGCCTGGGTTTAGAAGAGGTGTCACCAATGTCGCGAAAGTCCTTCCAGATTCGGACGACGTGGCACCGATGTCGCGCCAGGGGTTCCGGATTCCCACGACGTCTCAACGATCTCGCGCAAAGCACATCCGGCTTGAGAAGACATGTCGTCGACGTCGTTCATCAGGTGCTTGGGTTCAGAAGAGGTGTCACCAATGTCGAGAAAGGCCTTCCAGATTTGGACGACGTGGCATCGATGTCGCTCCAGGGGTACCGGATTCACACGACGTCTCAACGATCTCGCGAAAAGCACGTCCGGCTTGAGAAGACATGTCGTCGACGTCGTTCATCAGGTGCTTGGGTTCAGACAACGTCTCAACGATGTCGCGCAAAGCAGGTCCGGCTTGAGAAGACATGTCATCGACGTCGTTAATCAGGTGCCTGGGTTCAGAAGAGGTGTCCTCAATGTCGCGAAAGTCCTTCCAGATGCGGACGACGTGGCATCGATGTCGCTCCAGGAGTTCCGGATTCCCACGACGTCTTAACGATCTCGCGCAAAGCACGTCCGGCTTGAGAAGACATGTCATCGACGTCGTTCATCAGGTGCCTGGGTTCAAAAGAGGTGTCACCAATGTCGCGAAAGGCCTGTCCGGATTCACACGACGTGTCAACGATGTCGAGCAAAGCACGTCCGTCTTGAGAAGACATGTCATCGACGTCGTTAATCAGGTGCCTGGGTTCAGAAGAGGTGTCCTCAATGTCGCGAAAGTCCTTCCAGATTCGGACGACGTGGCATCGATGTCGCGGCAGGGGTTCCGGATTCACATGACGTGTCAACGATGTCGCGCAAAGCACGTCCGGCTTGAGAAGACATTTCATCGACGTCGTTCATCAGGTGCTTGGGTTCAGAAGAGGTGTCACCAATGTCGCGAAAGGCCTGTCCGGATTCAGACGACGTGGCATCGATGTCGCGCCAGGGGTTCCGGATTCCCACGACGTCTCAACGATCTCGCGCAAAGCACGTCCGGCTTGAGATGACATGTCATCGACGTCGTTCATCAGGTGCTTGGGTTCAGAAGAGGTGTCACCAATGTCGCGAAAGTCCTTCCAGATGCGGACGACGTAGCATCGATTTCGCGGCAGGGGTTCCGGATTAACACGACGTGTCAACGATGTCGCGTAAAGCACGTCCGGCTTGAGAAGACATGTCATCGACGTCGTTGATCAGGTGCCTGGGTTCAGAAGAGGTGTCACCAATGTGGCGAAAGTCCTTCCAGATGCGGACGACGTGTCAACGATGTCGCTCCAGGGGTTCCGGATTCACACGACGTCTCAACGATCTCGCGAAAAGCACGTCCGGCTTGAGAAGACATGTCGTCGACGTTGTTCATCAGGTGCTTGGGTTCAGACAACGTCTAAACGATGTCGCGCAAAGCACGTCCGGCTTGAGAAGACATGTCATCGACGTCGTTAATCAGGTGCCTGGGTTCAGAAGAGGTGTCCTCAATGTCGCGAAAGTCCTTCCAGATGCGGACGACGTGGCATCGATGTCGCTCCAGGAGTTCCGGATTCCCACGACGTCTCAACGATCTCGCGCAAAGCACGTCCGGCTTGAGAAGACATGTCGTCGACGTCGTTCATCAGGCGCATGGGTTTAGACGACGTCTCAACGATCTCGCGCAAAGCACGTCCGGCTTGAGAAGACATGTCATCGACGTCGTTAATCAGGTGCCTGGGTTCAGAAGAGGTGTCCTCAATGTCGCGAAAGTCCTTCCAGATGCGGACGACGTGGCATCGATGTCGCTCCAGGGGTTCCGGATTCACACGACGTCTCAACGATCTCGCGAAAAGCACGTCCGGCTTGAGAAGACATGTCGTCGACGTCGTTCATCAGGAGCTTGGGTTCAGACAACGTCTCAACGATGTCGCGCAAAGCACGTCCGGCTTGAGAAGACATGTCGTCGACGTCGTTCATCAGGCGCATGGGTTTAGACGACGTCTCAACGATCTCGCGCAAAGCACGTCCGGCTTGAGAAGACATGTCATCGACGTCGTTAATCAGGTGCCTGGGTTCAGAAGAGGTGTCCTCAATGTAGCGAAAGTCCTTCCAGATGCGGACGACGTGGCATCGATGTCGCTCCAGGAGTTCCGGATTCCCACGACGTCTCAACGATCTCGCGCAAAGCACGTCCGGCTTGAGAAGACATGTCATCGACGTCGTTCATCAGGTGCTTGGGTTCAGAAGAGGTGTCACCAATGTCGAGAAAGGCCTTCCAGATTTGGACGACGTGGCATCGATGTCGCTCCAGGGGTTCCGGATTCACACGACGTCTCAACGATCTCGCGAAAAGCACGTCCGGCTTGAGAAGACATGTCGTCGACGTCGTTCATCAGGTGCTTGGGTTCAGACAACGTCTCAACGATGTCGCGCAAAGCACGTCCGGCTTGAGAAGACATGTCATCGACGTCGTTAATCAGGTGCCTGGGTTCAGAAGAGGTGTCCTCAATGTCGCGAAAGTCCTTCCAGATGCGGACGACGTGGCATCGATGTCGCTCCAGGAGTTCCGGATTCCCACGACGTCTCAACGATCTCGCGCAAAGCACGTCCGGCTTGAGATGACATGTCATCGACGTCGTTCATCAGGTGCTTGGGTTCAGAAGAGGTGTCACCAGTGTCGCGAAAGTCCTTCCAGATGCGGACGACGTAGCATCTATTTCGCGGCAGGGGTTCCGGATTCACACGACGTGTCAACGATGTCGCGTAAAGCACGTCCGGCTTGAGAAGACATGTCATCGACGTCGTTGATCAGGTGCCTGGGTTCAGAAGAGGTGTCACCAATGTGGCGAAAGTCCTTCCAGATGCGGACGACGTGGCACCGATGTCGCGCCAGGGGTTCCGGATTCCCACGACGTCTCAACGATCTCGCGCAAAGCACATCCGGCTTGAGAAGACATGTCGTCGACGTCGTCCATCAGGTGCCTGGCTTCAGAAGAGGTGTCACCAATGTCGCGAAAGTCCTTCCAGATTCTGACGACGTAGCATCGATTTCGCGGCAGGGGTTCCGGATTCACACGACGTCTCAACGATCTCGCGCAAAGCATGTCTGGCTTGAGAAGACGTGTCGTCGACGTCGTTCATCAGGTGCTTGGGTTCAAACGTCGTGTCAACGATGTCGCGCAAAGCACGTCCGGCTTGAGAAGACATTTCATCGACGTCGTTCATCAGGTGCTTGGGTTCAGAAGAGGTGTCACCAATGTCGCGAAAGGCCTGTCCGGATTCAGACGACGTGGCATCGATGTCGCGCCAGGGGTTCCGGATTCCCACGACGTCTCAACGATCTCGCGCAAAGCACGTCCGGCTTGAGATGACATGTCATCGACGTCGTTCATCAGGTGCTTGGGTTCAGAAGAGGTGTCACCAGTGTCGCGAAAGTCCTTCCAGATGCGGACGACGTAGCATCTATTTCGCGGCAGGGGTTCCGGATTCACACGACGTGTCAACGATGTCGCGTAAAGCACGTCCGGCTTGAGAAGACATGTCATCGACGTCGTTGATCAGGTGCCTGGGTTCAGAAGAGGTGTCATCAATGTGGCGAAAGTCCTTCCAGATGCGGACGACGTGTCAACGATGTCGCGCCAGGGGTTCCGGATTCACATGACGTGTCAACGATGTCGCGCAAAGCACGTCCGGCTTGAGAAGACATGTCATCGACGTCGTTGATCAGGTGCCTGGGTTTAGAAGAGGTGTCACCAATGTCGCGAAAGTCCTTCCAGATTCGGACGACGTGGCACCGATGTCGCGCCAGGGGTTCCGGATTCCCACGACGTCTCAACGATCTCGCGCAAAGCACATCCGGCTTGAGAAGACATGTCGTCGACGTCGTTCATCAGGTGCTTGGGTTCAGAAGAGGTGTCACCAATGTCGAGAAAGGCCTTCCAGATTTGGACGACGTGGCATCGATGTCGCTCCAGGGGTACCGGATTCACACGACGTCTCAACGATCTCGCGAAAAGCACGTCCGGCTTGAGAAGACATGTCGTCGACGTCGTTCATCAGGTGCTTGGGTTCAGACAACGTCTCAACGATGTCGCGCAAAGCAGGTCCGGCTTGAGAAGACATGTCATCGACGTCGTTAATCAGGTGCCTGGGTTCAGAAGAGGTGTCCTCAATGTCGCGAAAGTCCTTCCAGATGCGGACGACGTGGCATCGATGTCGCTCCAGGAGTTCCGGATTCCCACGACGTCTTAACGATCTCGCGCAAAGCACGTCCGGCTTGAGAAGACATGTCATCGACGTCGTTCATCAGGTGCCTGGGTTCAAAAGAGGTGTCACCAATGTCGCGAAAGGCCTGTCCGGATTCACACGACGTGTCAACGATGTCGAGCAAAGCACGTCCGTCTTGAGAAGACATGTCATCGACGTCGTTAATCAGGTGCCTGGGTTCAGAAGAGGTGTCCTCAATGTCGCGAAAGTCCTTCCAGATTCGGACGACGTGGCATCGATGTCGCGGCAGGGGTTCCGGATTCACATGACGTGTCAACGATGTCGCGCAAAGCACGTCCGGCTTGAGAAGACATTTCATCGACGTCGTTCATCAGGTGCTTGGGTTCAGAAGAGGTGTCACCAATGTCGCGAAAGGCCTGTCCGGATTCAGACGACGTGGCATCGATGTCGCGCCAGGGGTTCCGGATTCCCACGACGTCTCAACGATCTCGCGCAAAGCACGTCCGGCTTGAGATGACATGTCATCGACGTCGTTCATCAGGTGCTTGGGTTCAGAAGAGGTGTCACCAATGTCGCGAAAGTCCTTCCAGATGCGGACGACGTAGCATCGATTTCGCGGCAGGGGTTCCGGATTAACACGACGTGTCAACGATGTCGCGTAAAGCACGTCCGGCTTGAGAAGACATGTCATCGACGTCGTTGATCAGGTGCCTGGGTTCAGAAGAGGTGTCACCAATGTGGCGAAAGTCCTTCCAGATGCGGACGACGTGTCAACGATTTCGCTCCAGGGGTTCCGGATTCACACGACGTCTCAACGATCTCGCGAAGAGCACGTCCGGCTTGAGAAGACATGTCGTCGACGTTGTTCATCAGGTGCTTGGGTTCAGACAACGTCTAAACGATGTCGCGCAAAGCACGTCCGGCTTGAGAAGACATGTCATCGACGTCGTTAATCAGGTGCCTGGGTTCAGAAGAGGTGTCCTCAATGTCGCGAAAGTCCTTCCAGATGCGGACGACGTGGCATCGATGTCGCTCCAGGAGTTCCGGATTCCCACGACGTCTCAACGATCTCGCGCAAAGCACGTCCGGCTTGAGAAGACATGTCGTCGACGTCGTTCATCAGGCGCATGGGTTTAGACGACGTCTCAACGATCTCGCGCAAAGCACGTCCGGCTTGAGAAGACATGTCATCGACGTCGTTAATCAGGTGCCTGGGTTCAGAAGAGGTGTCCTCAATGTCGCGAAAGTCCTTCCAGATGCGGACGACGTGGCATCGATGTCGCTCCAGGGGTTCCGGACTCACACGACGTCTCAACGATCTCGCGAAAAGCACGTCCGGCTTGAGAAGACATGTCGTCGACGTCGTTCATCAGGAGCTTGGGTTCAGACAACGTCTCAACGATGTCGCGCAAAGCACGTCCGGCTTGAGAAGACATGTCGTCGACGTCGTTCATCAGGCGCATGGGTTTAGACGACGTCTCAACGATCTCGCGCAAAGCACGTCCGGCTTGAGAAGACATGTCATCGACGTCGTTAATCAGGTGCCTGGGTTCAGAAGAGGTGTCCTCAATGTAGCGAAAGTCCTTCCAGATGCGGACGACGTGGCATCGATGTCGCTCCAGGAGTTCCGGATTCCCACGACGTCTCAACGATCTCGCGCAAAGCACGTCCGGCTTGAGAAGACATGTCATCGACGTCGTTCATCAGGTGCTTGGGTTCAGAAGAGGTGTCACCAATGTCGAGAAAGGCCTTCCAGATTTGGACGACGTGGCATCGATGTCGCTCCAGGGGTTCCGGATTCACACGACGTCTCAACGATCTCGCGAAAAGCACGTCCGGCTTGAGAAGACATGTCGTCGACGTCGTTCATCAGGTGCTTGGGTTCAGACAACGTCTCAACGATGTCGCGCAAAGCACGTCCGGCTTGAGAAGACATGTCATCGACGTCGTTAATCAGGTGCCTGGGTTCAGAAGAGGTGTCCTCAATGTCGCGAAAGTCCTTCCAGATGCGGACGACGTGGCATCGATGTCGCTCCAGGAGTTCCGGATTCCCACGACGTCTCAACGATCTCGCGCAAAGCACGTCCGGCTTGAGAAGACATGTCATCGACGTCGTTCATCAGGTGCTTGGGTTCAGAAGAGGTGTCACCAATGTCGCGAAAGTCCTTCCAGATGCGGACGACGTAGCATCGATTTCGCGGCAGGGGTTCCGGATTCACACGACGTGTCAACGATGTCGCGTAAAGCACGTCCGGCTTGAGAAGACATGTCATCGACGTCGTTGATCAGGTGCCTGGGTTCAGAAGAGGTGTCACCAATGTGGCGAAAGTCCTTCCAGATGCGGACGACGTGGCACCGATGTCGCGCCAGGGGTTCCGGATTCCCACGACGTCTCAACGATCTCGCGCAAAGCACATCCGGCTTGAGAAGACATGTCGTCGACGTCGTCCATCAGGTGCCTGGCTTCAGAAGAGGTGTCACCAATGTCGCGAAAGTCCTTCCAGATTCTGACGACGTAGCATCGATTTCGCGGCAGGGGTTCCGGATTCACACGACGTCTCAACGATCTCGCGCAAAGCATGTCTGGCTTGAGAAGACGTGTCGTCGACGTCGTTCATCAGGTGCTTGGGTTCAAACGTCGTGTCAACGATGTCGCGCAAAGCACGTCCGGCTTGAGAAGACATTTCATCGACGTCGTTCATCAGGTGCTTGGGTTCAGAAGAGGTGTCACCAATGTCGCGAAAGGCCTGTCCGGATTCAGACGACGTGGCATCGATGTCGCGCCAGGGGTTCCGGATTCCCACGACGTCTCAACGATCTCGCGCAAAGCACGTCCGGCTTGAGATGACATGTCATCGACGTCGTTCATCAGGTGCTTGGGTTCAGAAGAGGTGTCACCAGTGTCGCGAAAGTCCTTCCAGATGCGGACGACGTAGCATCTATTTCGCGGCAGGGGTTCCGGATTCACACGACGTGTCAACGATGTCGCGTAAAGCACGTCCGGCTTGAGAAGACATGTCATCGACGTCGTTGATCAGGTGCCTGGGTTCAGAAGAGGTGTCACCAATGTGGCGAAAGTCCTTCCAGATGCGGACGACGTGTCAACGATGTCGCGCCAGGGGTTCCGGATTCACATGACGTGTCAACGATGTCGCGCAAAGCACGTCCGGCTTGAGAAGACATGTCATCGACGTCGTTGATCAGGTGCCTGGGTTTAGAAGAGGTGTCACCAATGTCGCGAAAGTCCTTCCAGATTCGGACGACGTGGCACCGATGTCGCGCCAGGGGTTCCGGATTCCCACGACGTCTCAACGATCTCGCGCAAAGCACATCCGGCTTGAGAAGACATGTCGTCGACGTCGTTCATCAGGTGCTTGGGTTCAGAAGAGGTGTCACCAATGTCGAGAAAGGCCTTCCAGATTTGGACGACGTGGCATCGATGTCGCTCCAGGGGTACCGGATTCACACGACGTCTCAACGATCTCGCGAAAAGCACGTCCGGCTTGAGAAGACATGTCGTCGACGTCGTTCATCAGGTGCTTGGGTTCAGACAACGTCTCAACGATGTCGCGCAAAGCAGGTCCGGCTTGAGAAGACATGTCATCGACGTCGTTAATCAGGTGCCTGGGTTCAGAAGAGGTGTCCTCAATGTCGCGAAAGTCCTTCCAGATGCGGACGACGTGGCATCGATGTCGCTCCAGGAGTTCCGGATTCCCACGACGTCTTAACGATCTCGCGCAAAGCACGTCCGGCTTGAGAAGACATGTCATCGACGTCGTTCATCAGGTGCCTGGGTTCAAAAGAGGTGTCACCAATGTCGCGAAAGGCCTGTCCGGATTCACACGACGTGTCAACGATGTCGAGCAAAGCACGTCCGTCTTGAGAAGACATGTCATCGACGTCGTTAATCAGGTGCCTGGGTTCAGAAGAGGTGTCCTCAATGTCGCGAAAGTCCTTCCAGATTCGGACGACGTGGCATCGATGTCGCGGCAGGGGTTCCGGATTCACATGACGTGTCAACGATGTCGCGCAAAGCACGTCCGGCTTGAGAAGACATTTCATCGACGTCGTTCATCAGGTGCTTGGGTTCAGAAGAGGTGTCACCAATGTCGCGAAAGGCCTGTCCGGATTCAGACGACGTGGCATCGATGTCGCGCCAGGGGTTCCGGATTCCCACGACGTCTCAACGATCTCGCGCAAAGCACGTCCGGCTTGAGATGACATGTCATCGACGTCGTTCATCAGGTGCTTGGGTTCAGAAGAGGTGTCACCAATGTCGCGAAAGTCCTTCCAGATGCGGACGACGTAGCATCGATTTCGCGGCAGGGGTTCCGGATTAACACGACGTGTCAACGATGTCGCGTAAAGCACGTCCGGCTTGAGAAGACATGTCATCGACGTCGTTGATCAGGTGCCTGGGTTCAGAAGAGGTGTCACCAATGTGGCGAAAGTCCTTCCAGATGCGGACGACGTGTCAACGATTTCGCTCCAGGGGTTCCGGATTCACACGACGTCTCAACGATCTCGCGAAGAGCACGTCCGGCTTGAGAAGACATGTCGTCGACGTTGTTCATCAGGTGCTTGGGTTCAGACAACGTCTAAACGATGTCGCGCAAAGCACGTCCGGCTTGAGAAGACATGTCATCGACGTCGTTAATCAGGTGCCTGGGTTCAGAAGAGGTGTCCTCAATGTCGCGAAAGTCCTTCCAGATGCGGACGACGTGGCATCGATGTCGCTCCAGGAGTTCCGGATTCCCACGACGTCTCAACGATCTCGCGCAAAGCACGTCCGGCTTGAGAAGACATGTCGTCGACGTCGTTCATCAGGCGCATGGGTTTAGACGACGTCTCAACGATCTCGCGCAAAGCACGTCCGGCTTGAGAAGACATGTCATCGACGTCGTTAATCAGGTGCCTGGGTTCAGAAGAGGTGTCCTCAATGTCGCGAAAGTCCTTCCAGATGCGGACGACGTGGCATCGATGTCGCTCCAGGGGTTCCGGATTCACACGACGTCTCAACGATCTCGCGAAAAGCACGTCCGGCTTGAGAAGACATGTCGTCGACGTCGTTCATCAGGAGCTTGGGTTCAGACAACGTCTCAACGATGTCGCGCAAAGCACGTCCGGCTTGAGAAGACATGTCGTCGACGTCGTTCATCAGGCGCATGGGTTTAGACGACGTCTCAACGATCTCGCGCAAAGCACGTCCGGCTTGAGAAGACATGTCATCGACGTCGTTAATCAGGTGCCTGGGTTCAGAAGAGGTGTCCTCAATGTAGCGAAAGTCCTTCCAGATGCGGACGACGTGGCATCGATGTCGCTCCAGGAGTTCCGGATTCCCACGACGTCTCAACGATCTCGCGCAAAGCACGTCCGGCTTGAGAAGACATGTCATCGACGTCGTTCATCAGGTGCTTGGGTTCAGAAGAGGTGTCACCAATGTCGAGAAAGGCCTTCCAGATTTGGACGACGTGGCATCGATGTCGCTCCAGGGGTTCCGGATTCACACGACGTCTCAACGATCTCGCGAAAAGCACGTCCGGCTTGAGAAGACATGTCGTCGACGTCGTTCATCAGGTGCTTGGGTTCAGACAACGTCTCAACGATGTCGCGCAAAGCACGTCCGGCTTGAGAAGACATGTCATCGACGTCGTTAATCAGGTGCCTGGGTTCAGAAGAGGTGTCCTCAATGTCGCGAAAGTCCTTCCAGATGCGGACGACGTGGCATCGATGTCGCTCCAGGAGTTCCGGATTCCCACGACGTCTCAACGATCTCGCGCAAAGCACGTCCGGCTTGAGAAGACATGTCATCGACGTCGTTCATCAGGTGCTTGGGTTCAGAAGAGGTGTCACCAATGTCGCGAAAGTCCTTCCAGATGCGGACGACGTAGCATCGATTTCGCGGCAGGGGTTCCGGATTCACACGACGTGTCAACGATGTCGCGTAAAGCACGTCCGGCTTGAGAAGACATGTCATCGACGTCGTTGATCAGGTGCCTGGGTTCAGAAGAGGTGTCACCAATGTGGCGAAAGTCCTTCCAGATGCGGACGACGTGTCAACGATGTCGCGCCAGGGGTTCCGGATTCACATGACGTGTCAACGATGTCGCGCAAAGCACGTCCGGCTTGAGAAGACATTTCATCGACGTCGTTGATCAGGTGCCTGGGTTTAGAAGAGGTGTCACCAATGTTGCGAAAGTCCTTCCAGATTCGGACGACGTGGCACCGATGTCGCGCCAGGGGTTCCGGATTCCCACGACGTCTCAACGATCTCGCGCAAAGCACATCCGGCTTGAGAAGACATGTCGTCGACGTCGTCCATCAGGTGCCTGGCTTCAGAAGAGGTGTCACCAATGTCGCGAAAGTCCTTCCAGATTCTGACGACGTAGCATCGATTTCGCGGCAGGGGTTCCGGATTCACACGACGTCTCAACGATCTCGCGCAAAGCATGTCCGGCTTGAGAAGACGTGTCGTCGACGTCGTTCATCTGGTGCTTGGGTTCAAACGTCGTGTCAACGATGTCGCGCAAAGCACGTCCGGCTTGAGAAGACATGTCGTCGACGTCGTTCATCAGGCGCATGGGTTTAGACGACGTCTCAACGATCTCGCGCAAAGCACGTCCGGCTTGAGAAGACATGTCATCGACGTCGTTAATCAGGTGCCTGGGTTCAGAAGAGGTGTCCTCAATGTAGCGAAAGTCCTTCCAGATGCGGACGACGTGGCATCGATGTCGCTCCAGGAGTTCCGGATTCCCACGACGTCTCAACGATCTCGCGCAAAGCACGTCCGGCTTGAGAAGACATGTCATCGACGTCGTTCATCAGGTGCTTGGGTTCAGAAGAGGTGTCACCAATGTCGAGAAAGGCCTTCCAGATTTGGACGACGTGGCATCGATGTCGCTCCAGGGGTTCCGGATTCACACGACGTCTCAACGATCTCGCGAAAAGCACGTCCGGCTTGAGAAGACATGTCGTCGACGTCGTTCATCAGGTGCTTGGGTTCAGAAGAGGTGTCACCAATGTCGCGAAAGTCCTTCCAGATGCGGACGACGTGTCAACGATGTCGCGCCAGGGGTTCCGGATTCACATGACGTGTCAACGATGTCGCGCAAAGCACGTCCGGCTTGAGAAGACATTTCATCGACGTCGTTGATCAGGTGCCTGGGTTTAGAAGAGGTGTCACCAATGTTGCGAAAGTCCTTCCAGATTCGGACGACGTGGCACCGATGTCGCGCCAGGGGTTCCGGATTCCCACGACGTCTCAACGATCTCGCGCAAAGCACATCCGGCTTGAGAAGACATGTCGTCGACGTCGTCCATCAGGTGCCTGGCTTCAGAAGAGGTGTCACCAATGTCGCGAAAGTCCTTCCAGATTCTGACGACGTAGCATCGATTTCGCGGCAGGGGTTCCGGATTCACACGACGTCTCAACGATCTCGCGCAAAGCATGTCCGGCTTGAGAAGACGTGTCGTCGACGTCGTTCATCTGGTGCTTGGGTTCAAACGTCGTGTCAACGATGTCGCGCAAAGCACGTCCGGCTTGAGAAGACATGTCGTCGACGTCGTTCATCAGGCGCATGGGTTTAGACGACGTCTCAACGATCTCGCGCAAAGCACGTCCGGCTTGAGAAGACATGTCATCGACGTCGTTAATCAGGTGCCTGGGTTCAGAAGAGGTGTCCTCAATGTAGCGAAAGTCCTTCCAGATGCGGACGACGTGGCATCGATGTCGCTCCAGGAGTTCCGGATTCCCACGACGTCTCAACGATCTCGCGCAAAGCACGTCCGGCTTGAGAAGACATGTCATCGACGTCGTTCATCAGGTGCTTGGGTTCAGAAGAGGTGTCACCAATGTCGAGAAAGGCCTTCCAGATTTGGACGACGTGGCATCGATGTCGCTCCAGGGGTTCCGGATTCACACGACGTCTCAACGATCTCGCGAAAAGCACGTCCGGCTTGAGAAGACATGTCGTCGACGTCGTTCATCAGGTGCTTGGGTTCAGACAACGTCTCAACGATGTCGCGCAAAGCACGTCCGGCTTGAGAAGACATGTCATCGACGTCGTTAATCAGGTGCCTGGGTTCAGAAGAGGTGTCCTCAATGTCGCGAAAGTCCTTCCAGATGCGGACGACGTGGCATCGATGTCGCTCCAGGAGTTCCGGATTCCCACGACGTCTCAACGATCTCGCGCAAAGCACGTCCGGCTTGAGAAGACATGTCATCGACGTCGTTCATCAGGTGCTTGGGTTCAGAAGAGGTGTCACCAATGTCGCGAAAGTCCTTCCAGATGCGGACGACGTAGCATCGATTTCGCGGCAGGGGTTCCGGATTCACACGACGTGTCAACGATGTCGCGTAAAGCACGTCCGGCTTGAGAAGACATGTCATCGACGTCGTTGATCAGGTGCCTGGGTTCAGAAGAGGTGTCACCAATGTGGCGAAAGTCCTTCCAGATGCGGACGACGTGTCAACGATGTCGCGCCAGGGGTTCCGGATTCACATGACGTGTCAACGATGTCGCGCAAAGCACGTCCGGCTTGAGAAGACATTTCATCGACGTCGTTGATCAGGTGCCTGGGTTTAGAAGAGGTGTCACCAATGTTGCGAAAGTCCTTCCAGATTCGGACGACGTGGCACCGATGTCGCGCCAGGGGTTCCGGATTCCCACGACGTCTCAACGATCTCGCGCAAAGCACATCCGGCTTGAGAAGACATGTCGTCGACGTCGTCCATCAGGTGCCTGGCTTCAGAAGAGGTGTCACCAATGTCGCGAAAGTCCTTCCAGATTCTGACGACGTAGCATCGATTTCGCGGCAGGGGTTCCGGATTCACACGACGTCTCAACGATCTCGCGCAAAGCATGTCCGGCTTGAGAAGACGTGTCGTCGACGTCGTTCATCTGGTGCTTGGGTTCAAACGTCGTGTCAACGATGTCGCGCAAAGCACGTCCGGCTTGAGAAGACATTTCATCGACGTCGTTCATCAGGTGCTTGGGTTCAGAAGAGGTGTCACCAATGTCGCGAAAGGCCTGTCCGGATTCAGACGACGTGGCATCGATGTCGCGCCAGGGGTTCCGGATTCCCACGACGTCTCAACGATCTCGCGCAAAGCACGTCCGGCTTGAGATGACATGTCATCGACGTCGTTCATCAGGTGCTTGGGTTCAGAAGAGGTGTCACCAGTGTCGCGAAAGTCCTTCCAGATGCGGACGACGTAGCATCTATTTCGCGGCAGGGGTTCCGGATTCACACGACGTGTCAACGATGTCGCGTAAAGCACGTCCGGCTTGAGAAGACATGTCATCGACGTCGTTGATCAGGTGCCTGGGTTCAGAAGAGGTGTCACCAATGTGGCGAAAGTCCTTCCAGATGCGGACGACGTGTCAACGATGTCGCGCCAGGGGTTCCGGATTCACATGACGTGTCAACGATGTCGCGCAAAGCACGTCCGGCTTGAGAAGACATGTCATCGACGTCGTTGATCAGGTGCCTGGGTTTAGAAGAGGTGTCACCAATGTCGCGAAAGTCCTTCCAGATTCGGACGACGTGGCACCGATGTCGCGCCAGGGGTTCCGGATTCCCACGACGTCTCAACGATCTCGCGCAAAGCACATCCGGCTTGAGAAGACATGTCGTCGACGTCGTTCATCAGGTGCTTGGGTTCAGAAGAGGTGTCACCAATGTCGCGAAAGTCCTTCCAGATGCGGACGACGTAGCATCGATTTCGCGGCAGGGGTTCCGGATTCACACGACGTGTCAACGATGTCGCGTAAAGCACGTCCGGCTTGAGAAGACATTTCATCGACGTCGTTCACCAGGTGCTTGGGTTCAGAAGAGGTGTCACCAATGTCGCGAAAGGCCTGTCCGGATTCAGACGACGTGGCATCGATGTCGCGCCAGGGGTTCCGGATTCCCACGACGTCTCAACGATCTCGCGCAAAGCACGTCCGGCTTGAGAAGACATTTCATCGACGTTGTTCATCAGGTGCTTGGGTTCAGAAGAGGTGTCACCAGTGTCGCGAAAGTCCTTCCAGATGCGGACGACGTAGCATCTATTTCGCGGCAGGGGTTCCGGATTCACACGACGTGTCAACGATGTCGCGTAAAGCACGTCCGGCTTGAGAAGACATGTCATCGACGTCGTTGATCAGGTGCCTGGGTTCAGAAGAGGTGTCACCAATGTGGCGAAAGTCCTTCCAGATGCGGACGACGTGGCACCGATGTCGCGCCAGGGGTTCCGGATTCACATGACGTGTCAACGATCTCGCGCAAAGCACGTCCGGCTTGAGAAGACATGTCATCGACGTCGTTGATCAGGTGCCTGGGTTTAGAAGAGGTGTCACCAATGTCGCGAAAGTCCTTCCAGATTCGGACGACGTGGCACCGATGTCGCGCCAGGGGTTCCGCATTCCCACGACGTCTCAACGATCTTGCGCAAAGCACATCCGGCTTGAGAAGACATGTCGTCGACGTCGTCCATCAGGTGCCTGGCTTCAGAAGAGGTGTCACCAATGTCGCGAAAGTCCTTCCAGATTCGGACGACGTAGCATCGATTTCGCGGCAGGGGTTCCGGATTCACACGACGTCTCAACGATCTCGCGCAAAGCATGTCCGGCTTGAGAAGACATGTCGTCGACGTCGTTCATCAGGTGCTTGGGTTCAGACGTCGTGTCAACGATGTCGCGCAAAGCACGTCCGGCTTGAGAAGACATGTCATCGACGTCGTTAATCAGGTGCCTGGGTTCAGAAGAGATGTCCTCAATGTCGCGAAAGTCCTTCCAGATGCGGACGACGTGGCATCGATGTCGCTCCAGGGGTTCCGGATTCACACGACGTCTCAACGATCTCGCGCAAAGCACGTCCGGCTTGAGAAGACATGTCATCGACGTCGTTGATCAGGTGCCTGGGTTCAGAAGAGGTGTCACCAATGTCGCGAAAGTCCTTCCAGATGCGGACGACGTGTCAACGATGTCGCGCCAGGGGTTCCGGATTCACATGACGTGTCAACGATGTCGCGCAAAGCACGTCCGGCTTGAGAAGACATGTCATCGACGTCGTTGATCAGGTGCCTGGGTTCAGAAGAGGTGTCACCAATGTCGCGAAAGTCCTTCCAGATTCGAACGACGTAGCATCGATGTCGCGGCAGGGGTTCCGGATTCACACGACGTCTCAACGATCTCGCGCAAAGCACGTCCGGCTTGAGAAGACATGTCATCGACGTCGTTGATCAGGTGCCTGGGTTCAGAAGAGGTGTCACCAATGTGGCGAAAGTCCTTCCAGATGCGGACGACGTGTCAACGATGTCGCGCCAGGGGTTCCGGATTCACATGACGTGGCATCGATGTCGCGCCAGGGGTTCCGGATTCACACGACGTCTCAACGATCTCGCGCAAAGCACGTCCGGCTTGAGAAGACATGTCATCGACGTCGTTGATCAGGTGCCTGGGTTCAGAAGAGGTGTCACCAATGTGGCGAAAGTCCTTCCAGATGCGGACGACGTGTCAACGATGTCGCGCCAGGGGTTCCGGATTCACATGACGTGTCAACGATGTCGCGCAAAGCACGTCCGGCTTGAGAAGACATGTCATCGACGTCGTTGATCAGGTGCCTGGGTTCAGAAGAGGTGTCACCAATGTCGCGAAAGTCCTTCCAGATTCGAACGACGTAGCATCGATGTCGCGGCAGGGGTTCCGGATTCACACGACGTCTCAACGATCTCGCGCAAAGCATGTCCGGCTTGAGAAGATATGTCGTCGACGTCGTTCATCAGGTGCTTGGGTTCAGACGTCGTGTCAACGATGTCGCGCAAAGCACGTCCGGCTTGAGAAGACATGTCATCGACGTCGTTAATCAGGTGCCTGGGTTCAGAAGAGGTGTCCTCAATGTCGCGAAAGTCCTTCCAGATGCGGACGACGTGGCATCGATGTCGCTCCAGGGGTTCCGGATTCACATGACGTGGCATCGATGTCGCGCCAGGGGTTCCGGATTCCCACGACGTCTCAACGATCTCGCGCAAAGCACGTCCGGCTTGAGAATACATGTCATCGACGTCGTTAATCAGGTGCCTGGGTTCAGAAGAGGTGTCACCAATGTCGCGAAAGACCTTCCAGATTCGGACGACGTGGCATCGATGTCGCTCCAGGGGTTCCGGATTCACATGACGTGGCATCGATGTCGCGCCAGGGGTTCCGGATTCACACGACGTCTCAACGATCTCGCGCAAAGCACGTCCGGCTTGAGAAGACATGTCATCGACGTCGTTAATCAGGTGCCTGGGTTCAGAAGAGGTGTCCTCAATGTCGCGAAAGTCCTTCCAGATGCGGACGACGTGGCATCGATGTCGCTCCAGGGGTTCCGGATTCCCACGACGTCTCAACGATCTCGCGCAAAGCACGTCCGGCTTGAGAATACATGTCATCGACGTCGTTCATCAGGTGCCTGGGTTCAGAAGAGGTGTCACCAATGTCGCGAAAGACCTTCCAGATTCGGACGACGTGGCATCTATGTCGCGTCAGGGGTTCCGGATTCACACGACGTCTCAACGATGTCGCGGAAAGCACGTCCGGCTTGAAAAGACATGTCGCCGACATCGTTCATCAGGTGGATGAACTCAGACGACGTGTCACCGATGGCACGCCAGGGGTTCTGGATTCACACGACGTGTCAACTATGTCGCGCAAAGCACGTTCGGGCTGATAACACATGTCACCGACGTTGCTCAACAGGCGTCCGTGTTCAGAAGAGGTGTCACCGATGTCGCGCCAGTGCACCGGATTCATACGACGTGCTACCAGTGAAGCTAGGACCGGTAGTGGGGGTCCGTTGAAGGATGGGGGTCCAGTAAGGGAACCGGTAAAGGGTTGACCAATAAAGAAGGGACCAGGTGAAGGGCTACCGGTGAGGAAGCGACCAGTAATGGGGACCGGAAAAGAGCTTACACTAAAGGGGAATCAGTGAAGGTGGGACCAGTAATGGGGAGCGGTGAAGGGGGGAGAATGAGTAAAGGAATCGCAGTAATGTTGTTCTTGTCCGAGTGTGAATCGTATCGAGGGCTACCAATACCAATTGATTTAATTTGTGTTTCCGCGAAATGAGCACTTCGGATTAAGGCTCTCTATCTGTTCCTCGCCATGTATAGAACGAGTACTTCAGAGAATGAATCGCGTACGTGCGATAGAGGGTGGGTTAGCCCCATAGGAGCAGTTTTGAAGATTCTGTCCTACCGTATGCGGCTATACTAGTCTATATAGCAAAACCAGTTTTTTTTTCTCCAGTGAATGATAGAAGGCCCAAAGAGCACAAGAAGACGGCCGGGGTGTTCTACTCTCCGGGTTTGGGGTCGAAGCCCCCAACCAGACGTTTGGCGGCCAGTAGGCCGCTGAACGTCTGGTCTCAAAAAATGGTGTTGCTGAGCAGCCAGAGTGATCGAATGGCATGAGCTATTGTAGCTGACGAAGCTGAACAGCACGAAGTCTGTGGAGGTGATCGTACGAATGAGTGTCAGCACTGCGTCGTTTTAAAAACGCGGCAATACTATGTCATCCTATCGTAAAAAGGAATCAACTACACACTGTACAAGGCCCCATGGCATAGCGAAGCTGGAAGTGGGAGACACGGGGTTAGGCATATTTCTTCCTAGCGGTGATCCACCTCCTTAAAAGACCCTGCGCTAGAATACACAAGTTTAGTAAGGGAAATGGTGTACAACCCTAGTTTGCAAGCCACCCCGATTAGAATGACTATGTATTCCCCTTGTATGATATTTGACTTACGACCCTTGAAGTTGCCCCAAAGTCCTCACGTAAAGCGGCATCATGCTCTTTGGTGAGGTTTAGAGGAGGGAACGGGAAGGCAAAGCACCTTCTTGCCCATACTAAGGTTGCACTAACCTAACCAGGGAAGGGTCTCAGGCGCAGGTCTGAACGGGGGAAATGGATAGTACTGCGAGAATCTCCACCCTTCATATAGTAGAAAAACATGTTTCGTTTTTGCTGAGTCCTTGAATCAAAAGAGCTACGGGCTCTCGAAAGGAGGGGGTACAGTAGCGCACCGTCAGCGTGTCCACGTGCATGCGTGCGCCCGCGCTGTTTTATGGGACGCGGCGAAAGGCTCTGCGGCAAGAGGGTCGGTGACTCAGCAGGGAGCGGAACTACTTCGCAGGTGGTAGGTCAGGTGCTGGAGTCCCGTGGTATGTAGTATCTTTGCATTTTTTATGATTGCCGCCTTCTTTACCAATTTGCTTCCTACACATCTCCTACATATTTATTTCACTCTATGTTGTCAAACAAGGGTCAGATTCCTACTCAGTGCAAAGTTTGGACAAAAACGGTTACCATGACCTTACCATTAATCACATTTACCTACTGTAACTTAGCATACTCCAGGGTAATACCGAAAAGGGATGTCAGATTCGAGATCACCATCCCAAACAACCCCGCTGGGAAAAGTTTGGGCGAAATCGGTGATTATGACTTCGACGGCCCTAGTCACCCGCACCTGTTGTAACCCGTACCTGTTGTAAGGTCATTGTTTAACATTCGCTGAAAAACACAAAACATTGTATAATTCAGAAACTGACAAAAGTGAGTAAAAAAACAGCTCACAAAAACCTTAATTTGACAATTTAGAGTGAAATAAATGTGTAGGAGATGCGTAGGAAGTAAGCTAATTTAGACTACCATGTCGTACCGACTTTCACGACACTACTTTCACGACTCCGAAGGTCGAGGAGAGATCGAAATTTTTTTGCCCAAACCTCGCCCAGGGGGGCTATTTGAGGTGCTGGTCACGAATCTGACATCCGCTTTTCAAATTTCGGCCGATTACGGTAGGTTATGGTGGGTGCGGGTGACGGTGCAATATTGTACCCCCAATTTCGAGGGCTCGTAGCTCTTTGGGTTCAAGGACTCAGCAAAAACGAAACATTTTTTTACTACATGAATGGCGGAGATTCTCGCAGTACTATCCATTTTCCCCGCTCAGACCTACGCCTGAGACCCTTCCCTGGTAAGGTAAGAAAGCTCATGCTCGTAGAAGTGCTCCCTATCCAAATTGTCACCCACAGTTCTGCCACACACATATCCGTGTGTTTAAACTACTAGCAGTTGGTTTCAAAACGAAGGAGAAGAACGCGAACAAAACTATGATCAAGCCGAACAGTCGGTTCTAGAGCAGATCAAGCGTGACGTATCAAAATGCAGAACCAATCTCTGAAATCTGTAAACATCAGCTTGGTAGGTTTCATTACAGAACGAATGCCAACTATAAACGCGTGCAAAGACGACGTCGAGTAAGTTGCATCCACTGCCGTCTTTTAAGCGGTCACTAAAGAGGTCATTTCAGAGCAGGAACACAAGTTCGCGCCAAAGCTGGAAAGGACGATTCTGCAGGCAGGTGCGTGAACTTTGATTCCTTGTAGATGAAGACATATACTCGCTCACATCCTACCCTCTGCTGCCTTGCGCTAGCTAAGATGCTTTACTAGGAAAGTACCTAAACGGTAGGTCTGAATGGTCGAAGTGGAGCATAGGAACAGAATCGCCTTCCTACTCAACGTGACGAAGTGCAAGTATTTAATTCAAACTTGCGCAAAGGTGCCAGCTGGGTCAGCGACCCGGAATGGCTGGATGCACAAGTTTGGATCCATGGGAAGCCCTTTCACTACCCTGCACGAGGACTATTCGGCGAAGTGGGTTGCGTTGTCATCGCAAGGAGGGCAGGTGAATGCACACCCCCTTAAACTAATCACAGCAAGCTGCCTGCAGAGTGAATCTATGCCACTAAAACCAACGGCTTTGATAGAGAATGCATTGTCAATAACATGGCAGATGTACTTTCAGAATTAGACAAATATAGTAGAAATAGAAGGCTCTTTTTCTGTCTATTTTTCTTTTCGTACTGCTGCCGCTATATTCATTTCCTCTCTCTCCAATTACTGACTATGAGTTTGCTACGATACCAAATCGTATAAACGTTCCTAAATATTTATGATCAAAGGTTTGAAAAACACTCAGACTGCAGCATGCACATGCAGCACTGTTTCTGTTTCTGTCTACTGTTGTTTAATTATTTAAGGCGCACAATTTGTGCAATAAATGAAATGGAATCAAATGAAATGAAATGAAATATAATATGCTAGATAATAGCAACATACATAACTATAAATTTTGTGAAAACATTATGCTGAATTTGCCCATTCACCAAAATTTGTTCTTGCATCGTTAAATTGCTCACATGTGTGTATGCTTATGTTTGTGATACTCTGCTTCAGGATGTGTTTGGAATTTTAATTTTATTTTATTTAGGGACGAGGTTCAATACAACCATTTAGACTTAAGAATGGTAGACTAATCGTAAGACTAGAGGAAGGTATATGAATGTAGTATGATGCTACCGTGATAGCAATCTTGAAAAAACAAAATGACTTAAGGACTCCGCACACTTTTGCGGCGTTGCCGCAACCGGCAGCCGGCAAAAGTGGGGCGGAGCCTTCAGGTTTGCGGCGCTCCTAACCACTGCGACGGCGCCGTCCTCCGGCGTGGCCGCAGCGCACTCCAGTTGGGACCTACTTGCTCCGCGCTCCGATGAAGGACGCGCGGACAAATCAAGAAATCAGCTGACAGTCTCCATCCTCCTTCGTGCTCAAGCATTGCCGATCTTTGGTGCTCACAAGGACATTCGGATTTTCCATGACAACCGTGACCTTCGTTGTCCAGGAAGAGAGCGGGGTTTCGAAGGAAGGTGGTGTAGAGGAGGGTAAGGAGGACGTAACTGGTGTGAACGAAATGCGAGACCGACATTTCCACATGGCTTTCGAGCTTACTTCACGTCATGCTTTTAAGAGCATTCGCCTACCAAAAGAACAGCTACACATTCCCGTAAACCTTTACTGAAGTCCTCAAATTTTCTGTGTCAAGTCTGCATTACTAACTCCAGCCGGAAGTTTTCGCTTTTCTCGACTTGTCTAAAATGAGCATATTCTCGGTCAGCATTGGCATTTTAATTGTTATAATAACCTTGTATTCCACTTGGCATGCTACTAAAAACCACTAGTGAAAATGTCCTGGTTGTGAACAACTGGGCAGTTGTTTAGATGAAGAGAGTACATTATTGATATCCTCTTGTATACGGAGAGATATCCCTTCTATACGCATCGTAAAGACCAATATATTTTACTGTCGCAGTTCAAGACTTCTACTGCACACACTGTTAATCATTTCAGAAAGAAATTACTGAAAAAATGCACGGCCATGACAATGTAGTTCCCTACGACATTCACAGCGTAGTTTTCTCCCAAATAAGACTTGAAAACGTGCAGTAAAAATAAGATCACTGAACAATTTTATAATCACATAAATGACGTTCCACAACAGATAACTACACATATAGATAGCTTGTTGCTGCAGTACGTCGGCTAGTTGTAGAAGTTGCACTCGTAGAATATCTCTGCAGTCAACGCCATCCACTTCCAGCAACTCGAAAACAGACTCCACATTCTAAAATGGAATAGTCGGATACAGATTGTGGTGCACCTTTACAAAATAAAATTGTGCTTCATTACAACAACTAGTACACAAACCTTCTGCTTCGACCTCTCCAAAAGTCCAGCACTGCAGTGCGCCTGCCGGTTTAGATAGGACTTTTTCCTGTACATCGCTTGGATAAACATCTGCGACAGCTCCATGGCATGGAGCGGGGGTAATAACCAGCTATTACTGCAACCAGTCATTTAGACTCCATCTCTAGAGCTAGATAACGAAGACATCTGCGACGAACCTACCTTCACACCACATCAACGGATGTTTTCACGAGGCAAATCGCCTTCTATACTATCATATCCGTGTCTTGCAGAACTCTGTCGCTAGTTCAATGCGAGGCAGATGTGCATCGATCAGCAAAACGTTTAGGAAGCACCGAAAAAAGTCAGAGATCAGCACCGGAAACAAAGGCCACGCACATAATAGGAGCCACTCCAAAACAGTAGAGGTTGCTTGACGCTCTAAAGTAACCGTAGGTTTTAGTTGCAGAGAAAGAAAACAACATCATATAGCCGTGAAAGTCCACTTTATAGAATCTCTCTTCCTATTGATTCGTTTGCTACCAGCCGTCATAGCTGCTCGCGACAATATCGAAAACAGTCAATGTTTCCTTTCAATGAAGGACACTTTAAGAGCTGATACTCCTGAAGTGTCCTTCATTGAAATACAAGAATTTCAGCGTACATTTGGAATGTTGACAAAAAAACGAACCTGTTTAGTTGCTCCTTTTCATCTAGATCCCATTCATCTAGATTGCCATTGATTATTATGAAAACGGCGATATTCGAAGCTCCAGAGGGACTGAGGTGCTCCTCTGCTGCTGATTTGGATCCGATATCCGCAGAAATAAGCCTGAAAGCAGTAAAATTGCTATAGAAACATAGCACTGATCGATGAGAGATAAGCAGTTAACTTTATGAAAAGGTATTCGGTGTAGTGGTAGAGCCGGTCGTTGAGGAGTACCTGTAGCTCAATCATACAATACGTGTGTGTTCTAACTAAGCTATTTATGCTTAATACGGAACGAAATACAGTAACAAACGGAAATGAGGGCTGAATTGCTTGCTTGGAGGAGACCTGCGTACCCAGGGCGTTTTCCTCCATTTCCTATGTCCTACTTTCACGTAATCACGGGAAATAAACACGCATTCTAATGGTGAGTTATTTCCTCCTGTCTTAACATATAGGCTTTAGTCATCCCAATCCATTCTGAGATGCGCAGCGCTCCCCACTTTTGAGTCTTGAAGGCGTTCTGAGTGCGAAAATGGCCTAATCAATGACAGGTGGTAAAATTAGTCACATTTACATCTTTCCAAAAGAAGGTGGTATGAACTTTATTGACATACCTCTTCTGAATCCTTAACCCATTTGTATCGAACGATATCGTCTCCATTCCAGATGAAGTCACCAACGAGCGAGTGAAAAGAGGCGAGTATATAAATGGAAACAATTCATTACTTTGAAAGGCATAGAAATTATAACAACCGAGGATCGTCCTACTGTGGTTAAGGGACCGATCAATGTACTGAGAAAAGAAGAGTGCGCTACAAAGGAGCGGAGCTAAAGAGTTTTCGATTAAAATGACCACTTCGCAAACTGATGACAAAGAAGCAGTAGCAGTAAGCGATAGGCAACACCAGGCTAGTAAATGCGCTTGTTTTATCCTTAAGGTGTAATAAGGAAGAAGCAACGCAACATTTAATTAAGCATAAATAGTGTAATGTACACAGCAGCCACCCACCAGCTTTTCAAGCTTAATCCTCGATTACACGAAATTTCTAGAGCCAGAATTACGATAGAGCAACTAGTAGCGTAGTAGCGGAGGAAGTTGCAGTACCACATTGTTTTCCTGAAATAGAATAATGAAGAAATAACATCACTACTAAGTAGAAATGACGATATGACACTGCGAGCGAAACATTAATAGAATCTAGCATCCTTCATGGAACAACACCGAACCCAATGAGGAAGTCAAACACCAAAACTTTGAAAAAGGAAACTAAACAAGCGAAACAGCTAAAACCAGCACAAGAACAACAGAAATCAACCCAGACGTCGCCCATCTCGTCGAGAAATAATCAGCTGATAGCCATAATCGATCTCCTAATTTAAAGGACGCATCTCATTCCACTCTAGATCCTCGCCGCGATCAGCTAGGGCGCAGACAGTCTCTGCCTGCGGCATTGCCGCACCGACGGCAACAATGGTTTCAATCATTGTTGCCGTCGGTGGGGCAATGCCGGAAAAGTGTGCTGGTGCGGGACGGTGCAGGCTGCCGTTGCCGGCGGCCTCTGCGTCCTTGCCCCATTTTGAAGGATAGGGCTGCGGCAACGCCGCAGAAGTGTGCGGAGCCCCTTACACTTTGGTATGATATGAGGGCGCTATCCGACAAAATGGATGCAGCCCTATGACGAGGAATTTTTCTCGTTTTTTTATACTGGGCTCACTATACTAGCCCAATGATAGTGTGCGAGTAGGCCTCCGCCAGGAAAGCGAAGTATTCTATCCTACAGCAAGCTGTATATTGAAAATATCCAAGCCTACCAGACGTTCAGCTGCCTAACGGCCGCCAAACGTCTGGTTGGGGCTTCACCCCCAAACCCCGAGAATAGAATACAACGTCTAGGCCTTCTTACTCGCGTTACAGTGAAAAACTGGTTCTAGAGGAAAGCGGGACAGTAGGGCACAATCTAGAAAACTGCTCCTATGAAGCTTATCCACCCTCTGTCGCACCACTCATTTATTCTCCAAAGTACACATTCTCTACGTGGTGAGGAACAGATTGTGATCATCTTGTGAGAGCTCTATACCGCTAAATATCTGACGGCAATAATGCTCCTCCGATTCCCGAAGTCATTCTCCCTACCCCGACAATACACAGTACCCCTTACCCATGTGCAACCAGAGACAGGAAGAAAAATGTAGTGAGCATCAGTCAGTAGTGAGAGTGAGAGGCATGAACGCGCACACGCTCGCTGTCTCTCAAAGGTCATCTGAAAATCTAACCTATGCTTCGCAATGTTTGATCTCTGGCACATCTCTTGATCTAGAGAAGGTTGTACGACGTTCCTGTCACATACACGTTGGACGATAGTGAGAAAAAGTACAGGTCCGCCCTTACAGGTTCCTTCCACTGATCCCCCTCCTACTACTGGTCCACCTTCACTAGTTCTCCCTTTACGGTCCCCCCCCCTCACAGGACTTTCCCACTTCACTGGTTCCCATTCACTGTCCCCCCCCCCTTTTTTGATCCCCTCTTACTGCCTCCTCTCACCCCTCACCTAAGTGGTACCCTTTATTGGTCCCCTTCACTGTCCTTCCTTAACTGCCTCCCCCCCCCCCCTTAACAGCTCTCCCATTACTGGTCTCACCTTCACTGATCCCCTCTTCACTAGTCCTCCTTTAATGGTTCCCCCTTCACAGAACTTTCTCACTTCACTGGTTCCCGTTCGCTTTCCCCACCCAAACCTCATCTTATTGGTATTCTTCATTGGTCCCCCTTCACTGGCCCCCATTAAATTCTACTCTTACTGGTACCCCCCTCCCCCTCCTCCCTTCGCTGGTTCACCCACCCTTCACTGGAAGTTTTGCAGAGCGACGCGAAAGAATTTGAACTTCTCTGTGCTCGTCGCATCGCTCTGCAAGGGAGTGCGACAGCGATCCGTCCAGGACCAGCGCTAAACACCGCGCGCGGCGTGAAGAAGTATGCCATGCCCGCGTTGGACTCGGGAAGCCATCGCGCATGCCGACCGCCACTGTTGCGGCGCCCGCGGCGAAGTTTCCTTTGACTATTCGACCGCGTGCCGCGATGGCATCGCGGCGATGAAAGTATGCCCCTGGCCTTAGACGTGTTCGGAATCCGGACACCCCTTGCGCGACATAGGTGAAACCTCTTCTGAACCCAGACACCACTTGCATGACATCGGTGACACCTCTTCTAAATCGAGACTCCCCTTTCATGAAATCCGTAGAACCTCTTCTGAGCCCAAACACCTCTTGCATGACATCGGTGACATGTCTTCTGACCCCAGACACCCATTACGCGACATCGTTAACACCTCATCTGAACCCAAACACCCAATGCGCGACATCGCTGACATGCCTTCTGAATCCGAGCGCCTGTTGCACGACGTTGTCTCCTGTCGGTGACACATCTTCTAAATCTGAACGCCTGTTGAGCAACGTCGCTGGCATGTCTTTTGAAATCGAACGCCCTTTGCGCGACATCGGTGACACTTCTTCTGACGGTCTCGACACGGCGTGGGTGGCACCTCGTCTGAACACGGACGCCTGCTACTCGTCTTTTAGGAAGGGCCAGACGGATGAGCAGACGGACGGACAGACGGATAACCGCTAACTCCTTTATATATAGTAGAATAGGATGGGATAGAACAAAGTACTGCACTCTCCATAGTTGGATAGTCCCGATATGAGTTATCCTTTCTGATAACGAATACTGTACTACAATGGAGTTGTTTTTGTGTAAACGAAAGCTAGAGTCGGCTGATCCACATACTGTAAGTTTCAAAACTTTCATATTTGAACTTGATTTTGAGCACAACTAATCTAAATTACATTGAATATATTTGAAATATATATGTTTATGCCAAAGAAAGCGAAACTTGGACTGGAGCATGGTTTCCCTCGCGCGAGCGCTTAACACTGACAAGGGAAATACTAGAAGTGTAGGTCTGAACCAGCGATGAGATGCATATGGGCAGATGTGCTACCCTCTGAGAAGTAACAATATGCAAGTATCTCGACCCGAGTACAACTTTGAGCAGAGTTACGGCCCCTGGAAGCCGCACCATTACACTGGAATGGTGCGGCAAGCAAGACGGCTGGTATCTTATCATTCTCGAGTTCGTTGATCATCCGGAGGTGAGTGTCGACCGGACGGCCGAGTGGATAGCGTGGGAGACTTGCGAGTGAAACGTTGGGGGATCCTGGGCGAGGCTTGTCTTCTGCATTTTTGCAGATCTCATGTTTTGGATGCGAGTTGAGCAGACAGTGACAGTGAAGCAGGCAAGGAGCCAGTTTACATAGTATTCACCGTTATATCTACACATAACATAGAACATTAACTTTCACCGAATTTTTCTTTATTCTTCTTATCCTACAGTCTCTGACTAGTTATTCTCAAGTTTCTACATGCCCCACACGTAGTACGGTGAGCTGTCCCGCACGGGACGAGATACGTCCACAGAATATGAACAACTGCTTGGGGGAACAACAAGGTGAGGTCAATTACCGTGTCTGTTGGTCACCATGTCTTCTAATGCTCGTATGGTGATCCATCTCCCGACTTTGGAATTTGTACCTCCATCGGATGCTCCTCCATCAAGGGAAGAGAAGAAGCTGGCAGGAAGAATTGCAAACATACTGAAGGAATTCGAGGAGAAACATGATGTCTATGAAGAAGACCACTTGGAATTTGAGGAAGACGGCGTGAACGCAGAATGGACAATGGGAAATGAAGAGAAGGTCGAAGAATACAACCATTCAGCTGGATCAGGAATTGTCAGATTTTCTGGTGGCCTCTAAATTCCGGAGGATAATGTACTTTGTTGTACTGATGGTGTAAAGGAAAGATCCTGTTAATGTAAATGCTGGCTGACTAAACAAGATAATCTATAGGTTTGGGCTGCGGCAGAATACCATTATTCCACGTCAAGGAAATCGCAGTAAGAGCACACGCCACTCGTTTGCGTTTTTTCGTAGCGAACGCGACTGGTTTAAGCTGAAGCGGTTCTATGAAGAAGGTAAAGCTCAATTTACACAAGCGACATTAAATGTTAAAATTTTCCAAACGTATTTTCATTTTCCCTCTTGACAGGGCTTGTAAAGAGGAACGAAAGGCGAAAAAGAAGACTGTTCGTGGAAACTTTTCAGAAGAAAGCGGTGCAAAAAATAAACCTAGGTAAATTATTTGCAAATAGAAAAGGTAATGCGATAAAGATTAAGGTGGCTCAATAGCTCTAAGAAACACGCCGGCCCTGCAAATCGCAGAGTTACTCGATTTGTGCAGAAGAAAAGCTTTTTTTGACCAAGTATGAATTGAAGAGGCAGCAAATAAGTTCGTTGAAGAGATACGGCATGAGATGGAAAAGTTTCTTTGAATGCATTATAAATGTCGATCAGTCAGCCTCGGCCAAAGAAACCACGATCAGTTAGACATTAGAAGAAATCTGAAAAGCTTGTTTTCTTTAGCAGCGTATTACACAGGTGCCGTGATCTCTGTCATTTAAATGAGGGAAAGAAATAATACGGGTAGTGCAGTTGTCATCTGTCAGCACACATAGCCTGACAGTGATGCCGCTCTTGTTTGCTTCAGGAAAGCTCGGCGAGACACTGTTCGTGCAACGGCAAGAGCCAGACGTTCCCTTTCCTCGAAAGGGCATCTTTCTGACGAAAAATCTTTTCGTCACTGCGGGATGCCGCGCATTATGAGCTCAACCACCACTCTATCATTCTTTGAGAACGTCTTCCTTCCGAATATGCCTGACCAATGCATCATTCTTCTCGACTTCTGGGCAGGTTTCTCTTCAGCCAGCCGATGTAGGATTTTTCCAGTACTTCAAATCACTCATTAAGCGATTCCACTCGCACGTCATCGTCCACGATCTTCCGTTCGATGTTCAAAAAAGAGATAATATATTGAAAGCAAGTTTTCTTCTCCCGTGAAATCTTAAGCGATACTTTCAAGCAACAGTAAATTCATATAATCGTTTAAGGCCATTTCACTGATTCACCGTTTGCTGTGCCTACCAGCTTCAGGAATCTTATGTTTGCGTATTACAAGGCCGTGTACCTTGCCGAACACACTGGGTCTTTTGATAGCCCAGCTCAATGTGTATTCCCCAGGGACATTGGATCATGTGATGAAGAAGACAGCAACGAATCTGTAGCTTTTATTCGCTGTTTGTACTGCAGTCGTTATTACTGTTTCATGCACTACGTTGCATTGTACCACTGGTGCTAGGAATTGCGATAGGTTAGCATATTATTCTTTACAAAGCTCTGCTTTGAATGAAGCGCGTAGTTTGAAGGAATTGTCAGTTAAATTCTACTAGGTCTGTACATACAAGCTTGAGCAGCGTATCTCGTGCGGGACAGCTCACCGTTCTACGTGCGGGACATGTAGAGACTTGAGAATAATTAGTGAGAGGCTGTAGAATAAGAAGAAAAAGAAAAATTTGGTGAAAGTTAATGTTCTATGTTATGTGAAGATATAACGGTGAATACTATGTAAACTGGCTCCTTGCCTGCTTCATTGTCACTGCCTGCACAACTCGCATCCAAAACATGAGATTTGCAAAAATGCAGAAGACAAGCCTCGCCCAGGATCCAAACCACCAACGTTTCACTCGCAAGTCTCCCACGCTATCTACTCGGCCGTCCGGTCGATACTCACCTTCAGATGAACAATGAACTCGAGAGTGATAAGATACCAGACGTCTTGCTTGCTTCACCATTCCATTGTAATGCTGAGGCCTCCTGGGGCTGTAACTCTCCTCAAAGTTGTACTCGGGTCGAGATACTTGCATATTGTTACTTCTCAGAGGAGAGCGCTTCCGCCCATATGCATCTCATCACTGGTTCAAACCTACACTTCAGGCAGTTGGTGAGGCACGCATATCGCATATCACCATTTGATGATTCTGAGCGGACCAAAACTGCTTAGCCGGGAAGTGCACAGCAGCTGGGCTAGTCAAGTGACTCCGGGGTCCATCCAAGGTGTTCTCTTGGGGGCTACTTTCTTCGCCCAGGAGGAGTCCGCATCTGGATTCTGGTTCTTCGAGTGCAGAGCCAGTATAAAGAAGTGACTTCAAGGTGTGGTCCACCCAAGCTGCTCGTGCGGAAACTGCTTTCTTCGCCCAGGAGGAGTCCGCAGCTGGATACTGCACTTTAGAGCGCAGAAGCGCACACCGCTGGGAAATGCGCACAAAACACCAGAAAACTGTGTGGAAGTCAAAACCCCTCAAATCTCAACCAGTCAGTTAAATTGCTAATCTCTCCTATGCCCCAACAGTTCCTCATCAAAAATGCTCCCGCCTCACGAAGCGGCTACTGCAATCCTGATTGACAAATCCAAGGTAGGGATGCTGAGGCAAAGCACCGTTTCGTTCCACCAAACCAACTAGGGAAGGATACCAGGTGGCCATGGCACTTTGAGATGAGATGTATATCACTGGATTCTGCTTCGAACGCTGATTCACTGGTTATAAGGCGTGTTATAAAGGAAGTCGCAACCTAGCCGGAATTGACTTCTTTACATTCTTCTACGCACAGATTTATTTAAAATTGGCAAGATCATGACTCACTACTCTGTCAAATCGCGCGCCATATCCGCGATATCCTCGTTGCAGTGGCATAGCAGCACTCTCATGTTGTATCGGGATGTTACGTGTGGAAACAGCGCTGTTGTTGTAAAGCCAAAAAAGCCCAAAAAGCGGAAGGTGCAGGCATAGGCCCCGCAATGCGCGAGAGTTCTGATTGCAACAGAACATCTTATAACAGTATTTACCTCCTTTAGCAGCTACTCTAGGTCTAAAACAAATGTGCAGCACATTGTTTTGAATAACCTTACAATGAGCTTCAACACAAATCTTCTCTCGTTCCTGATAGATGAAATCTCCCATCGTACGACAGGTTCTAACGAATACATGCAGTGTTCCATTGTGTTCAACATATTGCTGACTTCAAATGCTTCTGTGGGCTGCGCATGCACGAAAAAAACGTGGATATGCATCTGACATTGTTGCACTGGTGCTGGCCTGGCTATGAACGAGGCTGTGGAAGGGTAGGTATCACAAACGCAGTCAGCCTATTGCCTGCCTTAATTTTCTGTGAGGGGAGAGATTGGAACTGGGCTCAGGTCGCGTATAACGGCAGTGCCGTTATATCCAGTGCGTCATAACCGGAGTTTACTTGTATTGGCGTAAAGGTGAGCTAGTCGGCTCCCGAAAAAATCTACGTTATATCGAGAGTCGCGTCTTATCCGGAGGCGTTTAACTGAAGGGGGGGGGGGGACTGTTTGGCCTTAATATCTGCTAAACTCCAATGGAGAGAGGATCGTCATTATTCCACCGCCACAGGCCGCGTGCGGTCAGCGCACGCACATGCGTTTGTGTATTTTGTGTATTGATAAGTTTAACGTGTCCCAGAACATGCCTTAGAACGTGTTGGGGCAGGAACGAGATGCTCTTCCTTCCGATCGATATGAATGCTAAGGAATGAAAAAAGATCAACGAAGATCTATCTTAGCAGGGAAGAACCACTATAAAACCAAATAAACTGTTTAGAAAACATGTGTCAGACAGGTGGTCACAAAACCCGGCCTTAACAACAATTTGAAAGTTCTTAGGGATTTTTTTTTCTGAATAAGGTAAGTTGAAACTTTCCTGGCCCTGGAAGTCCAGCCAATTGCTATTTTAGCTCTAATCCCGCTTTGCTGCATTTTTTAAATATTCTAAGGTATTTTGATATTGTTTCTTTAAGCTGTGATAGAAAGCAACTTGGAGTTCGTCGAAGAGGTTTTGGCTCCTTAACCTCGCTATGAAAGGTTTTACATCTCCGTCCACCCTGCTTAGCCGAAGGAATCCCATAGCTGCTCTATGGCTCTATGAAGTCCCATTCAGCGGATCTTTCCCCAATTGGGGCCGATAGGTAACCTTCTCTATGCCTTGCCACCTCTAGATTCAAATCGTCCAGGAGACCTTACACAATGATTTAGAAGCTGGTAGCTGGCCTGTCGATGAATGCCATCGAAGGAATCGTGAGACAAAACACCGTGATCGTTAACACCCCCCCCCCCCCCACCCTATTCTAGCCGCTTGCTGCGCTAGACGCCGCGGTGGGGGAGATCCCTCCGTGGTGCAGCCATTGACCGTCTGACGTCCACCTTCGACTGCCCGCGCTACCGTCGTTTTCGATGATTGTCACGTTGAGGCGAGGTACACCGCTCACGGCGTAGCGACGGAGGAATAGTGGCGACCTGGGGCCGGATTCATCAACGACTTACGTAACTTTAACGGAGAATTGTAAGCGAAAAGCTCAGATAACGCGGCTTATCAAGCGATATGGTGAGTGATAAGCTGCGTTATCTGAGTTTTTCGCTTACAATTCTCCGCTAAAGTTACGTAAGTCGTTGACGAATCCGGCCCCTGGGGATAGAGTTGTGGACAATTTTCAGTTCCCATTCTGAGCTCTCTATCTGCACACAGAATCTGCCAATCACAACATGGCGAGCTCATGTACGCTGAAAACATGGGGGGCGAGCAGCGGTGCGCAGGGTGTAGAGGAGTGGAGTGGCTAGGAGTGGCTTGTGGTTAAGCTCTCCCAGTATACAACGCTCTTGCACTTTCTAAACAGAGAACCTTCACAATTAACCGTAACATTCGATTTAAAATCGCAGCGAAAAGTTCTTCAGAAAGGTAACCCGATTCTTAGGTACTATTGTGTTTTCATGAACCGAGAGGTGGAAATGTTACTTCCATTAACCCTGCCACTAACCAAGCCAAATGCTCGTGAACAGAGATGGTAGAGGATGATTGTTTACTCAAACTACGGCCTTTCTTACTAATTTGTGTAGTACATGCTCTTTCTATGTAAAGTCGGTAGTTAAAGTTTTGATTGATCACGGCTAAAAAATAGCTGCTGTGTATTTGCTGGTATGATTTGTAAATAAAATAAAGGAGCGCCACAAGGAGTCAATTTAGCCCTTTACTTGCAGATTTAACCTTGTCTATGTTTGAATTTGAATACCCACAAATACAATTTTAGAGGCACATCAGTTGTTCAAACCATTTAGATACATGGACAACATTTTTATAGTTCTTCCCCCTACTGAAACCATCATACTCTATAATAATGCGCTAAGCGATGTGTCATATTGTCCATTGGCGCCGTCGCCGCAGAAAGTCATGAAATAGGGGGGAAAATGGTGGGGGAGGGGGAAATTACGACAAGAAAATAGCGAAAAATATCCAGACGTCTTCGCCCTGCCTGGGAACATCCATCGAGGTCGCTGAACACGAATCTGAAGCTCGTTTTTGAGGTATCGATCGTCGTCAATCGACATTGATCAAATTTTCGATTTTTTGTGGATGTTCTTGTCGATTGGCGAAAATAGGGGAAATGCCGGGGCACAAAAATAGCAGAAAATATCCAGACGGAGGGAGGTGGTGGGAGACCATTTCCAGAATAGGGACCAGTTATGGGGGATAAAAAAAGCAGCTATCTTGATGTGATTGCCCTTAGCTTAGTGATACTGCAACGGCTCCAGGACGTAGCCCCAACGCGACGTCGCGCGCTAGCCGCATGCGACATCGCGGCGCTGAAATGCGGACGCGCGCTTGGAGACGCGTGGTTAGCCGCAGAGCACGAAATCTTGCCAGTACCTACCTACTCAATCAAACAACTTAGTTCTCCTTCCAGGTTCTAACCCCCTCCTTGTCATAGATAATACGCTTGGATTAGTGTACAAAAACACATTTGCCTTTAAAGGCACACACCACTGAAAACCACATGTAATTATCTGGATCTAAGCTTAAGAATAATTAATAACCAGATCGAAACCAACGTGTATAATAAAACAGATTTGTTTAATTTCAAGGTTAACAGATTCCCACACATGGATTCTGAAATTTCTATGAGAGTATAACGTAATGTCATATACACAGAAAACTTCAGAATAGCCAATGCTTGCTCAAAACATGAATACTTTTGTGAGAAACTAAAGGACTTTTATAACGTTCTTGTAAGTAACGGATTTAATAGAGAATTTATTGTAAATAATAATGGCAGATTTTTTTAGGATCAGATAAATGCAGTAAAAACATAATACGCTAGATAATAGCCGCGTAACTATAAATTTTGTGAAAACATTATGCTGAATTTGCCCATTTACCAAAATTTGTTCGTGCATCGTTAAATTGTTCGTATGTGCTTATGCTTATGTTTGTGGTACTGTGCTTTAGGATGTGTCTGAAAGTTTCATTTTATTTCAATTGAGCATAAGGTTCAATGCAACCACTACCAGTTACGAATGGTAGACCAATCGTAAGACCAGAGGAAGGGATATCAATGTAGTATGATGCTACTAGCTTGTCCTTTCTGATAACTATTACTGTACTACAATGAGATTATTTTTGTGTGAACGAAGACTAGAATCGGCTGCTAACTAACTGTAAGTTGCAAAGCTTTCATAATTTGAACCTAATTTTAAATAAAAATTATGTAAAGTGTTTTGAAATATATTTAAACTATGTATGTTAATGCTATATTATATAAAACCAGACGTTCAGTGGCCTAACGGCCGCCAAACGTCTGGTTGGGGCTTCATCCCCAAACCCCGAGAATAGAATACCCCGTCTAGGCCTTCTTACTCGCGTTACAGTGAAAAACTGGTTCTAGAGGAAAGCGGGACAGTAGAGCACAATATTGAAAACTGCTCCTATGAAGCTTATCCACCCTCTATCGCACCACTCATTTATTCTCCGAAGTACACATTCTCTACGTGGTGAGGAACAGATTGTGATAATCTTGTGAGAGCTCTATACCGCTAAATATCCGACAGCAATAATGCTCCTCCGATTCCCGAAGTCCTCCCTACCCCGACAATACACAGTACCCCTTACCCATGTGCAACCAGAGACAGGAAGAAAAATGTAGTGAGCATCAGTCAGTAGTGAGAGTGAGAGGCATGAACACGCACACGCTCGCTGTCTCTCAAAGGTCATCTGAAAATCTAACCCATGCTTCGCAATGTTTGATCTGTGGCACATCTCTTGATCTAGAGAAGGTTGTACGACGATCCTGTCACATCATTGGACGATAGTGAGAAAAAGTACTGGTCCGCCCTTACAAGTTCCTTCCACTGATCCCCTTCCTATTACTGGTCCACCTTCACTGGTTCTCCCTTTACCGGTCCCCCCCCCCCCCTCTTCGCAGGACTCTCCCACTTCACTGGTTCCCATTCGCTGTCCCCCCCCCCCCTTTTTGCCCCCCTCTTACTGCCTCCTCTCACCCCTCACCTAAGTGGTACCCTTGTCCTACCTTCACTGGTCCCCTCTTCACTGGTCCTCCTTTAATGGTTTCCCCTTTACCGGTTCCTCCTTCACAGAACTTTCTCACTTCACTGGTTCCCGTTCGCTTCCCCCTCCCGCACTCATCTTAGTGGTATTCTTTATTGGTCCCCCTTTACTGGCTCCCATTAAAGGTTCTACTCTTACTGGTACCCCCCCCCCCTCCTCCCTTCGCTGGTCCTCCCACCCTTCACTGGACCCCCGCTTACTGGTCTCCTCTTTAGTGGTCTCCCATTAGACGTGTTCGGATTACGGACACCCCTGCGCGACATAGGTGGCACCTCTTCTGAACCCAGACACCACTTGCATGACATCGGTGACACCTCTTCCAAACCGAGACACCCCTTTCATGAAATCCGTAGTACCTCTTCTGAGCCCAAACACCCCTTGCATGACATCGGTGACATGTCTGCTGCTCCCAGACACCCATTACGCGACATCGTTGACACCTCATCTGAACCCAAACACCCAGTGCGCGACATCGCTGACATGACTTCTGAACCCGAGCGCCTGTTCCACGACGTTGTCTCCTGTCGGTGACACATCTTCTAAATCTGAAGCCTGTTGAGCAACGTCGCTGGCATGTCTTTTGAACTCGAACGCCCTTTGCGCGACATCGGTGACACTTCTTCTGACGGTCTCGACACGGCGTGGGTGGCACCTCGTCTGAACACGGACGCCTGCTACTCGACTTCTAGGAAGGGCCAGACCGATGAGCAGACGGACGGACGGACAACCGCTAACTTCTTTATATATAGTAGGATATGAAATTAAACATAAAATATAATATTAAAGTTTTTTAAACATTTGAGGTTTAAAACATTAAATTTTGCTGAATTAAATTTAGTAACTTTGCAAATCCGAAAACATTACAACACCTTCTTCTTCACTGATGAGCAATCAGAAAGGCGTTAACAAAAAAGGTTCGTCTGGAAATAAGCGGCGAAATGAAGGAAAAACGTGTAATTTTATGTTTTCTCTTTCACTTCTCTTCATTACTTGAGGTGTAGGTGAGCATTGGTAGGTGACCCGCCCATGCCGAACGTAACCGACCGTAATCAAGCGACTTTCTAACAACAAACCTTGCACAAATGACCAGCTCGTTCACCAAACTCAGCGATGTTTGGGTGAAAAAACATTTCCACCCCTTAGCTCGTGAAAGTAAAACAGCTCCTTTGAATCTGGTTCCTTTTCTGACTATCTTTCCGCTACGATTTTATAGTGCATAGAATTGCTCGTTGTGGTGGCTTATTTTTAAGGAAGTGCAGAAATGCGCCCTACACGAGAGTAGAACCACAAACCACGCCGCTACCCCATCCACCGAGCAACCGCTGCTCGGCCCCCGCTAATGTTTGCAGCCTACATGAGCTCGCCCTCTTGAAATTGTGGACTCTGAGCACAGACAAAGGGCTCAGTGTGCAAATTGAAAATGGTCCACAACTACTTTCCCAGATGCGTTTAGCAGGTCACGTATTCACGGATCACAGCACCACATATTTGTAATCAGCGTTCGAAGCCGCCTCCCGTGATTTGTATCTCATCTCAAACTGCCCGTCGTCTGGTACCCCTCCCTTGTGAGGTTGCACACGATGTTATGATTTCAATCCCGTTGTGTCCTCTCTGTGTGCACGAGGCCTGTTCATGCGATGCTCATGTAACGCCCAGAACGTCAAGTAACCAAGTGTTCACCAAGGGTTTAAGCTAACTATGGTTGGGGTTCCTATGCGCCTCAATCTATCATAGTAGAAGCTCTATATTCGATCTTGGGCCAAATTCATCAACTACCAAACCAGCGGGTGAGCGGAGTATGTAGAAGGAATAAGCCACGATGCGGAATCCATCATATACGTCATCCATCCACCGGCGGGTATACTGTTAAGTGGAGGAAGTGCAAGATAGTCTACGATCCACTGGTTGAGGGATGGTCACCATGTAGGGCACGACATTCTGCGTTGCACGAAATTAATTTTTTTGCAGCATTGGTGTGTTCTACGCCAGTGGTGGAATGATGGTGAGCTAAGCCACTGATGTAATTGGGCGTTCATGTGCCTTCTTACTAAGGCGGATAACCGCTTAAGACAAGGTGACACCCTCCGAGCAGTTTTGCATCGACAGTTCTCGTGGGTGTCTGCGAGTAGCAACAAGGATTTTCCCCATCGTGACATTGATAGATCCGCACCTGCTTTTGACCGTTACTCGGCTGCCATTTTCTAGGAAATCAGTGACGGGCGATATAAAGTTGTAGTAAACACGCCGAACCTTTGCTTGGAGGTCGTTTGTGGTTTGTGGCGAAGCACATGCATTATTGCTTTCTGCATCTAACGTTTTCACACAACAGTGATGGCGTTGGTTCCTAGCGAGATGTGAACATAGGATTATCGTCGTTGTTTCAGACATATAGCGTTGGGTAGGAACATGGTGCTCCATAGTGGCACAACACTTCCTTGGCAAACAGTGTTTGGATCAGTACGGAGTGAGGAAGGTGTGCTACTATGATAATGAATTTTTCTTCCCTTTTCTATATAAAAGTTCACTATCCTAGCATAATCCTAGTGCAGGGTGGGCTGGGCTTTCGCTATGGATGCGGAATATTCTACCTACCGCAGGTGTATATTTCGCTTTCTTTGCTGTTGCGCACCCTCAGATTATGATTGCGCTACAAAACTCTTTTTTGAGGCAAGAAAATTTTATCATAAGAATGCCCCACCTCATTTGATGGGAATCTGGTTATTTGAGGGAACGGGATCGCTCCGCTTAGAAGAGGGAAGGGAAGCAGTTCACCGCTGGGGTAGGCTGTTCCACCCCCCCCCCCCCCCCTCAAGAACTAGAACACCCCTACCCTACCACAGCCAGTGAAACTCCTCGCAGTCCTCGATACATCATTCACCTCTTGAACATAAACGAAAGGTTGAAGAAAGAGATTAACTATGTGTTTGTGATTGTGTTGCCTTCAAGCGGGTGGTGCATCCTGATGTCGAAGCAGTGTGGTAGCCAAACTGGATTCTTTTTTCTTTTCTTGGAAGGATGTACTACCGAATAGTGTGAGGTCAGAGATTTCCGGCCACCGATGTGTAATCAAATACCTTATCCAAAGCATGCTTTTTCCCCTATTAATCTTATGTCTGGCTTGGAACACCAATTCTATATCGGAATTCTATTAGCACTACTAGGTTGCTAACAATGCGCTCCATAGACGACATTGGAACTATCCTAGTGACAGGACAGCATGCAATGTCTTGCCTTTCCCCCTTCTCCTTTGAGTTTGTTCCAGAGCTTCAGCTACTACCAAATGATACCATGGCACCCTGCGAACTCAAGAGTGGTTTTCGTGTCGTGGGATGCTGAACACAACTGTAACCGTAGCGCTGCCCCCTCCCACTTCAACCTACTCGCCAGCTGGATTCATGGCGTTCAAAACACTTTCTTCCTATTTACAAAAAGATTTTCCCTAAACTTCGATTTGTTACACTAGTAGTGTTTGAAAATTCATCGCGGTAATGATACGAATACAAGGATCCTTTATTCTTTTAATATATTGCTGGAAAAGCCTTATGCTGCCTTGCATGTTTGCTGGATTTGTTAACTGCAACTTAGCTATTACTACCATTATGGATGTATTTATGAAAAATTAAACGAAGCAATCAGTTTTGACTCATTTTCGTTTCGTGTTCCGGATTCCAGTTTCCGCCGATTTTTCAGCTCTTCTGTTCCGTATTCCGTTTTTCGCTTTTCTCGAAAAAATTTCCGCACATCCCTGATGACAAGGCATATGCGTCCGCCAATGCGCGATGGAACGCCCTTCCTATGAATGACAAGTGTTTCGCCTCTCAACAGTCGCACGTCGTTCTTCCGAGTCTTGGTCTCCTGCAGGGCCAGAAGAGCGCGTAAGTCGGTGTTTGAGGAAACCGTCATCTCGTTGGTATTTAGAAGCCATGAAGAATGTTGCATGGCGTATCATGATTATGTCGTCTTGGTTCAGAATCAATGAAGAACTGCGCAACCAGAGATTTCTGCGTACAGTACCGGACGCGTCTTTTTGATAAAACTCGCTAAGAGTTACTCATTTGAAAAGCCAAGGCATATTTTAGCTCAGGAGCTTGCGCTCTATCGTTTGGTATGCATATGGAGCCATGAAAATGTCCGAACTTGAAAACTTGCGATGCGATGCTTCATTGCGAAGGGCGATCGCGGAAGAGTTGTCGGTGGCAAGCTGTCAAAACCGCTGCGTGCTCACAGTTCCGCTAAATTGAGGTTTTTTGAGAAACCATTGGTACCATTCGATTGGACTCTTCAGATCTACACAAACATGTATACAACTTCACCAGACCACCACATTTCGGCTGGGGGTGGCCAAAACGAATGGATAGAGCACGCTCCTTGCGATTGGAGCAGCTTTTTTCCCAGGACTTGCATATTTTCGGAGTACTTCAAGCATGGCGTACGTCGCCAGCGCTCTGTCATGCCAGGATTACTCCGTGAACAATGCATATAGGGTTGAACCTATCAATCGAGCAGGCGCGACAGCTTGTAGAGTGAGCGTTCGCGAAGTTTTATCAGAAATTCCCACCCACCCTATAAAGGAATTGCTGTACTCTGTCCCGGCGAAGCTTTGGAGTGCGCCGTGAACAGTGCATATATATAGGATCAAACCTATCAGTCGACTGGAGGCGAGCACTCGCAACTTGTGCTGCGGGCGTGTTCTGAGTGCAATAACTGTCAAGTTTGAATCTTTCCTGCTGCAACTTGTGAATTTTGTAAGCAGTAGAGAGCTCAAGAATGCGCTGAAACACAGTAACGTAGCTTATGACTAAACAAAGCTCCAGCGGTGCGAAAATGCTGGTTAGTCTTGTGTGACACGGTTTTTTCCGAATTCAGTCGACTACTGCGGGAAGACGAGGAGAGCTAGCGGCATGCAAATGCGTGGGCGAGCACGAGGCTGGAGGCACTTTACGATAACATGCTCGCTACTCTCCAGATGCCTAAAATGCTTAAGCCCAATCTGCCATTTTAGAGGGCAACGGTGAAGTTCCTCAAAACAGCGTGCAGGAGAGAGTGGCATATGCTGCGCTTTGTGGCAGAGAGAAATCCCGTATGAACAGCCTTGCTAGAGACAGTGTGTGGTTCAGACTTCGCTAGACTTCCAAAGAATTTTCGATCTCCTTCCCAGCTTGGGAAAACAGCTAGGTCGAAGTTCGACACCCACTGCCAGCATCGCGCCACGGGGAGGCGCTAAACCACGTGGGCACATCGCGCTATAAGCTAATAATCGCATGTATTTAAGCAGCGGTTCCGAAAACTGCACAGACGACGCTGTTTTTGAAGAAGAGCGGTAAGTCAGTCCTTCATAGATTGGAGATTGGAGGAAATGTGACTGTCTCTATCGTACTAAAACGAGAACTACAAGATATTAGCACACGAAATCCACCACATGCTCAATTCCCTGCTATAAATTTAACGGGTAGAAACGGTTCATCCCTCTACTAGGTAGGAGTCTCCCTTCTTGGCATCCCTGTATGATTATCATTTTGTTTATTTATGGAAATCCTTGACGCTTCAAACCACAACTCCAATATCGCTGGGCGATCTACTAGCTTAGGCATATGTTATACTTCCGTGATCCGTCGCTGACACGCCGCGGGTGTGTCAAGACCCTTGCACACTCGGCAGCAGCGGCAGTGGCAGCGGCGGCGGCAAATGCTTAAGCATAACGGCATTGATTTGGCGGCAATTGATGCCAATGCTCGATGCTTAACACATTTGCGACGATGTCCAGTCTATTGAGTGGACAGCGGAGAGTGCGCGACGGACGGTGTCCACACATTTGAGTGGACGGAGGAGTTTTGGGATTACCCTTCGTTATTGATGTTTTTGTTCTATTTTCTTTACAAATTCGCAAATTATAGTAACAAATCGATGTCGGGTTTGCATAGGCAGATAAATGAATGGCTCCATCGTCACTAACAAGAGAAGAACATTTCCCATTAAGAAAACACAATAAGCGCACGTACTTCTAGACGAGAATTAATGCAAAAACTTCAGTTAAAACATGAATTGAACACTCAAATGGAACAACCTAGGCTCTAAGTGATCTTTGCTATATATAATCGGGAAGGGCATAATCATGTCTGAAGCTTCGCCGCCCTGTCCGAGCCCCGCGGCGACAGCGGGTGAGGCCTACTGACGACACATTAGCTGTTTACTGAAGATGTTGATCGGTTCATCGCATCTACGCTGTTTAAGGAGTCATCATTATCATCTTTATCATTACCATTACCATCATTACGAAGCCCACCGCGCTGTCCAAAACCCGCCGCGCTGTCCGAAGCCCGCCGCGACAGCAGGTGTTTACTGCTAACGACACGTGAACTGCAGACAGCGCATGTTGATCACATCTAGGGTATTTATCAACCAACTACCAGAGGGATGGAAATCAAAGAACAATCCATGAGGTTTCGAAGGACGTATCTGTTGGGTGTACGTTTGTGCTCCGTACGGGTTTCTCCACCTTTACACTTCAACACCAACATATCTACAACTCTACCGCCCTTGGATGACATTGAAAACTCGCCGTGGTTCTCAGCGTCTGCGACAGGGAGTGTAAAACCCTCCCATGCCGCTGTTAGCCACGCGGTCGGCGACAGTGACACGTACGTTCCTACGCACTGCGTAGCACCAGCCCAGCACTGTCGCCGACAGGGCGGCGAAGTATAGTACATATGCCTTAGTTAGAGGGATCACATCCGCCTTGGTTTCAGGTTTTCTTCCGCAAGCCAGCAGCTGCGGTCTCAGATCCCTTTCCATTTCTATTGGGGTACACCCTGTCCCTGCGGGGTGCGACGGGGGTCTCCACGTGAGGACCCGGCAGTCGTGTCCTGGGGGAGTCAACCTGACGCAACCGACATAAGTGACATACACAGCAATTGGACTTCAGCCCAGACACTCGTTGCGCACCAGCCGCTTCCCACTAGCGTCCCGCGTCCCACACTGCTGACTGGCGCTAGTCGGACGCGGCTGAGGCGCAATGATCATCTGCGAGGATGTCGTAACTGAAATGCCAGAGACCGTCCTTGCATCACGCCTTAGCACTAGTGTATACTTGCGCCGCCACGCGGCGCGGCACCACGATCGCCATAGATATCGATTTTTCGCGCCTCCCAGTCGATATCTATCTCGACCATCGTGCCGCGCCGCGCAGCGACACAAGTGTAAACTAGGGCTTAGTCGCTCCATGGCGACAGTCCGCATCAGACAACCCCGGTAGAAAACAGAACTCACCAACCTCCCTCTTGTGTTATCGACAATCGGAGGATATATAGACTTATCGCATAATAAGTACCACAATCTCGTCGATAGAATATCCAACAGTCGAATACAGCAAATAATCAAAATAGGGGCCCCAGTGCATCAGACAGTTGCGAGCCAGTTGACCAGGAGGACTATCACGTCCTGCTCGCCAACCTCGTCACGTGCAGCTCCCCCTATGGTGGACGGAATAGAAGCGACAAGACCCCGCTGTGGCTGGGCTGGCAGCCTCGAGAGAGGTTGTTAGGCTCGGCCATCCGGCGGCTCCGAAGGGAAACGAATGAGGATAGGCAGCGCCGGTGCGCGCCTTTTATGCCCGTGCCGGGTCGATCGGTCCAACGCCGCCGCCGCAGCAGGCCGATTGGGGCGCCTTTCCTGAGCTACTAGGTGAGCATGGAACTATGAAGTGAGATGCATGTCATGGGTTGCGGATTCGGACGCTGATTCCAAATATGCGTTCCGTTCCTGCTGTGTGCATCTGTGAACGGAGTTATGGGCCATTTTTAGCATAGTTCCATTGCCCTATAGCAGCACCCAGAACAGGTCAATCACAAATGGGCGAGCTCAAGTAGCCTGGAAACTGCGCTGCGGGCCGAGCAGTGGGGTCGCAGGGGTGGGGAGCGGCGTGGTAAGACGGGCTGGTTTACTGTCAGACTTCCGTGATTGAGGATTTTGGCACTTCCTAAAAGATCTCCCATGATCAACCAAAGCTCTCTATGTCAAATGGCGAAGTTTTGACCATACCTATTACCATGATCCCACAACCCATACCTACATGTGTGTGATCAGGGTATTAAACAACCCAATTTTTTCGACACACGGGGTCGGTAAAGGCAATACTGTCGACTTATCTTCTTACCAGTTGCTGTCTTGACGTGCCTTTTGGGGTAGTCCTGCCTTTCCGGTACTTCACGCGTTCCTACAAGGCAAGAGAAGAAGATGGCCAGCAGTTTCATCCATCTTGCGAGATGCGCAATGGGAGAGCACCGATGTAGAGGATGAAGAAGGTATCAGTGTGGAATCAAAAAAGGAGGATCCTACATGGTCAGTGGAAGAGGAAGAAAACACTAGCCAGCAGCGTGGTTCTTTTCGTTTCGGTGAAATGAAGGTGTCGAAGGAAAAGGTGAATTTTGCAATTTTGTATTGCTTGAAAATGCGTTTAATTTTGCAACCTAGTCCAGGTGGATGAAGCGATCTTGTTTTACCTTTCTACTGAAAGCGGCACCGCCCAGCTCTCAAGTGTGCAGAGTAGATTTTGATTCGTTTCTTCTGAATACCACTTCCAAAAATTGAGGCGGGTCAAGCATATAGGTGAACCTTCCAGAATTTTGTCCAACACATTTTATTTGTGAAACACGTTATGTTTCACAAATAAATCCCAGCATCTAGATAGCGCCCTCGCGGAACGCACTTTGCGGATGCGAGCCTTAACGGAGAAGTTAAAAGATGCCGTTTTCATGAAGCTGGATTTAGGAATTTCTTTGCATGACTCCGACCCGCGTAAAATGATCTTAGCAACCAATTACGAAGACTCACTGATTGACGGCTTCAAAGCAAGTCATCGCTGGTTACACGGATTCAAAAGAAGGTGCCGTATCATCTCTCGCCGAGTCACAACTTTCACCTCGAGAAGGACTTTTTCAAACAGAAAAGAAATTTGTTTGGAGGCATCTTATCTTTCAATGATCATGCATTGTAATAATCCTTGAAGTTTGTCAAGCTGGAAAACGCACGTATGCAGTTTTAGAGATGGCTTTCCAGCAGCTGTTATGTTTTGCGCATTTCGTGGTGTTATTTCACAGTTGCTAGTATGACGCATTGTTTGTCTTCTCGCCATGTTTTCAGCAACTATTCGTAATAAATTGGATTCGTAATAAATTGGAAAAAATCTCCGTGCCAGTATAGGTGTCAGTTTGAAGACGAGTCCTCTCTGGCGACGTTTCCAGTTGCGATTTGATAGATGTTTGGTGATTGTGGCAGATCTTTTTTAGGAAGTGCCAAAATCCTCAATCACGGGAGTCTGATCATAAACCAGCCCGTCGCCGCTCCCCACCCCATGTGACACCACAGATCGGCCCGCAGCGCAGTTTCCAGGCTACTTGAGCTTACGCTTTTGTGATTGATCTGCTCTGTGTGCAGGTAGAGGGCAATGGAGCCATGCTGAAAACGTTCCATAACTCCGTTCAAGGATGCGTACGGCAAAAACGGTACACATATTTAGAATCAGCGTTCGAAGTCGCATCTCGTGGTATGCATCTCACTTCATAGTTCCATGCTCACCTAGTATCCTTGTAAGATGTGTACGCATACCCAGAGTAGGCCAGATATAGCCAGAGTCGCCGTGAAACTGACAGATCTATTTAGAAAGAGATCCTGTCGGTATCCATTGCTTTGTTCTCCTACCCGATGTGATATTTTATGTAAGAAATAATATACTATTGCTTATTGAAATGAATGAAAAGGCAAGTCTACTTCCTCTTGTCTGATCTAACTGCCACCAAATTTAGAGGTTGGGCAGGGCGTAACAGCGCCACAGGTACTGAGGTGAGCGATCAACTACCTCAGTTCAATTTTTCTTCCGATAAGCGCTTTCTCAAGCCGGAACGCAAAAATGGAGACACTTCTATTCTCCAGTGAAGGTTTTCCATTGTGCTTATTTTTATTCAATTTCTCGAAAAAGTTCCGATAAGTTGAAGGTTGTTTTCAGCAGAAAGATCGATTTAGTTGGACTTAGAAATACAAAGCAACACCAAGCGCTTCAACGCCAATTTGGTAAATGTTCCCCAGATCTTCAGTGGAAAAATGTAGGAGTGGAATTATGTGGGAGCCAGTTACTACTGCAAACGACATCGTGTTCATAACATGGAAAATTTGCCAAGCGAAGCGACTGCTTCGATAGTATGTGAGGGAAGTTTGGTTACAACTGGATCTTACGATGACGATGTTTTATCAGAAACGGACGAGTTTCTGATGCCCCATTCTAGCTCAACGGCACGAACATCTCCGAATGCTCCATCTAGATCGCGAAGTCAACATGCGCAACAACCTATTGCTGGAGCTGGGCAGGAGGAAATGGGCAGCTTGTTATTCCTGCGCTAACGTACGCCTGGGCCATACGGAAGCAGGACGAACACACGAGTAGCGCTGCGTAGCAAAGAATCAAGACACGGATGCTCGGCGCGACAATGTTCACGCAAGGTAGAAAAGGGCTCAAGAGTTCCGAGCTTCGTCGACGTTCGAAGATCAGAGACGCTGGGCCAAGTCCTTGAAAAGCAGGTGGTCCGGCCATGTAATGCGTTGGACGAGAACCTCACTGACTGAATTCCGCTGGATGTCACCGTCACTGGATGTCAAGAGAGTACTAGGACGCCCACAACGCGTTGATAGCACTTCTTCGTGGATGCCCTGAATGAACGACATGATGCTCTTCGCGTCACTCAGCGAGGAGGATGCATAGGAGCACTCTGAAGCATCATGTGGCCTTATATAATTACAAGCTAGCGCTTCTAGAAAAACAAAAATAGCACAACATAGAACATGAAGAGCTAGAAACATGTTAAAAACAAAAAGGTTGTAACAATAAAAATGGCACGAGAAATTCTAAAAAATAAACTAGAAAACACGTAGAAAAGGAAGCACCCAGGAAAATACTCCCACGGGAATATTTCGACGTGCCTTTGACAGAACGCTGCCGCGTGTCGTGTGCTATATGTCAATGATGTATGATAGGAAGCTAGACTAACCTGGAATCTGAATAAATCATTTTCGGATATACGATTTGGATATCCCTAACCGAATCACCCAAAAATCCGGGGTCCTCAAAATCGCCCTTATCCGGTTCATTCGAAAATCCGGGGTCCGCAAAATTGCTATTATCCGAATCGCCCAATTATCCGCACCCTGGAGAAAGGCGATGATTCAGATAAAATCGAATAACCCGCTCAGTTTTTCTCGATCCATTTTGAAATCGCATACCTTGAATAAAAGCACATATCCAAAACGAATTTCGCGGGCGGGCACGCTGCTGAGTCATGCGTTTTCGCGCCCCACCGTGAAATATTGTCGTAATGACGTTGAATACATTTAGCTACTGAGCGTTACTTTGATCTTGGTATCTTTTTCTTCAAATCTAATGTTGCGGTGCCGGGGGCAGAAAGGACGGTGACTGAGGGAGAGAAGGGACTAAGCACGTACTCTGGTCGGCACTTCGCTATTTCACATTTTATCGCAGACTGCGTCAGGGAGGGGGGTCACCATGTAGGGCAGCCGCTTACCGCACTTTGTGCTGCGCGAAATTAAAATAATTATTTTTCCACACTGGTGTGCCCTACATCGCTAGTGAACTGCGCTAGGCTATTTCTGGAATAATTTGACATTCATGTGCCTTTTCACGAAGGAGAAAAACCGCTGAATACAAGGCGACCAACCCCACCACCCAATTTCTGCCTTTTTTCTTGCCATAATTCTCTTAAAGCATTCCAACTGGTAACTGTGTATCGTAAATATTTGCTAGGGAAGGGTTTCGACCTCCCATGGAACTTCAAGTTTAGACCAGGATCCTTAGAAAGAGCTCTGAATGCTGGTTACGAATATGGGTGACAAAATTGCAAAATGAAACTTCTTAGTGAGTTATGGCCTGCCGAAATCGGGGGCCTCACCACAGGCTGGTAGTGCGACACCAGGGCTCCATAAGAATGGTCCGCCAGCTGCGGTGGTGGCTCGGGGGTAGTGCTACTGCTCTTCAGGTGCGGCGTCGTAGGTTGGTTCCCGTTGCTGCCGGTTCTTTTGCAAATCATAATTTATCTTCGAAATGACCTTTTCTTCAGAATTATGACACGTGTTTGATTAAATAGCCTGGAAAACTACCATGCACGTTTGAAAAGTGCTTGAAGGCAAAAAACTGCTATGGTGACACTTTACCTTCAGTAGGTTGTCTCTGTGAATCACGTTGAACTCCACGCTATTTGCCATGGCAAAACCTGACCATTCACTGGTGGCGATGTCCGTTCCTCCACGTGGTGCCACTGGAAACTGCTCGCTCTGCGAGCTAAGCTAATCACGGACATTCGAATGCAGGCGACAGGCCCTTGTGACAGGCCGGCCTACGAAGACCCATGTCACATCACATGGTGTATGATAAGTCAAGTTTCTCGAGATAGTGCTACGGCGTCCGCGGGAGCCGACGCGCACTCGCAGAGCCCGGCGAGTGTGAGAAGTATGCGAGGGTCCCTGATGCGAGGACGGCATCGGGGGGCAACTGAGCTATTCCGAAAGTCCCGTAACGTAAGCAGGACCCGCGTGGCTACGCTGAATGTGGGTACGTTGATGGGCCGCTCGTGCGAGTTGGTTGAAGCACTGGAGCGTAGAAGAGTTGATCTCTGTGCGGTGCAGGAGACGACGTGGTCCTGCCCAAGTCAAGGGACATAGGACGTGGCTTCAAGGCCGTTCTATGTGGAAGACCCAGGACCACCAGTGGTGTCGGAATAATCGTCTCCGAACGATTTCGTGACTCGATTGTAAGCGATGAGCGCTTTGACGATCGATTGATGAAGATCGTTGTCGCCGCTAAGGAGCGACTCTATCACTTCTTCTCTGCGTATGCTCCGCAGACTGACTGCTCCGATCAAGCCAAGGATGAGTTCTGGAACCTGCTGGATGAGAAGAGAGCAGAGGTACCGTCGAAAGATGTCATCATAGTTAGTCGCTGGTGACCTTAATGGGCACGCAGGTGCTACGAAAGACGGGTACAGCTGTCATGGTGGTTTTGGATACGGGTCTCACAACGCCGATGGTGAGTGTATTCTTGAGTATGCGGAATCGCAAAGCCTCACCATTGCGAACACCGTTTTCCGAAAACGTGACTCCCACCTCATCTCATATTATAGTGGGAGCTCCAAGTCTCAGATAGACTTTGTGCTTGTGAAGGATCGTGACCGAAATCTCGTCACAGACGCGAAGATCGTGCCGTATGAAACGGTTGCCCCGCAGCATCTCCGCTGATCTGTACTTTGAAAATCGCCTCTCCGAGGCTGAAGCAGGTCGAACGATGCGGTGCTGCAAGAATCAAGTGGTGGCGAATGAAAGAGAAGGAAGCAGCTGTGATTTCTCGCGTGCGGTTACCGACAGTTACGACTGTCGATGAAACTTGGAAGGAAGCAACCGACGCGATACGCCAAGCTGCAAGGTTGGAACTCGGCACTACGAAGCCTGGACGACGCAAAGTCGACAAGCAGACATGGCTGTGGACAGACGATGTGAAAGCGAAGGTTCGAGAGAAGAAGTCGCTGTATCATGTGTTTCTCGGCGACAGAACAGCCGACAACTGGCAGGAGTATCAGAAGGCGAAGAAGGCTGCAAAAAAAGGCGTGGCTGTTGCGAAAGCCACTCATTATGGTGATGTCAACTAAAAGCTCGCGTCGCGCGATGGTGAGCGGTATTGTATCGACTTGCTAAGAACCGCCATCGCCAAACCGAGGACATTGAAAAGTTTGCTGGCATCAATGATGAGAGCGGCCATCTTCTGACAGACCGCAAAAAGGCGCTGAAGCGATGGCGTGATTACTTTGAGGAAACTTCCACTATGGAATTTTCTCATCTGGCCATCCCTTCTGTGGCTTCTGTTCACGGTCCCGTTTGCAAGATCACCGTGGAGGAAACAGAAGCGGCTCTAAAGAAGATGAAGCCCGGTAAGGCGACAGGGCCGGATGATCTGGCAGCCGATGTTTGGAAGTCGAAGCTCTGGTATCCTGCTGAGTGGTTGGCTGAGTTCTTCAACCAGGTAGTAAAGGAGAAGAAAGTACCGGAGTGTTGGCACAACAGTACGACGATTCCGATTTGGAAGAAGAAGGGCAGTCCTGCAGACTGCTCCAATTATCGTCCGATTCGCTTGCTTTCGCACAGCATGAAGATCTTCGAGCGAATCCTCGATAGACGAATCCGTGAAATCGTCAAGCTCTCCGACAACCAGTGCGGCTTTGTGTCTGGTTGTGGGACCGTTGATGCTATACACGCCGCCCACCTCCTCGTGGAGAAGCATCGCGAGAGACAGAAGCCGGTGCATATAGCCTTTCTCGACTTGGAGAAGGCCTTCGACCGCGTACCGCGTGAGCTTATAAGGTACGCCTTGCGACGACACAACGTACCTGAGGAACTTATAGAGTGGGTGCGGATGCTCTTGCCCAAAGAGTAGAGTGCAAGCTGCAGCTGGAACCTCAATGGAGTTTCCCATCTCTGTTGGGGTGCACCAGGGTTCAGCGCTTTCTCCACTCCTCTTTGTTGTCGTCATGGATGCCATTACGCGAGATCTTCAGCAGCCTGTTCCATGGACGCTGCTTTATGCTGATGACGTGATGCTCGCTTGCGAAGAGAAAGACGATCTCGAGCGGCAGGTGCAAGCTTGGTGCGACCGTCTGGCGAGGTTCGGACTCAAATTGAACGTCAATAAGACCGAGTACCTAACGACTTACGTGAACGAGTCCGGCTCCATTAAGATTAACGGTACTGAACTTGCACGCACTTCGGTGTTTAAATACCGCCTCAGCGTCATGGAGACGAAGATGCTGCGCTGGACGGCTGGAGTCACGCGCATGGACCGCATCAGAAATGATGCTATTCGGCAGAAGTTCGGTGTCGCGCCGATAGTGGACAAGATGCGCGAAGCTCGCTTGCGATGATACGGCCACGTTCTGCGTGGGAAAGAAGACAGCGTCCGCAAGATTGGCCTTGAGTTGGAAGTATCTGGAAAGCGGCCTAGAGGACGCCCGAAGCAGCGTTGGTCCGATACGTTACACACAGACATGAAAGTAGCTGGTGTCCACCCTGATCAAGCGCAGGATCGGGAAAGGTGGCGTCGTAACACCAGAAGAGCGGACCCCGCGACTATGCGGGACAAACGCTGAAGAATAAGAAGAAGAAGAAACCTGACCATTAACTAACGTTTTTCATCGAACCGAAGAAAAAACGTCTAGAGGTTGAATCAGCGACGTAGCCCCGGCAGGAATATTGGCGTCAAAGTGAATAACACTCATGGGAGGTGCTCGAGTTTTCTTCGTCCTCATCATCGTAATTGTCCCAATCGGACTCGTCATCAGTAGACACATCTGATCCCAAATTTTCAACTGCTTCGACATCTGCTGCAGCACCGTCACGTAGAATAGCTGCGAACCTTCTAGCGATCCTCTTCTCCTCACGAGTTAGTCAATCGTTGTCGTCTGGCACCCCAAATTCAGTGAAAAGAATGGGCACCACGCTTGCTGGTGAAAAGGACACAGTGAGTGAATAAAAAGCGGTAGATCAACGACATTTCGAGCCTCCAAATCAATCAAATGTGCAGTAGATCAACGACATTTTGGGCTTCCACATCATACATTTTACTTACGTTTTTGCTTCACCCACATTTCTTACTTTGTTCCACGAATGCCAAGGTTGTTGAGAACACCTCTAGTTGTTCAATATATGATTTGGACTCTATATGTGCAAAATAGTAAACAAAAATGTCACCACAGTAGTTTTTTGCCTCCAAGCATTTTTACAAACGTATATGGTAGTTTTCCCGGCTATTTATTTCTTCGGCCCGATGAAAAACGTTAGTTAATGGTCAGGTTGTTTGCCATGGAAAGTAGCGTGGAGTTCAACATGATCCAGAGAGACAACCTACTGAAGGTGAAAGTGTCACCATAGCAGTTTTTTGCCTTCAAGCACTTTTACAAACGTGTATGGTAGTTCACGGCTATTTAATCAGACACGTGTCCTAATTCGGAATAAAAAGACATTTCGAAGATAAATGATGATTTGCAAAAAAAAGGCAGCAACGGGAAGCGAACCTACGACGTCGAACCTGAAGAAGGGGACCACTACCACCGCGTCACCACCGCAGCTGACAGCTGGCGGGCCCTTCTTACGGAGCTCCGATGATTCACCACTCTCGCGCCAGGTGTGTCGCACAGCCAGCCTGTGGTGAAGCCACCGATTTCGGCAGGCCATGATTCGCATTGGAATTTCATTTTGTAATTTTGGCACCCATATTCATAATCAGCATTCCGTGGTCTCAACTTGAAGTTCCATGGGAGGTCGAAACCCTTCCCTAGTTAGAAACAAAGGAAATAGACGATCGACACCCCCTTCCCCTCTCATCCCTCGCCGACAAACTTACAAACGGGAGAAGCTTAGTACTGGTTTCCAACCATAATTGGGAGAGGAAGTTCAGAGTGATCGTTGCTGGACCTAATATGACAGTTGTACCTGTTGACCGCTGCCTGTCCAAATGAATTAAGGATAAGTCGTTGCTGGACCAAACAATCACTACCCCTTTTGTAATACGTCCCCGAATCGAATGTAATAAGTCTACCTCTTGTGAGAGTGAGAGAGATACTATTGAATAGAGGAAGCGTGATCGGACAAAAAAAGCTTAATTCAACCGGCTTGACTACCACAATCCACATGCTATGCAGAACACACGAAATCAAGGCACATTTGTTCAGAAATCGAATAACTAATAGCAAGAGTAAATATTAATAGTGATAGTAAAAGTACTAAACCTTCGAAAGTTGTCAACTTTTATTTGTAACGAAATAATGTATGAAGTCCTGAATGTTTCCTTCCTTGATGGGAATTGGGAGTCTTTTGATACATGTACGGTTGTTGTTTATATTTTATGTGTTATGGTTTATGTTTATATTTATATTTATATTTATATTTATATTTATATTTATATTTATATTTATATATTTTTATATTTATATATATATCTGCTAAGCCGCATAGGGCGTGCTGAGAACTTTAACAATAAAAGGCACGGTTAGCAGGAACAGAGTGCCGAACCAAAATAGGGGAAAAAACTTACTAAGAAAAACCAACAATTCCAAGTAATGGTTAATGGTAATGCAACATTCGAAATTCAAACAAAGGGCCAACCCAATGTGCATTCTGACAATGAGTGGTAAGCATTACTCTTAAAGGAATCCAATGTACGCCTCAAATGCGACTAGAGTTGCAAAATGAAGTTTTTTGGAGCATCCTATTATATCACGGAAAACACGTAACAGTAAGATGCATGAGCCAAACCGTTATATATTGGAAGGTATTAGCTGTAAAGTATCAATGCATTTTGCGGTGTAATTTGCAATCTCGACTGTTGTTCGTCTTGTTCTTGTTGTTGAAGAATGGTTCCTCTTTAAGGAATGCTAGTATTCTGATAAACTGCATCTTGAGAGTAGGATATCCGAAATCCGGGATCCGCGAAATTATCATTATCCGAATCAATAAAAATAATCCCGGCTCTACAAAATCGCTCTTATCCGAATCATCCAAAAATCCGGGGTCCGCAAAATCGCCCTTGTTCGAGTCATCCAATTATCTGAAAATTTTCGATCGGATCCTATGTATAGTGGCAACGTGTTGTTTGACACGTGTCCCATACACCACTAATTGCAGAAATTTGCAGTTTTCTTTCTTCTATGTTGTTTCTTGTCCTTGATATTCGGTGGTGAAATCCTAAGCTGGTGGATCAGCAGAGAAGGGTTCGTAGATGTAGCTAGTCTTAATAGGAGTGAGTCATTAGAGCTACATCCTGAACTTTGCCTTCTCTTTCCTAGTTCTGTATACTGAACAAAGCAGTACACAGAACTAGGAAAGCCTATTTGCTCATGATCTTTTGTTTGGCGGTGATAAACCACTGTTTCATATGCTTTTATGCTTCCGTTTTAAAGCTCGTTTCCGCCACTAACAAGCTTGGTCATCCTAGCCCATTCTAACTTAGACGTTACATTTTGATGGTTTTCCTCGGTTGTTTTGGTTTAATGTGGTTTGTGCTTGTTTTAACATATAGTTTTCCGTTCAATTGCAGTAAGCTACATGCTGCCCCACCCCCTAACACGCATTGAACCCAACCCGTTCTTGAGATCCACAAGAAGATTACCATGCTCGTTTTCAAGAATGAAGACCTCGATATCTCTCGAATGGCGATGACTGCTCCTTAGCAACGTGGTACATATACCGCTCACTATCGCGCTACTTGAGCTTCTCGTAGACTTCTTCTTCTTCAGCGCTTGTCCCGCTTCGTAGTGGGGTCCGCTCTTCTGGTCGTGACGCTACCTTTCTCGATCCTGTGCTTCATCAGAGTGGACGCCAGTTACTTCCATGTCCGTGTGTAACGTATCCGACTAACGCTGCTTCGGGCGTCCTCTAGGCCGCCTTCCTCAAGGCCTCTCTTGCGGACGCTGTCTTCTTTCCCACGCAGAACGTGGCCGTACCATCGCAAGCGAGCTTCGCGCATCTTGTCCGCTTTCGGCGCAACACCGAACTTCGGCCGAATAGCATCATTTCGGATGCGGTCCATGCGCGTGGCTCCAGCCGTCCAGCGCAGCATCTTGGTCTCCATGACGCTGAAGCGCTTTTCAACTTCCTTAGTCGCAGGCCAATACTCAGCGCCGTACATCGCTACTGGCGGACGACTGCTCTGTAGATCTTCGACTTCAGGTGCTCTGGTATCTTCCTATCGCAGAGCACGCCAGTCAGCGAACACCACTTGGACCAAGCTGGACTCACGCGTCAGTTCACTTCAACCGTCAGACTGCCGTCAGACGCTATTGCTGATCCTAGGAACTTTAACCACCGAAGTGCGCGCAAGCTTAGTGCCGTCAATCTTAATGGAGCCGGACTCGTTTACGTCAGTCGGTAAGTACTCGGTCTTCTTGACGTTCAATTTCAGTCCGAACATCGCCAGGCGGTCGCACCAAGCTTGCACCTGCCGCTCGAGTTCATTCTTATCTTCGCTAGCGAGCATTACGTCATCAGCATAAAGCAACGTCCATGGGACAGGCTTCCGAAGACTTCTTGTGATGGCATCCATGACGACAACAAAGAGGAGTGGACAAAGCGCAGAACCTTGGTGCACCCCAACAGAGATGGGAAAGTCCATTGAGGTTCCAGCTGCAGCTTGCACTCTATTCTTTGGGCAAGAGTGGAGCATCCGCACCCACTCTATGAGTTCCTCATCTACGTTGTGTTGTCTTAAGACGTACCATATAGCCTCACGCAGTGCGCGGTCGAAAGCCTTCTCCAAGTAGAGAAAGGCTACAGTACCGGACGCGTCTTTTGAATAGACGCCGAAAAAACCGCACCTTCGCGGTTTTTGCGTCTTTTTGCTATAACTCGCCCAAAATTCATCCTTTTGAAAAACCAAGAGTACACTTGAGCTCAGGAGATCGAGCTCTATCGTTTGGTATATGGTATATACCGTTTGGTATCATATGAAAGATCAAAAATGGTTAAAATTGAAAACTTGCGCTCCATTGAGAAGGCCGGCCGCGGACGAGTTGTCGGCCGCAAGGCGCCAAAACCGCTGCATGCTCACAATTCCTCTAATTTAAGGTTTTTTGAGGAACGGTTGGTACCGTTCAATTCGTCTCCTCGAGATCTACACAACCATATATAAAACTTCACCTGCGAAGTTCCTTCCGCCCTTACTCCCCCACATTCGAGTTCTCGACAGCGGTCGACCGAAATGTGAAAAAATCGTGTCACACATGCCCAACCTGCACTTTCGCACCGCCGTAACCTTGCCAATTCGTAAGATAATTTTCTGTGCTTTGGCGGTTTACTAAAGCATACTACTGCTTACGGAATCCACACGTTCCAGTCAGAAAGATTGGAAGCTGACAGAGTTATCGCGCTCCGAACACGCCTGCGCGTGCAATTTGCGAGCTGTCGCGCCCAGTTGATTGATAGGTTCGATCCTATATACATTGTGCACAGCGCACTTCAAAGTCTCGCCGGAGCAAAGTACAGCAATTTCTGAGTAGGGCGACTGAGAATCTCTCATAAAACTCCCTAAATGCTCTACAAACTGTACCCCCCCCCCCTCGATTGATAGACCACCAGGAGACGTCTGTCTCCGGAAACTCTCGAGCTGATACGTCAGCGTGAAGCAGCGCGAGCGCCAGGCAACTATCAACTGACGTCCGAGCTTGCGAAGCTGTGCAGAGCGGCGACCTTAAGGGAGAAGGGCGGAAGTGTTTGCTGAAGCTGCCGAAGCTGGTTTGAGCATCTGCAATGCCCGCCGGAACTTCGCCAACTTCAAGACCAAGATGACCGCTCTCCGAGGTCCTGACGGAACCGTCACCTCTTCCAGAAGGACCATGGAGAAGGTCATCCACGACTTCTACTCCGATCTCTTCGATAGCCACCGTCCACCTGCCCCCACGCCATCTTCCGTAGGATGGATACGTCGTCCCTTCTGTTCTCCCTTCCGAGATCCGACACGCCATCTCGTCGGTGAAAAAACGTACAGCACCCGGTCCCGACAGGATCAGACCCGAACACCTGAAGAACCTCCCGCCAGCGCTCATCAACACCCTGGCGCGGCTCTTCACGCGCTACCTGCCGGAGTGCAAGATTCCATCTCAGTGGAAGACCAGCAAAACCGTCTTGCTGTACAAGAAGGGAGACGTGCACGACATTGGCAACTATCGCCCGATCTGCCTACCGTCCATAGTCTACAAGCTCTTCAGTCGAGTGATCCTGAATAGGATCAGCAGAGCACTGGACGAAGGACAGCCATGCGAACAAGCAGGATTTCGAAGAGGATTTAGCACGATCGACCACATACACACCATTACGACGCTTATCGAAGTGTCGCGAGAGTACAAGCTGCCGCTGTGTCTTACGTTCATCGACCTGAAAAAGGCATTCGGCTCCGTCGAAACTGAAGCGGTCATCGACGCCCTGCTCACTCAGTGGTACCTACTCAGTACATCAGAGTCCTTCGAGAGCTGTACTGTGAATTCTCATCATTCTACAACGACGTCGTCATCGACGTAAAGAGAGGAGTTCGGTAGGGGGATACCATGTCCCCGAAGCTCTTCAGCGCCACCCTCGAAAACGTCATGCGCGAACTAGAATGGGAAGACATGGGAGTGAAGGTCGACGGCCGGCAACTACATCATCTTCGCTTCGCTGACGGCATCGTGCTCATAACGCCGAGCATAAGCCAGGCGGAGTGAATGCTGGCCGACTTCGATCGTGTATGTGGGAACGTTGGACTGCAGCTGAATCTTACGAAGACGATGTTCATGAGGAACGGACAAGCTTCTGATGCCCCATTCTCGCTCAGCGGAACGAACATCTCCGAATGCTCCAGCTACGTCTATCTGGGTCGCGAAGACAATATGGCCAACGACCTGGCGCCAGAGCTGAGCAGGAGGAAACGAGCGGCTTGGGGAGCTTTCAAAAGCGTTGAAGAAGTCGCGAAGAAGACGAAGAATGTCCGACTCCGTGCCCACCTATTCGACTCTACCGTTCTTCCTGCCCTAACATACGCTTCAGAGACCTGGGCTATGCGAAAGCAGGATGAACACGCGATCAACGTCGCGCAGCGTGGAATTGAGAGAACGATGCTCGGATTGACACGACTCACGAAAGTGAGAGAAAGCCTCCGGAGTTCCGAGCTTTGCCGACGTTCGAAGATCGGAGACGCTGTCGCGTGGGCCAAATTGTCGAAAATTAGGAAGGCCGGCCACGTAATGCGCTTCGCAGACACCCGCTGGACGAGAGCCATCACCGACTGGATTCCGCGGGATGTCAAGAGAACACCGGGACGCCCACCAGCGCGTTGGTCGGACTTCTTCGTGAAAGCCCTGAACGACCGATAGACGCTCTTTGTGTCCCTCGAGCGAGGAGGATCCATTGGACCACTCTGGCACGCGACAGGGACGAATGGAGACGCTGCTGGCGCCCGCTCGAGCAAGTCGATGATCAACGGGATGACAGGTGATACAGGTGAACCACAACTTTCTTCGCTTTCTGCTAAGTGTTGCATTCTTGTCTGCACAAACATGCGATTTCTCCTCCCGAACACCCGCGTTCACATTGATGAATGGAGATGTTGCTGGCCGCCCGTAGAAGCGACTCGGTGATCAAGGAGACCATAGGCGTCACGGGTCCTGCAATGCGCGGTCGCCTGCGGACACTCGCTTCACGAGCGTACAAGCGCCCCAACGCAAAGGAGAACCGCGCCGCCCACTCCATGGTCACCTCAAAGGCCGCCTCCTCGTTTGCTGTAACGACTTGGCAAATAAGAAATACTTTTGTACTAAATTAGGGTGGAGATTCTTCCAATATGACGCTTTCCGTGTTCCGACATTTGATTCAGATCTTCCCTTGTTAGAGAGGTGCCAATACCTAATGCCTAATGTCGGGAGCAGGTTAGCTCCAATCATCCTGAGGACTATGGCAGCGCTGAGAAGCAAAAACCAAGTATCGGTGCTGTACACTCTGGAGAAAAAGTAAGAATCGTGTGTGGGTGGTCGTGATGCACGCACGACCCGATGAAGTTGTCGTATACGATGGGTCAGTGCAGTACCCTCCTAAGAGGGGTATATCTAAATAAAAAGTAAATTCAATCCAACTCAACGTATATCCAAATAAAAAAAAATAAATTGCAAAATGTGAACGACAGCGACTAACTGTTTGGGTGCTGCACCTAGCAACAGCCGACATTGACTTGTTTCTATAACCTTCCAAGCTTTTGATGGTTTTATTTTTTAGCCACTCGATAGTTATGACATGGTTTAGAGCCTTATAACCGGTGCATTATTAGGCTTAATATCGAAGGGTAACACCTACGGCGCACATTTGGGAAGAAACCGTAAAAGAATTGGTCGTGGAAAAATGGAAATGAAGCAGTGAAATCCAATAATATTGCTGTTGAATCCGACATTCCTTACTTTTATAGCATGCAAAACGTGATCATAACGGGCAGGTTGAACTCTAAGCCGCTTTCTAATGAGCCCGGCACCCTACCTCCTAGCTTAACAATCGTTTTAAAAGATATCCTCCCTGGCGTCCACCATGATCTAGCACGGAGTCGGGAAAGATGGCGTCATGGCACCAGAGAAGCGTAACCCGCGACGAAGTAGAACAAAAAAAGGAGATTAGCAAGTAGAGTGGTCTGCTTCAAATTGCTTTTTGCTCTTGACATAGTTTCTGGAAACACTGCTATCATTTCTTTCGAGGAGCTCACTGTTCAAAACCCACGATTTTTTGCGCTCGCCGGTTGTTTCTCATGCCAAGCATGAAACTGACATTTGACCTGCTGTATTGTGAAGTGTAGTTCAGTGTAGAATATCGAGATTTAGCTCAATCGTTCAGTGTGCATTTTATCCCTACGCTAGGATGAAGGATAAACACTCGTAAGGGATGTGAAAACTACGACTCAAAACCAGAACATGGACCAGCTGCAAGCGTTCTCTGCAGAAGCTCTCATCTTGGCGAAAAATCCTCCGTATTACGAAACTGTTAATGTTCCAGCTGTGTCTCATCATTCTCACACTGCTCTCGACGTTCGTTGGAGTTTTGAATGCATATGTCCATCGGGATTGGATCAGCATCTCATTCTTTCTTACGGTGGGTTGGAAGCAGCAGCATTCAGCAATATTCGCTGAAGGGAGTCGCCATCATTCCCCACCTCTATTGCAGTAGCCTCACACAACAAGCGCTTCCCAATCGCTTTCGCTCTTAAGACCTCGCAGGTCAACAACTGACCAAAGGTTTCTACATTAGTATTTATGGAAATCAAAGGAAGAATAAAGCACAGTTGATGCACTTGCGGGATGTGCTGGATTAAATCTGAACACAGAAGCCAACACAGGTCCGAACGGTTTAAGTTACCTTATCTTCGCATTCCAACAAGGAGAATCGGCATCGCTATGTTTAAGAATCCTACAAAAAGATTGATGCGACGATAATCATTTGGTGTATTCCCACTCACAAATAGTGGAGCGAGGCCAGGGCTTTATCTTCCTGTTTCAGATTCCTACAAAAGCAAAAAGATTTCGATCGACACCATTGTAACTTTTGGTGTAGCCCTGGTCACAAATAGAAAAGGGAACCCTGGGCTTTACCCCTCTTGAGTTTCAACTGGAACTAGAGCAACTGTGTCCGTTTATGGGAGAATACATGGACAGACTAATTCAAATCTTGGCTCACGTCGAAAAATATGTTACTACTCCGAATTTCATGATTACCCTTGGGTAAGCAAAAGTATTGGTGGGGTTCACGATGTCGGCCGCAAAGAAATTTAGCATCGCTGCGTTTTTTGCACTGGGATATTCCATTTAAATACCACTTCTGTTACCTACAATACCGCTCAAGTTCTTTGCAAAAAAGACGCTTTGCGACGGATTAATCCGTCACAAAGCGTCGCATTGCCATAACTCCTTTCAAAATTAATTGTTTAAAATCTAACTAACACCATTACAAGCCCCGCCTCATTTTCCATCCAGCGATCTAAACAACATCTAAAACGATTGCACAGTGACTTAGTTATGAATCTTTTGCTTCTTCGGCTCCGTTAATTGATTTACGATCCCTCCGAGATCCCCAGTGGCATGTCCTTAAGGCTTTTCGTTGACGAGGTTCATCGAAACTCAGAAATCCTCTAATGTTTCAGCAGATCTGCATTTGTTACGCATCAAGTGTCATTGTGGTACTAAATAGTGTCAAGTTTGAATAACATAGACCCGATTTCAGATAAGCGCAAACGCGCGGAAACCTAAGATTCAGTTAAGAATTACCCAACTAGTAGCCTGCTGCAGAAGACAGTATTCTACTATTCTATTGTGGGAACGATGGATTTTAAAAAACGTCTAAAATGACTTTGAAAATGGACAGGAATGACTAGATTTTCTTTTTTCAACAAGGGATTGGTCAAATCTCAATATGCGGCGTAAGATTTCTCCTATCTTTGAACTTCGGTTGCTCCTGTACAGGATAAGTACGAAAGCCGTGTTTTTTGTGGTCTACAGTAGACCACAAGCACATTCGAATCTAAGAAGAACGAAGAGATTTTGGCCGTTCAAAGTAGATTTCTATGCGGCCAAAGTTTGACGAAAACAACAGAAAATTCTGTTTCGGTCGCTTACCTCTTTATGGATGAGTTTATTCGAAAAACCAACTGGACAGCATTTCTCAGCTCGTTGCGAGCTTTCCACAGATGTAATATTGTCCGTATTCAAACTGAAAACCATTTTCACCTCTTCGGCCGCCGAAACAAGTTTGGGGCTGCGCTTCGGCCCGAGTGCGGACATGGCTCGTTGCCCTTGCGACCTCCCGCGGCTCTCCACATGTCGTATATCGCCAATGTACAGCTTTCACACTTCCTGTTTCTGTTGTTTTCGTCAAACTTTGGCCGCATAGAAATCTACTTTGAACGGCCAAGATCTTTTCGTTCTTTTTAGATTTGACTGCGATTATAGTCTACTGTAGACCACAAAAAACACGGCTTTCGTACTTATCCTGTACAGGAGCAACCGAAGTTCAAAAATAGGAGAAATCTTACGCCGCATATTGAGATTGGACCAATTCCTTGTTGGAAAAAAGAAAATCTAGTAATTTCTTTCCATTTCTCAAAGCCATTTTACACGTTTTATAAAGATCATCGTTCCGACAATGGAATAGTAGAATGCTGTCTTCTTTAGCAAGCTACTAGTTGGTAATTCTTAACTGAATCTTAAGTTTCCGCGCGTTTGCGCTTATCTGAAATCGGGCCTATGTTATTCAAACTTGGCCCCATTTAGTACCACAATGACACTTGATGCGTAACAAATACAGATCTGCTGAAACATTAGAGGATTTCTGAGTTTCGATGAACCTCGTCAACGAAAAGCCTTAAGGACATGCCACTGGGGATCTCGGAGGGATCGTAAATCAATTAACGGAGCCGAAGAAGCAAAAGATTCATAACTAAGTCACTGTGCAATCGTTTTAGATGTTGTTTAAATCGCTGGATAGAAAATGAAACGAAGCTTGTAATGGTGTTAATTAGATTTTAAACAAGTAACTTTGAAAAGAGTTATGGCAATGCGACGCTTTGTGACGGATTAACCCGTCGCAAAGCGTCTTTTTTGCAAAGAATTTGAGCGGTATTGTATCAAAGAGACATCGCGGGACAGTTAACAGGAGCATGAGGCCATTTCATCACCGAAGATTTCCTCTTGCTGGAGTTTCCTGGATGTAAAGGTACTGGTAATGGCACATCAGAAAAGCACTGGGAACAGCACTTCTTGAGACACCTTGCTTTTCTCTGCTTTTCCTTTTCCTACTTTTCTGCTCAACTTCTTTTTTCAGGTCGCTTTATTTTTTATAGTAATGTGCGGCATCTGCATGAAATCTCGAGTGATGATGATAATACTACTGGTTTATTATGTAAGTTTGTGGCACTTTCAGTTTGGCCACCAAAGCTCCATCACTATGGGTCAAATAGGAACGAACGGATCTGATTAACCTGAAGGGCAGCGACGTGGGAGGGAGTTAGATCGATAAGCCGTCTGCTAGACCAGTACATCTGCATACGCATGGCTTACACTATTCCTAGAGACTTGCATTTTAGACAGCTTTACTTCGCACGTTTATCACGCACTTTTACTAGTCAAGTCTTGACCGCTACAATAACTTCTATGAAAGCTCAGTTCACTTAACACACGCGTTTCCAAGATTCTTCTACGACATGCTTTGTAAACGGCGTAGGTCCACTTGTTCCTTAAAGTCTTCTGAAGACGCAGTCCATCACAATTATAGGAGTGCGTTTTCTAAAACGAAAGCAACAAAAGTCATCTGCAATTTTAATTCCTTGCAACGCAACATGCAGTATGGGGCCGCTTTAAGAGGTGAGCCCCCGAAGCGCCGATACTCCTATTAAAGATCGACCTACTGATGAAAATTTTAAAATATCTCACATGCAAGCTCGGTGTTAGCGAGCTTCTTGGAAGCAGCGTAATGTGCTTTTCCAGCATTTTACCATAGTCGTAGTTTTACCATAGAGATTTCCACGCAGAAGATGAAGTCTAACTACTGAACTTTAATACCTGCCGTATCTTTTGTTCTTTGGCCGAACAAGCGCAAAAAACGCCTTTTCCACCGCTTTTTGATAGCGCTCTTCAAATTGCGCGCCTTTAGAAAAAATCCAAAATTTGAGATCGGAACCGTCCAGCCATTGAGTCCACATATTATCTCGCCAAACGGATCAAGCTTAAGTCATTGAATGAAAGTTTTTCCGGAAGTTGAAAACATTTTATTCCCCATGTTGGAAGGAAAGTTATTGAATCTTGCCATAATCCAATGTTCTATAGACTATCGAATTCGAGGCTTCATGGAAAAAGTACCATAGGAGCATTAATTACCCCTGGTGGTACCATCGCTAGGTCAGATAAGGATAAGATGGAGATAACGTGTTCTTTGCTAGCGCTTCTGAAAGTTCGTTTACGAATTGTCTTCCTCTCGGATGTATTCATCAGTCGCTGGTCGGTTCCAATTTTTATCCGATGCAGGACTCTGTGTGGTTCTATAAGGAAGACATCCTTGAGATTATTCTTGAGATTATGCGATTATTTTGAAGGGCTGAAAACTCCGAAACACCAAATGGCATCCCACTTCTGTTTATTAAAAAAGATCACATTATTGCAGGACCGTTGAAGCACATTTTTGACTCAAGTTTCATGCCCAGTAGGTGGCGTCATTTTTTTGTAACACCAGTACCCAAGCAGCCCCCGCATAATGTGTCCTCCAATTTTAGACCTGTCAGTATCACCTCTTTGCAGGTCTGTGCGAAAAAAAAATGAAAAAACGAGTTGTTCCTCATCTTGAGGCTCACTCCATTATTTCCTCCAATCTTCAGTATAGGAATTGGACTCTATTTGTGCAAAATAGTAAATAAAAATGTCACCATTGCAGTTTTTTGCCTTGAAGAATGTTTACAAACGTTTGTGGTAGTTTTCCCTTTTATTTAATCAGACTCGCGTCATAATTCAGAACAAGAGCTCATTTCGAAGATAAGTTACGATTTGCAAAAAAGCCGAAAGCGACGGGAACCAAATCAACGACGTCGCACCTGACGAGCAGGAGCCACTACCTCACGCAGGTTCAAGCGTGAGGTGCGAGAATCGCAGGGGGGTCGTACTTCGACTTGGTTCCTGGGACAAAATTCCTCGGAGATATCGTTCTTTCGCAAGCATTGTAAGCGAAGCTCTGTACATAATAAATTTATTCATATTATTATTATTACTATTATAATTTAATTAATAAAGTTTTGAAGCAAATAAATCAATTAAATAAAGATTTTTTAGACATGGCAGCGACATGGTAACACACTGAGCACCGCTTCTTCTACGGAAAGCAGACGTCATTTGGATTTGGACAGTTATTGCATTAGGTAATACCACCGGAGCTGAAACTGGAGCCCACAACAGCACAGCTTTTATTTACCACTTCTTCAAAGATTCCAGTTTTTGCTATGCGATCTTGCTCACTATCCGGTGAGGTCATGCTTAAAATTTTCCTTTTTTTAGATTAAGAATTTCTACCTGAAGAAATCGTTTGCTAGAAGTGATATGCGCTTTAGAAAACAATAATTTCTATTTTATATATGTACCAGTCGTTCGGCGGCCTAGCGGCCGCCTACGACTGGTTGGGGGCTTCGCCCCCAAACCCCGAGAATAGGACGCCATGGCCGCTACGGGTTTCCTATTCTTTCCTAGGCCTTCTGACCATTATGTTAATCGAGATGGATCGGCTGATCTTCCTCGACGTGATCCTCAAAAAATCGATAATATCGATCGATATCGATTGGTTGACTTCAAATTCGAGTTCAGCGACCCTGATTACCCCCAGGGCCAAAGTTTCGTGCCGCCCGAACGACATCCTCAAAAAATCGATAATATCGATCGATATCGATTGATCCGACTTCAGATTCGAGTTCAGCGACCTCGATTACCCCCAGGGCCAAAGTTTCGCGCCACTTGAGCGCCATCCTCAAAAAATCGATAATATCGATCGATATCGATTGGTCGACTTCAGATTCGAGTTCAGCGACCTCGTTTACCCCCAGGGCTAAAGTTTCGTGCCGCCCGAACGACATCCTCAAAAAATCGATAATATCGATCGATATTGATTGATCCGACTTCAGATTCGTGTTCAGCGACCTTGATTACCCCCAGGGCCGAAGTTTCGCGCCACTTGAACGCCATCCTCAAAAAATCGATAATATCGATCGATATCGATTGGTCGACTTCAGATTCGTGTTCAGCGACCTCGATTACCCCCAAGGCCGAAGTTTCGCGCCGCTTAAACGCCATCCTCAAAAAATCGATAACATCGATCGATATCGATTGGTCGACTTCAAATTCGAGTTCAGCGACCTTGATTACCCCCAGGGCCGAAGTTTCGTGCCGCTTGAACGTCATCCTCAAAAAATCGATATTATCGATCGATATCGATTGGTCGACTTCAGATTCGTGTTCAGCGACCTCGATTACCCCCAGGGCCGAAGTTTCGCGCCGCTTAAACGCCATCCTCAAAAAATCGATAACATCGATCGATATCGATTGGTCGACTTCAAATTCGAGTTCAGCGACCTTGATTACCCCCAGGGCCGAAGTTTCGTGCAGCTTGAACGTCATCCTCAAAAAATCGATAATATCGATCGATATCGATTGGTCGACTTCAAATTCGAGTTCAGCGACCTCGATTACCCCCAAGGCCGAAGTTTCGTGCCGCTTGAACGTCATCCTCAAAAAATCGATAATATCGATCGATATCGATTGATCCGACTTCAGATTCGTGTTCAGCGACCTCGATTACCCCCAAGGCCGAAGTTTCGCGCCACTTGAACGCCATCCTCAAAAAATCGATAATATCGATCGATATCGATTTATCCGACTTCAGATTCGTGTTCAGCGACCTCGATTACCCCCAAGGCCGAAGTTTCGCGCCGCCGACGTGTTCGGCACGTCTGCGGCTCGCCATGCACGGTTGTCGACGTGTTCGGCACGTCTACGGCATCGCCATGCAGGGCTGCCGACGTGTTTGGCACGTCTACGGCTCGCCATGCACGGTTGCCGACGTGTTTGGCACGTCTACGGCTCGCCATGCACGGTTGCCGACGTGTTTGGCACGTCTACGGCTCGCCATGCACGGTTGCCGACGTGCTCAGCACGTCTACGGCTCGCCATGCACGGTTGCCGACGTGTTTGGCACGTCTACGGCATCGCCATGCAGGGTTGCCGACGTGTTTGGCACGTCTACGGCTCGCCATGCACGGTTGCCGACGTGTTTGGCACGTCTACGGCTCGCCATGCACGGTTGCCGACGTGTTTGGCACGTCTACGGCATCGCCATGCAGGGTTGCCGACGTGTTTGGCACGTCTACGGCTCGCCATGCACGGTTGCCGACGTGTTTGGCACGTCTACGGCATCGCCATGCAGGGTTGCCGACGTGTTTGGCACGTCTACGGCATCGCCATGCAGGGTTGCCGACGTGTTTGGCACGTCTACGGCTCGCCATGCACGGTTGTCGACGTGTTCGGCACGTCTACGGCATCGCCATGCAGGGTTGCCGACGTGTTCGGCACGTCTACGGCATCGCCATGCAGGGCTGCCGACGTGTTTGGCACGTCTACGGCTCGCCATGCACGGTTGCCGACGTGTTTGGCACGTCTACGGCATCGCCATGCAGGGTTGCCGACGTGTTTGGCACGTCTACGGCTCGCCATGCACGGTTGCCGACGTGTTTGGCACGTCTACGGCTCGCCATGCACGGTTGCCGACGTGTTTGGCACGTCTACGGCATCGCCATGCAGGGTTGCCGACGTGTTTGGCACGTCTACGGCTCGCCATGCACGGTTGCCGACGTGCTCAGCACGTCTGCGGCTCGCCATGCACGGTTGTCGACGTGTTCGGCACGTCTACGGCATCGCCATGCAGGGCTGCCGACGTGTTTGGCACGTCTACGGCTCGCCATGCACGGTTGCCGACGTGCTCAGCACGTCTGCGGCTCGCCATGCACGGTTGTCGACGTGTTCGGCACGTCTACGGCATCGCCATGCAGGGCTGCCGACGTGTTTGGCACGTCTACGGCTCGCCATGCACGGTTGCCGACGTGTTTGGCACGTCTACGGCATCGCCATGCAGGGTTGCCGACGTGTTTGGCACGTCTACGGCTCGCCATGCACGGTTGCCGACGTGTTTGGCACGTCTACGGCTCGCCATGCACGGTTGCCGACGTGTTTGGCACGTCTACGGCATCGCCATGCAGGGTTGCCGACGTGTTTGGCACGTCTACGGCTCGCCATGCACGGTTGCCGACGTGCTCAGCACGTCTACGGCTCGCCATGCACGGTTGCCGACGTGTTCGGCACGTCTACGGCTCGCCATGCAGGGTTGCCGACGTGTTTGGCACGTCTACGGCTCGCCATGCACGGTTGCCGACGTGTTCGGCACGTCTACGGCTCGCCATGCAGGGTTGCCGACGTGCTCGGCACGTCTACGGCTCACCATGCACGGTTGCCGACGTGCTCGGCTGCTGCGCCCCAACTCAAGGTGGGACGGACGGACAGTGTGACGGTGTGACACAGTGACACACACACACACACACACGCTTGCTGCTTTATATATAGTAGGATTCCGAAATCCCTCGATAGAGAGCCTTCGGGCTCTCTTGTTAAGATGGATCTCGGGCCGCTTGTCGCAGGGCCACGTGGCGCGTCCCCGGGTGGTGGATAGGGGAATTAAACGCGAACCAAATGCGACCGTGTACTGCCCAGAGACGCAGGTGGGATGCAGGGGATGGACTCCTTGCTCCTGCTGTGTCGGGTCGACGCGTTCCTTGTGCGTGGGAGCGGCATGTTCGTGCACAGTGTGCGCGGATGTGCCCGTGACTGCGCGGATTGTAACTGTGTCGGCTCGGCCAAAAGCTTGCACTCGGTAGACTGGGAGTACATCGTAAGGCGATTCGAGGCCGCCTCAAAAGTCTCGCCCCGTCCCTTCGGGCAGTCTGGCTGGCTGCCCGGAGTTCTTCGCCCGCACGACAGAGCCTGACTAGCTATCCGTGTTGTATGGAAGTCAAACACAGCAGCACTAAAGGGCCTCATTCCCCTGACCCCGAAAGAGCCCCATTTCTGCAGCGATGGGAAGGACGAGTACGGAGAGGCTGCTAAAATCTCAGGGCCTAACCAGGCTGCGCAAATTGAGAAGGACTAGGATGACGATCTGTACTTACAACGCCCGCACACTTGCATCGGAAGCATCCGTCGAGGACCTGATGATGCAAGCCAGGAAGATCAAGTACGACGTCATCGGACTGACCGAGACGAGAAGACACCACCCCCTACACGCCGCCTACGACTCCGGAGAAGAACTGTTCCTCGGAACATGCGACAGCAGGGGAGTAGGCGGCGTTGGTGTCCTCGTCAACACGCGCTTGGCCATGAACATCGATTCTTACGAGTCTCTGACAAGCCGAATCGGTTGTCTGCGACAGAAGCGATGTGGCTCCGTGCCAGCTTTGACTGTGTTCGTCGCGTATGCCCCTACATCGGACTACGACGACGAAGAGGTCGAAGCCTTCTACGTGGAGCTGGAGAAGTTTTATAAGGAAGATCACACCTTCTACAAGGTGATCGTCGGCGACTTCAACGCCAAGATCGGACCGCGAAGGTCGCCGGAAGAACTTCACATCGGAACCCACGGTTTGGAGTGGAACGAGCAAGGTGAAAGGCTGTCTAAGCCTATCATGTCGACCAAGACCATCCATGGAAACTCGCAGTTCCAGAAGCCTCCCTCCCTACGATGGACCTGGGAATCTCCCGGTGGCCAGCTCCACAACGAGATCGTCCACATCATTTTCAACCGCAAGTATTGCCTGACCGACGTCTCCGTTGTCCCCAAGTTCTACACGGGATCGGACCACCGCCTCCTTCGCGCGAGGTTTCGCTTTTCGCGTCAAGGAGAGAAGGCCGCGAAGTTCAAGAAGAGGAGTCCCAGAACGACCATCAACTGGGACCTTTACACCTCTCTTGCCGGCCTTTGGGAAGATGCCGTCATGGACAACATCGACGAGGGATACGACCGCTTCGTGCACCATCTCCACGATAGTGCTAAGGGAGCCGAGAGCTTGAAGACCACCAAGAGACGCCTGTCTCCGGAAACTCTCGAGCTTATACGACAGCGTGGAGCAGCACGAGAGTCAGGCAACTACCAGCTGACGTCCGAGCTTGCGAAGCTATGCAGAGCGGCGATAAAGGAAGATCTCAAGGAGAGAAGGGCGGAAGTGTTGGCTGAAGCAGCAGAGGCAGGGTTGAGCATCCGCAATGCCCGCCGAAACTTCGCCAACTTCAAGACCAAGATGACCGCTCTCCGACGTCCTGACGGAACCGTCACCTCTTCCAGAAGGACCATGGAGAAGATCATCCACGACTTCTACTCCGATCTCTTCGATAGCCACGTCCACCTGCCCCCATGCCATCTTCCGCAGGATGGATACGTCGTTCCCTCTGTTCTCCCTTCCGAGATCCGACACGCCATCTCGTCGGTGAAAAAAACGTACAGCACCCGGTCCCGACAGAATCAGACCCGAACACCTGAAGAACCTCCCGCCAGCGCTCATCAACACCCTGGCTCGGCTCTTCACGCGCTACCTGCCGTAGTGCAAGGTTCCATCTCAGTGGAAGACCAGCAAGACCGTCTTGCTGTACAAGAAGGGAGACGTGCACGACATTGGCAACTATCGCCCGATCTGCCTGCTGTCCGTAGTCTACAAGCTGTTCACTCGAGTCATCCTGAATAGGATCAGCAGAACGCTGGATGAAGGACAGCCACGCGAACAAGCAGGATTTCGGAGAGGATTCAGCACGATCGACCACATACACACCATTACGAAGCTCATCGTAGTGTCGCGAGAGTATAAGCTGCCGCTGTGCCTTACGTTCATCGACCTGAAGAAGGCATTCGACTCCGTCGAGACTGAAGCGGTCCACGAAGCCCTGCTCACTCAGGGCGTTCCTACTCAGTACATCAGAGTCCTTCGAGAGCTGTACAGTGGATTCACGACCAAGATCTCTCCATTCTACAACGACGTCGTCATCGACGTAAGGAGAGGGGTTCGGCAAGGGGATACCATATCCCCGAAGCTCTTCAGCGCCACCCTCGAAAACGTCATGCGCGAACTAGAATGGGAAGACATGGGAGTGAAGGTCGACGGCCAGCAGCTGCACCATCTTCGTTTCGCTGACGACATCGTGCTCATAACACCGAGCATCAGCCAGGCGGAGCGAATGCTGGCCGACTTCGATCGTGTATGTGGGAACGTTGGACTGCAGCTGAATCTTACGAAGACGATGTTCATGAGGAACGGACAAGTTTCTGATGCCCCATTCTCGCTCAACGGAACGAACATCTCCGAATGCTCCAGCTACGTGTATCTGGGTCGCGAAGTCAATATGGCCAACGGCCTAGCGCCGGAGCTGAGCTGGAGGAAACGAGCGGCTTGGGGAGCTTTTCAGAGCGTCAAAGAAGTCGCGAAGAAGACGAAGAACGTCCGACTCCGTGCCCACCTATTCGACTCTACCGTTCTTCCTGCCCTAACATACGCTTCAGAGACCTGGGCTATGCGAAAGCAGGATGAACACGCGATCAGCGTCGCGCAGCGTGGAATCGAGAGGACGATGCTCGGAGTGACACGACTCACGCAAGTGAGAGAAGGCCTCCGGAGTTCCGAGCTTTGCCGACGTTCGAAGATCGGAGACGCTGTCGCGTGGGCCAAGTTGTCGAAAATTAGGTGGGCCGGCCACGTAATGCGCTTCGCAGACACCCGCTGGACGAGAGCCGTTACCGACTGGATTCCGCGGGATGTCAAGAGAACACTGGGACGCCCACCAACGCGTTGGTCGGACTTCTTCGTGAAAGCGCTGAACGACCGATATGACGCTCTTCGTGTCCCTCGAGCGAGGAGGATCCATTGGACCACTCTGGCACGCGACAGGGACGAATGGAGACGCTGCTGGCGCCCGCTCGAGCAAGTCGATGATCAACGGGACGACAGGTGATACAGGTGACAGGTGATTCCGAAATCAACCCTTTCCTAAGTGACCTTCCTTGTGATCAGCGAGGTCATGCTTAAATTTCTTCTTTTTTGAAAAATTAAGATTATTACACCCGAAGTGAACGATGCCTAGAGATAAGATGCAGCTTTGGGAAAAATATATAGTCAAAAACCAAGTCTTTCCTAAGCGATCTTCCTTGTGATCAGGCGAGGTCATGCTCAATTTTTTTAAATAAAGATTTTTACACCTGAAGGAAACGATGTCTAGTGCTGAGATGTAGCTTTACAAACGCTCAGTCTTTTGTTGATACATAATAAAAAATGCAGCTTATCTGGAGCTATTTTCGGCGAGATCAAAAAAGATGGGTGACTGGTCGATCGCTCGTCGAAGTGATTGGAAGGTGCTGTGCTTGTATTCTGTTCAACCGATCGTAACTCGTTCAGTTTTGAGAGTTATGCAAATGCGGGTAGCATACAGAAAACTAGAAAAATTCTCTTTCTGAAGATTACAGAATCTTTTCAAAAAAGGCATCTTCAAGCGCGGCCGAAAGGATGCAGTTTTTGCTCGAAAAAATTGGGAAAAATACAAAAACGGGCATAACTCGCTTACTTCTGGCTAAGAGTTGTGCAAACCCTGGCGGCATTCAGGAAACTAGAAAAACTGCTCTAACTGCTCTATCTTAGGTCGCAAAATCAAATTTGGAAAAATGATCTTCATGCGCGGCCGGGCGGGGGGGGGGGGATTTTTCTGCGATTTTTGCGGAAATACTTGCCGAAAATCGCAGGCGCCCGGCCGCGCATGAAGATGCCTTTTTTGAAAAGCGGTTTTGTGATTGTCAGAAAGAGCCTTTTCCCTGGTTTCCTGAATGATAATCTAAAAGAGCATTTTTTCTAGCTTTTTGAATGCCGCTCGCATTTGCCCATTTCTCAAAAATAAGTCCTACGATCGTTTAAGTGCCATCAACTTCGTAAGACCTCTCCTTCCTGCGACGTTGCAGATTGCAATTACCCGCACTTAAACCATCATAACTCGCTTAATTCTGAGAACTGTTCAAATACGGGCGGCGCTTAGAAATCTAGAAAGAGTTATCTATTTTACGGATACAAAATCAAATTTTGAAAAAGGGCCGAGGGAGTGCGATTTCTCTGCGATTTTTGGCAAAAATCAAAAAAAAAGATACAAGATTTTTGGAAAAAAGTACAGCACCTTCCAATCACTTCGACGAGCGATCGACCAGTCACCCATCTTTTTTGATCTCACCGAAAATAGCTCTAGACGAGCTGTATCTTTTATTATGTATCAACCAAAGATTGAGCGTTTGTAAAGCTACATCTCAGCACTAGACATCGTTTCCTTCAGGTGTAAGATCTTTATTTTAAAAAATTGAGCATGACCTCGCTAATCACAAGGAAGATCGCTTAAGAAAGGGTTGATCTTGGAATATATATATATAATAAAATTACCGTTTTCTAAATCTCATATCTCTGCTAGCAATCGATTTCCTCAGGTAGAAATTCTTAATTTTTGGAAAAAAGGAAAATTTCAAGCATGACCTCACCTGATAGCGAGCAAGATCGCCTAGCAAAAACGTGAATTTTTGAACAAGTGCTGAATAAAAGCTGTTCTGCTGTGGGCTCCAGTTTCAGCTCCAGTGGTAGCCTTGTTCAGGAAATATTTTATTTTTGCAAAAATTCAGTATAGGAAGATCACTCCACCTGATCGGAAGGGTTACTTAGGAGAGGCCTGACTTTTCCTGCTGCAAATTGAAGGATAAATTTCGGTAGGGTCCATTTCCGGCTTCAGTAGTTACACCTCTCAACTAAAATGTGTCGAGTCGTCTCTGGCTAAACTGAGCCGCAGTCGGTTCATTTCGGCTATTTTAAAAACTGCTTCAAAAATTTATTACCTAATGCAATAACTGTGCAAATCCAAATGACGACGTCTGCTTTTCGTAGAAGACGTCGCTGCCATGTCTAAAAAATCTTTATTTAATTGATTTATTTGCTTCAAAACTTTATTCATTGAATAATAATAGTAATAATAATAATATGAATAAATTTATTATGTACAGACCTTCGCTTACAATGCTTGCGAAAGAACGAAATCTTCGAAGAATTTTGTCCCAGGAACCAAGTCGAAGTACGACCCCCCTGCGATTGTCGCACCTCACGCTTGAGCCTTGCGCGGGGTAGTGGCTCCTGTTCGTCAGGTGCGACGTCGTTGGTTTGGTTCCCATCGCTTTCGGTTTTTTTTGCAAATCGTAACTTATCTTCGAAATGAGCTCTTGTTCTGAATTATGACGCGAGCCTGATTAAATAGACGGGAAAACTACCTAAACGTTTGTGAACATTCTTTAAGGCAAAAAACTGCACATTTTTATTTACTTTTATTTTTATTTCATTTATTTATTTATTTATTGTGACATTTTTATTTACTATTTTGCACAAATAGAGTCCAATTCCTATACTGAACAACTGGAGGCGTTTCCAGCAACCTTGGTATTCATGGAACAAAACAAAAAAATGTGTGCGGCAGACATATTGCTCGCGCACTGCACATCTTATACATGCAGCCTCTCTACCACCAGCAACGAAACAGGCAATTGTAGCAAGATCAAACAAATATTCACCAGGATTGACAAACACAACTGGGTGATCATCAGTGTAACCTACCTTATGCTGTGAGAGTTTCAAAAAGTTTGGAAACTTATGGGCACAAAACATGCGGTAGATCTGCGATGGAACCTTCAGAAGGTTGTCTCTCTGGGTATATTGAACTCCCCGCTATTTGCCATGGCGACCTGACCCTTTTCGTAACGTTTTTCATCGAGCCGAAGAAAAAATGTCTAGAGGTTGAATCACCTGTATAGCCACCGCAGGAATATTGCGCACAGTGATTTGGCTGCTTGTGAGGATGCCCACAAACGTAAATCAGTAAGATTATTAAGACTAAGATAGTAGGATATATATGTACTGGTGGAAGTTAAGACTTCCTGTTGAAACGCACCGCTACTGATTGTTCGGCGTTACGTTCAACTAGCTTTTCAAGTTATCCGGAAATCGTTTTCTTTTTTCCTTTTCCTCCTAATCGTTTTCTTTTATTACCAATTCATTTTCAGCTTTGTTATGTTATTGTATTCGGCACATTTTCTGTTCTTATCCTTCTTTTCGAGTCGAAGGAGGCGCGCAATTCTCCAGGTATGTATTTCCATCGCAGAGTGATACAAGCTTGCAGAATGTAAATGTTCATATAAGGAGCATCGGAAGGATTGAAATAAGTGGCTTGCGAGCAGTACAGCGTGGGGAAGCCATGTGCACTAGCTGCAGTTGCGAATGCTGTTTCCTCATGAAGGTTAAATCGTAGCGGCTTGAGACTACAATACCGCTCATAACTAGTGTCGCAGTTTCCGTCGCCGACGCCCCGTCGGGCAAGAGCGTTGGAATCGTTTCTAGTGTGCTTACCGTAGAGCTGAATAGATCACTGAAACCATCTCTGGGCTAATTATGGGGTGGATACATACTTTTGATACGCACTGTACAAAGCAGACTATGCCCTACAAAAGTGCTCGGGCCTCTAAAATATTTGTTTCCTCTAACCGTAAGATAGGTTTTCTCCAAGATATTAGTCTAATAGGGCGCGTGTAGCGCAGTCGGAGGAGGCGCGACTGTCGCGTGCACACGATACCAGGTTCCTGGTTCGGATTTCCCGCCCAGGCCAACCAAGCCTTCCATCCCTCCGGGGTCGGTGAATTGGTACCAGACTTGTCTGGGAAGGATAGAGCGCTGACTTGTTCATCGGCTGGCCACCGCAAGTCATTGTATGGCCAAATACGCATTCATGTCGCCTCCACGACATCCCGTAGAAGTAGAATGTGCTGGCACATCCCAGAAGGGATTGAGTAACGCCGTCCTTTATCGTTTTATTATTAGTCTAATATAGCAAAACCAAGACGTAGACCTATTTCCATGTATTTGTAGAGCATCACGGCGCGCTCACAGGACAACCTTGTTCGCATAGACAAAAATAAATCAAGTGTTCCAGTTTGGAGTGGGGCTTGTGGCGCATTCCAGAGAGATAACCAATATTCCTTGATACTCAAGCGGCTTGTTTGCTTCATGATGTACGGAAGTAAAGCAGATATTATACATCAGTAGTGCAGTAGAACAGGGAATGCTGGGTAGACCACTAATTAGTGCACTAGATCAAGACAAATGTATGCAGAGGGCGTCTCAAAAATGCTATGACCGCTCGAATAGACACGAAATTTTTACTCCTTCAGCAACATGAAAGCTTTGTAGTTTATCCCGAAAAGCGGAAAAACGGAAATTCTACAGTGGCTTCGGTGGTGAAATCGCTATGGCTGTCTCCCATGTGTTGCAATGTGCACCCGATTGCTAGTATAAATGCCAGTGTTTTATAGTTGGTATGCACGACGCCCTCCGGTCTACCATTCTTTAGCCTACGATTGCTTACAAAACACTGAGTCTGAACTACCGCTCTGAAATACACCCACAGGCGGAAAAATTGGGTAGCCACAGTATTTCTTGATAGGGACCAAAGTTTCAAGTCTAACCACCTGGTAAGACGTTCCAAGATTTTTGGCAAAAGAAGTCGTGGATTAAGGAACGTTCGGCAAAGGTTCTCGTGTCCACATAGGTTGCATGCTGATATTGAAGATACGATTGTGGAGTCGAAGGTGCGACTGATAGGAAATGCTGAGATAATTGAGTGGTCATGACGCAATCCACCATTCTCAACTGCAACATAACATTTTGAGGCACTGTGAGATAAGCAACTTCCCTCTTAATGGAGACTGCCGTGGCTACCTAGCTTCTAAGTTCATCCCAGAACATTGGTTCATCAGTTTCGAAATTAATTATGAGTGATGGCTGCTTTAAAAAAAGATTTTCAAAAGCGAAATGTAAAAATCAAACATGTTGTGACTCCATCACTTCGTATAAGTAACATTTACACAGCCAATCAAGCAAATATGCAACGTTTTGAATAATGCATGGGGAAACTCAATGTCAAACCAAATGGGAGACTTTCTGTTTTCTGCTTCTCAAAAAATACTATTCCGAGTTTCGTCTATGCGCGAGGATCAAAGGTGTCGCCACTTGGCCAAGTCATCAAAAATTAGGTGAACTAACTAATATTATGGAAATCTCGCTTATGCTTGCGAAATTGAAGCCGTTACTGGCCGAATTCGGCGAGATCGAACAACACCACTACACCCGCAAGCACGATTAAACGTCTTCCTGAAAACCGCTACAGACAAAAATCCATGAAACCCTCAAAAGCGGTGAGTTCGTAAACATGTAAGCATAGTTTTGCTCTAGAAATTTCAACATACAAGTGAAACAAAGAGGGGTAGCACATAAATAAATAACTGAATGTCGCCAAGACCAAGAATACTTCCAAAGTAGTCGATCGATTAGACATTACCCATTCCTATGGACATAGCAAAGGCTGCCTAGTGCCGCTGGGCCTCGCATATGGGCAGGAGGGGCATGTTTAGTTGTCCCAAGCGGCAACCGCCGGTGTCAGGTCGCGGATCGCTGCACCAGAACTTGGAAGAACATGGTGCAGAAGGTGAAAATATCGACCACTTCCAATTTTTACAATTTTACGTTGGTGGACAGCCCTTTCTGTAGTGGAGGAGACAGTCCAGATCAATTTTGAGCAGAAGTTGTGCAACGAAGTCATCGAGAAAATAAATTCTCTCTTAAACCTCCGTCGAGAGCGGGTATTTTAAGTGTCTGTTTCAACCGCGACAAAATCTCATTGCTTCTGAACAAGATCTAGTTCTAAAGTGCTGCTCGTCGACTGTGTATCATGACAAGCCCAATTCCGCAGCTGAAACCATAAAAACGTTACCGATCGTCCACATGAGAAATGCAAACAAAATAGTGCCTTGCAGTAGGGCTAGAGAAGGCATATCTAGTGATTATTCAGTGCTCAAAATACGGTATTGTTCAGTTCGAAAGGTTTGATTACTTTTTGGACTCCGTAGACTAGGCCATTGTTGGCGCGTGCTCTGAAATAGGGTATGAGGTCGCATTGTTGAATGACATCGTTTTCTTGCCAATTGATGGATCGTTGCGGTCGTCCAAAGGTAATGGTGCTTCCTATCAAAATAATGGAAATTGTTGTGCGGGTTCAGATTTTGTATCAGAAATAGACAAATCCATGTTTCGAGCGAATACTCGGCAGGAGTGCAGGTTTCCAAGCAATTAAGGATCCGTATCCTATGGGCGTAATTATCTCGAGCCAGCAAGACTGCCGCTGCGGCAATATGTCGAACAACTTTTTTGAATATATGCATAGCTGAAATTTTTTAACATCACCGTAAAACTGAGTTTACGGAGACTCCGAATATTCCCTATTTTATAACTGTAATGATGTCATAACTTTCTTCACTTTCACTTTTTTCACGGTCACTTTGACCACATTTAAGAAAGCTATAAAAAATCCACTTAAGCCAACGTAACTATGTCAGATTTGATGCGATATCAGCACTGTCTCGATTTTTGAGATCGAAGAGATGGTTTCAGTGATCTTTTCAGCTCTTCGGTAAGCGCACAATGAACGATTCCGATGCTTTGCGACGCTCCTGCGCGACAGAGCGTCGGTGACGCGAAATGCGACACTAGTTACGAGCGGTACTGTATTTGACGCACTTATTTTTGGCGTACTACGCTGGAGGTATCAAAATATTATGAGCGCTGACAGTATAGTAGATTGTCGTAAATATATTTGTGCTAACCATAAGAACGTTATCGAAATTTCGCACTTCGCCACAATTTCCGGGCAGGGTCAAGCTCTAGGATCCAGAATCGAAAGGGGTCGCACAGTGACGTCGTTTTTTGGTGGGAATGGGGGAGTTCATGCTGCCTCTTGGTTTTGGGGAGGACTGCCTCCTAATTTTTCTAGCTTCTAAATGATATATGTGTTCCTTAGTAAGTTGCTCTCGTCACGTGTAGCTTCGACATTGAAAAACAAGCTGTTCTGTCCAGGTATGGCTTTGACATTGTAGATTCGCACACAGCTTGGTTCGCAGGAGACATGTTATATTCACAGCTTTGAGACCTTCAACGTTTTGAATGTTGATTGTTGCACAGGAACAAATAAAGGAATTCTGATGTACCAGGCTGTCCAATAATTCCTGTCCGAAAAATTTCAAAATTCTATAATTTTCCTTAGAAGTGTTATAATATCAGGCAAGTGTAAAAACCTTCTAGAAGGTTCTACAGAGTTCCACGCTAGGAGTATATAAGGCGCAATCGCCGCGTCTAGCTACCAGTACAAGCTAAAATGGACCAAGGTCGAATTCTTACGTTCGTGTACTACGAGTGGCTGCTGGGCAACGACACGGGCACCGCGGTCGCCAACATCTGCAGAGCGTGCAAGGAGGATGCAGTGTCCCAACGCACAGTCAGGCGCTGGTTCAATCGTTGCGAGAGCGGCGACACGAGCATCGAGGACAGGGAACACCCGCTTAAGATCATGCTCTGCTGCTGGTGGGACGTCAAGGGCATGCTGTACTTCGAGCTGCTCCCGCAAGGCAGGACGGTCACCGCCTCCATCTACACCGATCAGCTCGAGAAACTAGTCGCCGCCATCCGAGAAAAGCGTCCCCGACGGGCCTCGGTCCACCTGCTGCACGACAACGCGCGCCCCCACGTGGCGAAGGAGACCCAGCAGAAGTTGGCGACGCTCGGCTGGGAGACGGTTGACCATCCGCCGAATTCCCCGGACCTCGTTCCCTCCGACTACCACTTGTTCCGCCCGCTGAAGCACCATTTGGCCGGAAGAAAATTCACCAACTACGACAACCTCAAATCCGACATCGCGGACTTCTTCGAGTCGCAGCCCCCGGAGTTCTGGGCGAAGGGCATCGGCGACCTGCCCAATGTATGGGGCACTGTTGTGGATGACTGTGGTGATTATATTGTTGATAAGACTTGTTTTTCAATAAAGTTGAAAAAAATTAAAAATGGTGAAATTTTCGGACAAGAATTATTGGACAGCCTGATAGTTTTCGAAATAATCACGAGCTCAACGTTCTCCGAATTTTGGAGGATGTCATTGACATGACGTAATTTTCTACCTGAAGAAATGACACGTTAAATGGTAATGGTGACATAAGCGGTTCCCCTACAGGAATTTTTTGAAGCGCTCTTCAAGTTGATGATGGAGTCGCTGCCGAAGAATTTACGCAGATAAATTTCACACATCTGAAGGAAACAACAACAGAGAGTGTAACTGTACCCCATAAAATTTTAAGCCCTGATTGTTGTGCATTAAAAACCTGATTCTCACACTGCGACCTTCAATATGGTTACGATGGGGTCGTTTTCAAATTGTCATGAAAATAAAATTACCTTCTACATACCGGACACGCCTTTTGAATAGACGCCGCAAAAACCGAGATTTTGTGGTTCCTTTACTGGTTCCCTCTTTAAAGGTCTACCCTTCGCCGATCTCCATTACTGGTTCCACCCTCACTGGTCCCCCTTTAGTAGTCCCCCGTCACTAGTCGCCCCTTCATTGCTCAACCCTTTTCCGGTCTATTTGATAAAACTCGCCAAAATTCACTCGTTTGAATAGCCAAGAGCATATTTGAGATCAGGAACTCGAGCTCTATCGTTTGGTATACATTTTTCATATGGAGCAGGAAAATGTCCGAAATTGAAAACTTGCGCTCTATTGCGAATGGCGGTCGCGGACGAGTTGTCGGTCGCAATCCGTCGAAAACCGTTGCGTGCTCACAATTCCTCTAATTTGAGTTTTTTTTTGAGAAGCGGTTGGTGCCGTTCTGTTTGCCTCTTCGAGATCTACACAGACGTATATACAGCTTTACCAGATCACCGCATTCTCGCAGTGGGTGGCCAAAACGAATGAGTGGAACAGGCACTTTGCGATTGGAGCAGCATAATTCCCAGGACTTGCATGTTTTCGGAGTATAGCGAGCATGGCCTGCATCGCCAGTGCTCTGTCATGCCAGGTATTCCCCGAGAGTGCGCCGTGCAGAATGCAAATAGGATCGAACCTATCAATCGGGTTGCCAATTTAGTGAGAGTTTGAGGAGTTTTATATAAATTCTCATCTACTCAGGAATTGCTGTACCCTGTCCCTGCGAAACTTTGGAGTGCGCAGTACACAAAGCATACAGGATCGAACCTATCAATCGAGTGGAGGCGAGCGCTCCCAAATTGCACCGCGAGCGTGTTGTGAGCGCAATAACTCTGCCAAGCTTGAATCTTTCCGGCTGAAACTTGTGGATTTTGTAGGCAGTAGAAAATTCAAGGAGCGTTTTGAAACGTAGCGATGTAGCTTAATGCGGACAATGTTACAGCGATGCGAAAATGCAGTTTAGCCTTGTGTGACACGATTTTTTTTCGAGTTCAGTCGACTACTGCGGGAAGACGAAGCGAGCTAACGCTATGCAAATCCGTGTACGAGCAGAGCACTGAAGGCGCTTTACGATGACATTGTTGCAACTGCCCAGATGCCTAAACTGCTTTAGCCACATCTGCCATTTTAGAGCGGCGGAGGGCAGCGGTGAAGTTTCTTCAACCTTACTCGCCCATATTTGAGTTCTCGACACTCTCAATGGCACCTTTCTGTTCAGCTCGAAAAGTTCTACCGAATGGAACATTCTCGACCAATTCTGGAGGAATCGATTTTTGACAATTTCGCATCGAAGACGAGGGCGCTTTAGGCCAGATGGACGATGACGTCATCGAAAATCGATATTTTTTCGAGTTTCTTTCGGACCAAAGACCGAAAGAAACTTCACCGCTGCCCTCCGCTGCTCGAAAACGGCAGATGGGGCTAAAGCAGCTTCGTCATCTGAGGAGTTGCGAGCACGTCGTTGTAAAGTTCTTTCGGTCTCGTGCTTGCTTACGCATTCGCAGGCCTTGAGCTCATCGCGTCTTCCCACAGTGGTCGAATGAATTTGAAAAAAAAATGTGTCACACAAGGCTAGCCTGCATTTTCGCACCGCTGTGACTTTGTCCACTCATAAGCTACATCGCTACGTTTCAAAGCGCTCCTTGAACTTTCTACTGCCTACAAAGTCCACAAGTTTCTAGCGGAACGATCCGAACTTGTCAGAGTTATTGCGCTCAGAACACGCCCGCGGTGCCACTTGCAAGCTGTGGCGCTCAGCCGATTGATAGGTTCGATCCTATATGCGTTGTGCACCGCGCACTCCAAAGTCTCGCCGGAACAGAGTACAGCAATTCCAGAGTAGGGCGGCTGAAAATTTCTTCAAAAGTCCTCAACCTCTCAACCACAAGCTGTCGCGCCAACCCGATTGATAGGTTCGATCCTATATGCATTGTGCATTGCGCATTCTCGGGGGATTCCTGGCATGACAGAGCACTGGGGTCGCAGGCCATGCTTGAGACGCTCCGCAAACATGCAAGTCCTGGGAAGTATGCTACTCCAATCGCAGAGAGCCTGTTCCACTCATTTGTTTTGGCCACCCACTGCGAGAATGCGGTGATCTGGTAAAGCTGTATATACGTTTGTGTAGATCTCGAAGAGACGAATCAAACGGTACCAACAGTATCTCAGAAAGCCTCAATTTTGAGGAATTGTGAGCACGCAACGGTTTTCGATGGTTTGTGACCGACAACTCGTCCACGACCGCCTTTCGCAATAGAACGCAAGTTTTCAGTTTCGGACATTTTCATGGCTCCATATGAAATGTGTATACCAAACGATAAATCTCAAGCTCCCAAGCTCAAATATGCTCTTGGTTATTCAAACGAGTGACTTTTTGGCGAGTTTCATCAAGAAGACACAAAAACCGCAAAATCGCGGTTTTTGCGGCGTCTATTCAGAAGACGCGTCTGGTACTGGACCTTAAGCAAACGACTTGTATAAATGAAATTTTGCCACATAAAGTATCACTCCCTCATTAACACACAGTTAAAAGGTCATTTATTTCCGAAATGATCCTACAGTATATCATTGGTCTCGATTTTGCAAAGTAATCCGAAAAAAGTGTCCTGAAAATCGAACGCCCTCCCAGGCCAGCATAGAAGATGCCACTTTTAGAACCTGCTCCTTGGCACATGGAATTCACATTTCCTCTAATTTTCAATGCGTGGTTTTTCAGAGATTTCTAAAGCTCTCCGAGTTATGATAGTTTTAGCGCCAGTAACTGCGTGGTCTGATGTCGTGGGTCGGATGCGAAGGATCGACTTGTTACGGAAATATTTTTTTCCCATCGGAAGTGATATGCATATATCAGAAAACGAAACTACACCATAGATATTCTAAGACCTGACTACCTAACAGCAAAGAAACATGCTTCTATGATCTTCTAATGATTAGTGGTTCGATTTTTGGTCCTTTTCGGCAAAAATCGACTAAAGAACGAGCCGTCCATGCTCATAAAGACACTATAGTATTTTTTGAAGCTGCTTTTAGGAATTTCGGATTGCCTTTTCTTCTATTTCCAAATCGCAATTAGTTTTTCAGAGAATCCAAAAACTCTCCGAGTTATAACCGTTCCGTGTTATAAACGTTCGACACACTCATCGCATCGCACGCACAGCCTTCGCTAGTGAGGAAAATAACTTTTTCATCTGATGGAGTCAAAGGATGAAAATGTGTCATTTAGAATTTCGACTCTTGTTTATTATGCATTAACCCTTTCACGGCACGCGCGACTTTGACATGACTGTCGCGTGGGACAGCGCGTATTTTGCTCGCGCGCCGAGTGTCCGACGACGTCGACGGACAATGTCCTAGGGAGCGCACAAAATTTTCCGGCCTCTCATGGACGAGGGATATAATACGCGATGTGAATATATCAGCAACCAAAGAAGACTCCTGAGGGCAATGTTATATGTACATACCAGTAAACTGTGATTTGTATTATTATACCATCAAGAAATCAAAAAATTGCTGATGAAGTATTTTTATAATGGTGTCCCATGGCGTCGTTTCTTCCATTTTTGTTAGATATGGATAAAACGCTAACCAATGAAGTTTTCCTCCATGACCATCTTGATCATATATACTAGTGAACTCAGTGATTAATATTGTACTATTAAATGTTTAATAACTTTCCATGAACTGTTTTTATGAGGGTGTCCGACGACGTCGTCGGACAATGTCGTGAAGGGGTTAACGAAATCAAGCCTTTCTGCAGCGACCTTCGTGATTATGGAGAATTTAATATTTTCGGCGTTCTTTTGTCGTCGAACCATGCAAATTCAAGACATCCGATTATATAAAAGATCAGTTCATAAAATCATGGTTTTTTCACCTTGTGTCATCCAAGCTTAAAATTTTATTTGGCAAAAATTGATCTGCTTCTTGTAAAAAGAAATTATTTTCATGAAAAAAGACTGAATACGACCTCCCACCTAATCATGTCAGCTATCGTAGTGGAAAAGCTTGCTTTTTCAACAATAATCATCGCTTGAAATATTATAGGGCACAGTCTTTTTATGTTGTTTCCTTCAGAAGGGAGAAATTTATCTCCGAGACAATTCTTCGGCTACGGCTCTACATATGATTAATCTGAAAAAAAGCTTCAGAAAAAAACTTGTAGGGAAAGCACTTAAGTCACGATTAGCAATTAATACTTTAAATTCCATAGAATACAATCCTTGACGCAGAGTTGTTGCTGAGAAGAAAGTGCCCGAGAGCTGGCAGCAAAGCACGACCAACCCGATTTGAAAGAAGAAGGACAGTCCTGTGGACTGCGCTACATACTGTCCAATTCGCTTTCTTTTGCACACCATGAAAATCTTTGAGGGAATTGTCCATGGACGTATCCCGGGTGTCCTTTCCTCGAATCAGTGTGGTTTCGTCTCTGGCTGTGGTACCATTGATGCCACTTTAACGCCGTTCCTCTTCTGCAGACAAGCACCACGAGAAACAGAAGCGGGTGCGTTTTGTCTTCCTGGACTTGGAGAAGGCCTTCGACAGCGTTCCGCGAGATCTCATATGGTACGCGTTGTGACGACCGGCGTCCGTGAAGAGCTTATTGAATGGATGCGCATCCTCTACTCGTGCCCAATAAACAGAGTGCGAGCGCCAGCAGGCACCTCGATGGAATTTTCTGTGGGTTTCCACTAGGGATCTGCGCTATATCCACTGCTCTTCGTGGTCGTCATGGACGAAATTACACACGATGCCCAAAGTGGAGCTCCTTGGACGCTAGTGTGGCATTGTTCGGACTCAAGCTAAACATCAAAAAGACGGAATACTTGACGACGGATGTGAATGAGCACGGATCTATTAAGATCAATGGTACCGAGTTCTCTCGAGTTACTTCTTTCAAATTTCTTGTGATCAATAGTCGCGTCCGGTGGCAGCCTAAAGTTGGAGGTGAATGCGCGCGTGAGTGCAGCCTGGTCCAAATGGGCTCGTTGACGGGCGTGCTGTGCGACACGTCATATAAAATGTCAAATCAAAGATTTATAGAAGAGTCGTCCGCCCAGTAGTGACGTATGGCGCCGAGTGCTAGCCCGTGACCAAGGAAACTGAAAGCCGCCTCATTGTAATGGAGACGAAGATGTTAAGGTGACGGTCGGAGTAACGCGATTGGACCGCGTTCGCAGCACCATATGACAAAGGTTAGGTGTAGACCCGATAGCCGACAAGTTGCGTGAAACTCATCTACTATGGTACTGTCACTTCCTTCGCGCTTACAACGACACTGTCCGTAAGGTTGGCCTGAACCTTGGGGTCCCTGGAAAGCGGCCATAAGGCGCCCGAGGCAACGTCGACTGGATCGTTGCACTTGGACATGAAGATAGCTGGTGCGCATACCGATCTGGCATTTGATCGGAGAATTGGTATCACTCGTCAGAGGAGCAGACCCTTCTAGCAAGCGGGACATACGCTAATGAAAATTATGATGGATTCTGTAGTTCCTGGCACTCCTCTATTTTTATTGTTTATTCATTCATCGGTCATTCTTAGGGAAGATTATACGTTTTTGGGTTTGAAATTTTCATTGGGCGCTGATCTCTGATTGAAATACTTCTTGATAGTGGAGAACAATCTAGGCTGTGTAGAATTCGGAGACCTACTACATGCAACGGTCCAATATAGTGGTCTCCTTACGCTGTATTGCGTTTACAGTAATCATTTGTATAAGCGGCAGTTAAACGAAATGCTATCACTGTCGAGTATTGTGACACAAACCAAATAAGGAGCATAGCACGTATGGCAAAACCACCTATCTGTTTTACTCCACTTCTTTTTAGAAGGCATTGCAACGGTTATCGCACTGGTTACTATCACTCTCTGTGAGTTTCTTTCTTACGTTTCTTACGTCCTTGAACGGCGCTTCCCTTTCTATTTATCAATTATGCATGCACAAATATAAATATAATAGCATAGCCTTTCTCCAAGTTATAAAGCAGCAACAAAATTGTGCATATGCGTTCCCCCCCCCAACCGAAAAACCAATCTGAAATGACTATTGACTATTACAATTTATTAGGTTGATCGGAAAGTCTTGATAGGGTTCTCTTCACAGGTCCAGAACATTCACTTTTGATTGATATCCATGATCTTCCATGTGGTAGTCGTGGACCATTCTAGAAGCTTCTCTGCAACAGATACGTAAGCGCGCATGGATTCCTCGGGTAGTTTAATATCAATTTCACAAGAGTATTTTCGTGCCATCACTTTGTATGGGTTGCGCCGCGGCACTGGAACGTCGGCAGCAGTCCACAACATCAACAGCAATTTGAGGGAAGACCCCATTGCCATCAACACTGTCAACCGCTGGTTCGCTTTCTAGTTCGCAAAGGGGACACGGACTTCAATCGGTCGGGGCGCCCCCAAGAAGTATAAAGTTCCGCTGTTTTCGACGCTGTCAAGGAGGATTCGGGGGCTCCTAAGCTGTTTCCTTTCACCCATACCTGGTCGGACAGTATTAGTATAGAAGTGATTTGAATCAGAACATAGCATGATTTCTGAGCATTTTACTTTTATGCTGGCTCGACGGAAATTGCCCAAACCCAACCCCATAACTAACCACCCTCCTTCGCTTTTATGATAAACTATATACCATTATGTTCTGAACCGCTAGGACTCGTTGTGTTTTCGTCGCGTTATCGCAGCTCAGCCGCGGACAGCGACATCTCGGCCGAGGGGCGCCGCCAAAATTGAGTAAACGTTCCGTACCTTTACCGTCGCAGTCTTGTGACAACTCGGATGTATCCTATCTACAGTCGTCGGGACCTCCAAACGTTCGCTAAGGAAAAGTTCTGGCTCAATGAATCCCGCATGGTTTGTACGATAGCATGTGGTTCACCCGCGTTTCATCTATCAGTCTCTCCTTCTCCGCTCGCCTGGCGAGGAGTTTCTGGAAGAACTAGTCACCGGAGATGAAAACGTTTTTTCTACGACTCCAACGTACAATGTCGCTTGGTTACGCTGAGAAAAAGAGACGCACTCAAGTCGGACGCTAGCCGACTTCTTCGACTCTCGGTGTCCCCAGTTTTGGGAAAAAGGGATGACTGACCTGTCCAGTAGGTGGACCACTGTGGTGACTAGCAATGGTGATTATATTGTTGATTGAGCTGTTTTGTATGCGGAATAAGGAAACAAAGAACAAAAAATGAAATTCTATCAAGACTTTCGGGACAACCTATCATATAATCCAGGTTATAACCTCGCGCAGAGTGTCTGTCCAATAACAACTGCTACAATAGCTTGCTATTAAAACTGCGAACCCGTTGAAGCGGGAAAAAGTGATGCGAATGAAACGCTCTCACCTTCGCCTTGAATTTGTGCCGCTTCAGAGTTCTTGAATTTTATTCAAGAACTCTGAACTCTGAAGCGGCACAACCATATGATATGACACGACATGTTGGTGCGTGGCCTGTCACGAGAGTCTGTCGCCTCTACTGGATTTTCCTTATTCAACTCACAACGAAAGGATGCGCGTTCAGCATCTCCAACAGAGAAATGGGAACGGAGTTGGAGGCCCTTTTAACTACGACATACTGGCGTGAGTCGAGCAATCGAAGAGGCTGTGCGCGAGTAGGCTGCGATGACAGCTAGTGGCCGAGCAGTGATCGCGCAGTTAATAGAGGCATCGCAAGGAGAGAAGCGGGAATTGTCGCTCGGCTCGCAGTTAATGCGGAATCGTTACTCCTGAAGAAGATCCGTCACACCTAATCAAAGCTCTCCATGTAAAATTGCAACGAAAAGGTTGCCATTAATTAGTTCATATTCATTTCACTACTGTACTTTCACGACTACAGAGGTCGAAAAAACTTTCACCCATAATTCCACCCAGACTTCGTCCAACGTGGTTATTTTGAGTGCGGATTTTGAATATGATATTTTTAAGGCTGAGATAGGTACGGTGTGTAGAAACGTTGACTTTTCTGCCGATCCGAACCTAATTAGCGCGTTTTCCGAGCGCAGGAATATTAAAAATGTTTATTATCACAATACAATAAGATCAGAAGGCGGAATAAAACAGCACAGACGGACGGCAGGGCACACTAAGTGGCTTCGGTCACGACCACGGAAGAGAACCTCCATAGAAAACGGCTAATGACTCCAGAACTCCTAATTCGCCACGAGGGCAATCAACATGAAGGTTCGCTAAAACTCTTGGCGCCTAAGCACCACCAACGAAGAAGACGAGAAGCCGGCCCCACTAGGTCCCAGCGCCTTTACAGAGGGCTGTCTACTTTCTTCCCACTTCTCACATCTTACTTGGCCGCGCCTAGATTTGCCGCATGATTTTTACTGCAAACCTCTGTCCACCCACATTCCTCCACTGCACAACCTGTATCCACCATAGCGAGAGATAGCTGGTCAGAAGCGCTACTGCGCCCGCCTCCTTAGCGGAGGTCTTCCGTGGAGAGGGGAGGGCTTGACCTCCAGGGTCGGATTCATCAACGATTTACATAACTTTAACAGAGAACTCACAGCGGAAACCTCAGATAACGCAGCTTATCGCTCACCGTATTGCTTGATTGGCCGCGTTGTCTGAGTTTTCCGCTGTGAATTCTCTGTTAAGGTTATGTAAGTCGTTGATGAATCCGCCCCCTGGTCTGCCTAGCCTCATTACCACACGCATCAACCTTTAAAAGTTCGGTCGATTACGGTGTTATGAGAAGTAAGGGTGGTGGGGTCAGAACCAACACCAACAGTGGACCTCATAAGTGTTCAACGCCTTAAATAGCTAATAGGCTTATTAGGTGAAGTTTGGAAGAAATCAATGTTCATGACGCACCACCCTCACTCCCTTACTGCCGTAACATAATAAACCGGACCTTTGTCCGAATGATATATGGCAGCATGGACACGAAAACAAAGCAGGTCTCCTTTCTGATTGCTTCTTTCGCTGCGACTTTGCATGAAGAGCTTCGACTCGATTTTTGGATGTTTCTAAGAAGTCCAGATGCCGAGCACCACCTACGAGTCGAACCCAAACCCCGTTACTCACCTCAGCGATTAGTGTTGCGCAGCGAGGAATCAAGAGAACGATGCTCAGACGACACGATTTACGCAAGGGAGAGAGAGCCTCCGCAGTTTCGTCCTTTGTCGGCATTTGAATAACAGATTCGTTGTTGCATGGATCAAATCGCGGAAAATTAGCTGGGCCGGCCACGAAGAGCGATCCATACATGTTATGGGCGACAGCCGTAACCAACTGGACAGCGCGAGATGTCAAATGAACACTAAACCGCTCAGCAACGCGTTGATCGAACTTCTCCGCGTAAGTTCTGGACGAACGATGCCTACCTCAACTCTCCATGGAGCAATACTAAAAAAAGCCCATTTTCATTGCTTTAAAAATATTATTCCTCTTCAGTAAAGCAAAATCTAAGAACGTGCTTAAGAAAAAACTGGCAGCAGTATTTCCTGCCTGAGAAAAATATGTATAGTTATTTTTTTGCCTTGAGATGCCGTCATTTTTCACATAGTTGCCTTTAGAATAGCGTGTTAAGCTGTCAGCGAGGGTAAATCCACAGTGCTAATGAAAAATAGCCTGTCGTCAGCCAATGCGATCTAACAAATTTTTTGTTCACAGAAGAAAGACCGCTACAATCAGGCGCGAACATCATAATAGAGAACGCGCTTACGCATGTGGTCCTTATCGACGACTTTTCAGTAGCCTTCTGTGGGTGTTATATGGCGAATACGCTCAGGGTTAACTACAGCTAGGAGCAGAACCTGTCCAATGAAGAAAGAAACACTCAGAATCTCTACGAAACCATAATAAATGAGTTTTCAAAGAAGCGTATACGTTTTAACACTAAATTATTGAAGATAATTAAATACATTCAGACGTTATCTCACGGTGGCTGTCCTCGTAACACTGCGTAAAATCTTCGGTATTCTCAAGAGAAGTTCTCCGCGACATGGCAATCTCAGAACACGAAACCTTCGCTTTTGGAGCACCTTCTGATTTCAGATTCCTTTTTAGCATTCTTACTGAACACGCGGCACCAATGAGCCTTTCACCAGTTTTTACCTCTCTTCCCATCCAAGTGTTTATCCTTACGACACGCAATTTTGGTTCTGACGATACTCTGTGGATAGCCATGGAGGCAGAATATGCTATTCTAGCGCAGGTTGCATGTCGAGGATGTTTACGACCAGGAAGGATTGCACACCTTAACCCGTATTGCGCCTACAGCTGCTACAGATATGAAAATCAAAGCAGCGAGAGCTAAAGCGATTCTCAAGAAGTCCAGGAAACAAAAGAGTGCTCAGTATGCTAAATGTGACCTGCCACTGCCTTTCTACCTAGCAACTAGTTCGCAATATAACTGGGTGCAAATAATAAAGCTGATAGAGTGTAGCGCTCAGGTCGAGCCGCCTCAGTTGCAGAACTCGTATGAGCAACAGTTGAAATTCTCGATTTTCTCGAATTTACTCCATATTATATCAAAAGAGAGCTATTTATGGGTTTGAAGTTATGGGCTAAACCGTTTTTCATACTAAATCGAAGGACGAATGAGCGTGGAAGCATGTGAAAATCGAATGTTTGGGCCCAATAAAGGCACTTAAAAAACAGTGCAGCAGATGAAATTAATGGCCTTTTTTGCAATTGCTTCAAAGCCGTCTCGCTGAGTGTACAGCTCAAAAATCACAACTCATTAACTCACCTGTATCACCTGTCGTCCCGTTGATCATCGACTTGCTCGAGCGGGCGCCAGAGTGGTCCAATGGATCCTCCTCGCTCGAGGACATCAAAAGTGTCATAGCGGACGTTCAGGGCTTTCACGAAGAAGCCCGACCAAGCCCGAAATCGGTGACTCTGCTCGGACCACCCTAGTTAAAGATATGGGTGGTCTCTGACCGAATCCTACTATATATAAAGCAGCAAGCGTGTGTCACTGTGTGTGTGTGTCACTGTGTGTGTCACACCGTCCGTCCGTCCCACTGAGTTGGGGCGCGGCAGCCGAACACGTCGAGAACCGTGCATGGCGAGCCGGAGAGGTACCGAGCACGTCGGCAACCGTGCATGGCGAGCCGTAGACGTGCCAAACACGTCGGCAACCCTGCATGGCGATGCCGTAGACGTGCCAAACACGTCGGCAACCGTGCATGGCGAGCCGTAGACGTGCCAAACACGTCGGCAACCCTGCATGGCGAGCCGTAGACGTGCCAAACACGTCGGCAACCGTGCATGGCGAGCCGTAGACGTGCCAAACACGTCGGCAGCCCTGCATGGCGATGCCGTAGACGTGCCGAACACGTCGACAACCGTGCATGGCGAGCCGCAGACGTGCCGAACACGTCGGCAACCCTGCATGGCGAGCCGTAGACGTGCCGAACACGTCGGCAACCATGCATGGCGAGCCGTAGACGTGCCAAGCACGTCGGCAACCGTGCATGGCGAGCCGGAGACGTGCCGAACACGTCGGCAACCATGCATGGCGAGCCGTAGACGTGCCAAACACGTCGGCAACCCTGCATGGCGAGCCGTAGACGTGCCGAACACGTCGGCAACCATGCATGGCGAGCCGGAGACGTGCCAAACACGTCGGCAACCCTGCATGGCGAGCCGTAGACGTGCCGAGCACGTCGGCAACCATGCATGGCGAGCCGTAGACGTGCCGAGCACGTCGGCAACCGTGCATGGCGAGCCGCAGACGTGCCAAACACGTCGGCAACCCTGCATGGCGAGCCGTAGACGTGCCAAACACGTCGGCAACCCTGCATGGCGAGCCGTAGACGTGCCGAGCACGTCGGCAACCATGCATGGCGAGCCATAGACGTGTCGAGCACGTCGGCAACCGTGCATGGCGAGCCGCAGACGTGCCGAACACGTCGGCGGCACGAAACTTCAGCCCTAGGGGTAATCGAGGTCGCTGAACACGAATCTGAAGTCGACCAATCGATATCGATCGATATTATCGATTTTTTGAGGATGGCGCTCAAGTGGCACGAAACTTTAGCCCTGGGGGTAATCGAGGTCGCTGAACACGAATCTGAAGTCGACCAATCGATATCGATCGATATTATCGATTTTTTGAGGATGGCGCTCAAGTGGCGCGAAACTTTGGCCCTGGGGGTAATCGAGGTCGCTGAACACGAATCTGAAGTCGATCAACCGATATCGATCGATATTATCGATTTTTTGAGGATGGCGCTCAAGTGGCGCGAAACTTTGGCCGTGGGGGTAATCGAGGTCGCTGAACACGAATCTGAAGTCGACCAATCGATATCGATCGATATTATCGATTTTTTGAGGATGGCGCTCAAGTGGCGCGAAACTTTGGCCGTGGGGGTAATCGAGGTCGCTGAACACGAATCTGAAGTCGACCAATCGATATCGATCGATATTATCGATTTTTTGAGGATGGCGCTCAAGTGGCGCGAAACTTTGGCCCTGGGGGTAATCGAGGTCGCTGAACACGAATCTGAAGTCGACCAATCGATATCGATCGATATTATCGATTTTTTGAGGATGGCGCTCAAGCGGCGCTAAACTTCGGCCCTGGGGGTAATCGAGGTCGCTGAACACGAATCTGAAGTCGACCAATCGATATCGATCGATATTATCGATTTTTTGAGGATGGCGCTCAAGTGGCACGAAACTTTAGCCCTGGGGGTAATCGAGGTCGCTGAACACGAATCTGAAGTCGACCAATCGATATCGATCGATATTATCGATTTTTTGAGGATGGCGCTCAAGTGGCGCGAAACTTTGGCCCTGGGGGTAATAGAGGTCGCTGAACACGAATCTGAAGTCGATCAACCGATATCGATCGATATTATCGATTTTTTGAGGATGGCGCTCAAGCGGCGCTAAACTTCGGCCCTGGGGGTAATCGAGGTCGCTGAACACGAATCTGAAGTCGACCAATCGATATCGATCGATATTATCGATTTTTTGAGGATGGCGCTCAAGTGGCGCGAAACTTTGGCCCTGGGGGTAATCGAGGTCGCTGAACACGAATCTGAAGTCGACCAATCGATATCGATCGATATTATCGATTTTTTGAGGATGGCGCTCAAGTGGCGCGAAACTTTGGCCGTGGGGGTAATCGAGGTCGCTGAACACGAATCTGAAGTCGATCAACCGATATCGATCGATATTATCGATTTTTTGAGGATGGCGTTTAAGCGGCGCGAAACTTCGGCCCTGGGGTAATCGAGGTCGCTGAACTCGAATTTGAAGTCGTCCAATCGATATCGATCGATATTATCGATTTTTTGAGAATGGCGTTCAAGCGGCGCTAAACTTCGGCCCTGGGGGCAATCGAGGTCGCTGAACACGAATCTGACGTTTGTTTTTGAGGTATGAAGGTCTAAAAGTTGGGAAAAGAAGATGGTCGGAGTGTTCTCTTCTCGGGGTTTGGGGGCGAAGCCCCCAACCAGTCGGAGGCGGCCGCTAGGCCGCTGAACGACTGGTCGTAAATAACGGATGTCAGATTCGTGATCAGCATCCCAAATAACCCTCACCCCAGACGAAGTTTCAGCGAAATCGGTGATTCTGCCTGGACCACCCTTGTGAAAGGTATGGGCGGTCTCCGACCGAATCGTGAAAAACGGATGTCAGATTCGTGATCAGCACCCCAAATAAGCCCTCTAGACGAAGTTTCAGCGAAAAAAATTTTTTCGACCGAAGTCGTGTCGGTGGAGTCGGAACTTTTAACTAGTGTCTTTACTTTTTATTTATTATGTTTATTAAGATTTGTTGATTTTTGATTTTATTTTTACTTTTTATTTTATTTTGATTTTCCACGGATCTCCCTCGATAGAGAGCCTTCGGGCTCTCTTGTTAAGAGGGATCTCGGGCCGCTTGTCGCAGGGCCACGTGGCGCGTCCCCGGGTGGTGGATAGGGGAATTAAACGCGAACCAAATGCGACCGTGTACTGCCCAGAGACGCAGGTGGGATGCAGGGGATGGACTCCTTGCTCCTGCTGTGTCGGGTCGATGCGTTCCTTGTGCGTAGGAGCGGCATGTTCGTGCACAGTGTGCGTGGATGTGTCCGTGACTGTGCGGATTGTAACTGTGTCGGCTCGGCCAAAAGCTTGCACTCGGTAGACTGGGAGTACATGTAAGGCGATTCGAGGCCGCCTTAAGTCTCGCCCCGTCCCTTCGGGCAGTCTGGCTGGCTGCCCGGAGTTCTTCGCCCGCACGACAGAGCCTGACTAGCTACCCGTGTTGTATTCCAGTCAAACACAGCAGCACTAAAGGGCCTCATTCCCCTGACCCCGAAAGAGCCCCCATTTCTGCAGCGATGGGAAGGACGAGTACGGAGAGGCTGCTAAAATCTCAGGGCCTAACCAGGCTGCGCAAACTGAGAAGGATTAGGATGACGATCTGTACTTACAACGCCCGCACGCTTGCGTCGGAAGCATCCGTCGAGGACCTGATGATGCAAGCCAGGAAGATCAAGTACGACGTCATCGGACTGACCGAGACGAGAAGACACCACCCCCTACACGCAGCCTACGACTCCGGAGAAGAACTGTTCCTCGGAACATGCGACAGCAGGGGAGTAGGCGGCGTTGGTGTCCTCGTCAACACGCACTTGGCCATCAACATCGATTCGTACGAGTCTCTGACAAGCCGAATCGGACGTCTGCGACTGAAGCGATGTGGCTCCGTGCCAGCCTTGACTGTGTTCGTCGCGTATGCCCCAACATCCGACTACGACGACGAAGACGTCGAGGCCTTCTACGTGGAGCTGGAGAAGTTCTATAAGGAAGATCACACCTTCTACAAGGTGATCGTCGGCGACTTCAACGCCAAGATCGGGCCACGAAGGTCGCCGGAAGAACTTCACATCGGAACCCACGGTTTGGAGTGGAACGAGCAAGGTGAAAGGCTGTCTGAGTTTATCATGTCGACCAAGACCATCCATGGAAACTCGCAGTTCCAGAAGCCTAGCTCCCTACGATGGACCTGGGAATCCCCCGGTGGCCAGTTCCACAACGAGATCGACCACATCATCTTCAATCGCAAGTATTGCCTGACCGATGTCTCCGTTGTCCCCAAGTTCTACACGGGATCGGACCACCGCCTCCTTCGCGCGAGGTTCCGCTTTGCGCGTCAAGGAGAGAAGGCCGCGAAGTTCAAGAAGAGGAGTCCCAGAACGACCATCAACTGGGAACTCTACACCTCTCTTGTCGGCCTTTGGGAAGATGCCGTCATGGACAACGTCGACGAGGAATACGATCGCTTCGTGCACCATCTCCACGATAGTGCTAAGGGAGCCGAGAGCTTGAAGACCACCAAGAGACGCCTGTCTCCGGAAACTCTCGAGCTGATACGCCAGCGTGGAGCAGCACGAGCGTCAGGCAACTATCAACTGACGTCCGAGCTTGCAAAGCTATGCAGAGCGGCGATAAAGGAAGATCTGAAGGAGAGAAGGGCGGAAGTGTTGGCTAAAGCAGCAGAAGCAGGGCTGAGCATCCGCAATGCCCGCCGGAACTTCGCCAACTTCAAGACCAAGATGACCGCTCTCCGACGTCCTGACGGAACCGTCACCTCTTCCAGAAGGACCATGGAGAAAGTCATCCACGACTTCTACTCCGATCTCTTCGATAGCCACGTCCACCTGCCCCCATGCCATCTTCCGCAGGATGGATACGTCGTTCCTCCTGTTCTCCCTTCCGAGATCCGACACGCCATCTCGTCGGTGAAGAAACGTACAGCACCCGGTCCTGACAGGATCAGAGCTGAACACCTGAAGAACCTCCCGCCAGCGCTCATCAACACCTTGGCGCGGCTCTTCACACGCTACCTGTCCGAATGCAGGGTTCCATCTCAGTGGAAGACCAGCAAGACCGTCTTGCTGTACAAGAAAGGAGACGTGCACGACATTGGCAACTATCGCCCGATCTGCCTGTTGACCGTAGTCTACAAGCTGTTCACTCGAGTCATCCTGAATAGGATTAGTAGAACGCTGGACGAAGGACAGCCATGCGAACAAGCAGGATTTCGGAGAGGATTCAGCACCATCGACCACATACACACCATTACGAAGCTCATCGAAGTGTCGCGAGAGTACAAGCTGCCGCTTTGTCTTACGTTCATTGACCTGAAGAAGGCATTCGACTCCGTCGAGACTGAAGCGGTCATGGAAGCCCTGCTCACCCAGGGCGTTCCTACTCAGTACATCAGAGTCCTTCGAGAGCTGTACAGTGGATTCACGACCAAGATCTCACCATTCTACAACGATGTCGTCATTGACGTGAAGAGAGGGGTTCGACAAGGGGATACCATATCCCCGAAGCTCTTCAGCGCCACCCTCGAAAACGTCATGCGCGAACTAGAATGGGATGACATGGGAGTGAAGGTCGACGGCCGGCAACTGCACCATCTTCGCTTCGCTGACGACATCGTGCTCATAACACCGAGCATCAGTCAGGCGGAACGAATGCTGGCCGACTTCGATCGTGTATGTGGAAGCGTTGGACTGCAGCTGAATCTTACGAAGACGATGTTCATGAAGAACGGATGGGTTTCTGATGCCCCATTCTCGCTCAACGGAACGAACATCTCCGAATGCTCCAGCTATGTGTATCTGGGTCGCGAAGTCAACATGGCCAACGACCTAGCACCAGAGCTGAGCAGGAGGAAACGAGCGGCTTGGGGAGCTTTCAAGAGCGTCGAAGAAGTCGTGAAGAAAACGAAGAACGTCCGACTCCGTGCCCACCTATTCGACTCCACTGTTCTTCCTGCCCTAACATACGCATCAGAGACCTGGGCTATACGAAAGCAGGATGAACACGCGATCAGCGTCGCGCAGCGTGGAATCGAGAGGACGATGCTCGGAGTGACACGACTCACGCAAGTGAGAGAAGGCCTCCGGAGTTCCGAGCTTCGCCGACGTTCGAAGATCAGAGACGCTGTCGCATGGGCCAAGTCGTCGAAAATTAGGTGGGCCGGCCACGTAATGCGATTCGCAGACACCCGCTGGACGAGAGCCGTCACAGACTGGATTCCGCGGGATGTCAAAAGAACACCAGGACGCCCACCAACGCGTTGGTCGGACTTCTTCGTGAAAGCCCTGAACGACCGATATGACGCTCTTCGTGTCCCTCGAGCGAGGAGGATCCATTGGACCACTCTGGCACGCGACAGGGACGAATGGAGACGCTGCTGGCGCCCGCTCGAGCAAGTCGATGATCAACGGGACGACAGGTGACAGGTGATTTTATTTTGATTTTAATTTCTGACGTGGGTGATTTCCGCGCAATGCTGCGCCCAACGCTGATTGAGCGCGCCTAACACATGGAAGACACGGCGGCTTCCGCCGGCCATAACTCGCTTAGGAGATCCATTTAGCAAATTTGGTCTACATATCTGTGATCAGCGTCTCTTTCACGTGATATAGGTCTCAATCCGAAGTTCCATGGGAAGCTGACGGCATTCCCTGGTGAGGGTCCAGAATCAGAAGCTGACTTCGTGCCATTAACATGAGAAGACCACTAAAGGAGTAAAACTAGAAGGAGGGACTTCGAGGGTGGCAAACAGACAGCGACGAGGACGGAGCGACCTGGGGCCGGATTCATCAACGACTAACCCGCGGGTATAGGGGTAGAGACACCCACGATGAAGCCTGCGTCTCTGACTCTTGCCTTATCTCTACCTGGTTCTTATCTTATCTCCACCCCTTATACCCCGCATACCCACGGGTTTGATTGTTGATGAATGCGGCCCCTGGTGAAGGTATCGGGATGGGGAAGGGTCGATACGGGGAACAATGATGCAAGCCGGGTGGTGGCACCAAGAAGGGGTTAGGCAATAAGGAGGGACCAGTAGGGAGGTACTAATCAGTGGGGGAGGAGCTGTAAGGAGGATCAGCAAGCGGATCCATTAATAGTAATGGACACCGGACTTAGACGGTGTAACACCGATGTCGCGCAATGGGCATTCGCCCGCCGTCGTCGTGTTGTGAGCATGGGGGCTACTTAATTGGGGTGGAGTAGAAAGGTGATCCCGAAGGGGAAGGGATCTACCTGGAAGTGGGGCTCTGGAGGCGGGACCAGGAAGGGGAATCAACAAGAAGGGAGCCGTAAGGGAATTTATACGGAGAACGAGGAATCTTCCACATGCATAGCCTCTTCATGCTCGACATAGCGGCCACTACCCACACTTCTGAGCTTCTGGATCCAGAAGACGGTCCCCTGCGTCGCGAAACAAGCGTCCTGATTCTGAATACGTGTTACCGAGGTTTGCCGTTAGCATGGGAAAACCACTAAGGGGGTGCTGGAGAAGAGAAGCAAGGGGACCTCTAAGGTGGACCACGAGAGCGACCAGAAAGGAAAGGAACAACCTGGAGGAGCGGACCAGGACGCGGAAACCAGCAAGAAGAGACCAGTAGGGCGTCAATAGTGGAAACAAAGAAGTGGGTCAGGAGTTGGGATCAGGAACATGGGGGACTAAGGAGGGGGAGGGAAGGTCAGTAAAGGGGTTCCAGTAAGAAGAGACGATCCAGTAAGAAGAAACGAGTTAGGAAGAACCTGGCTTCGGAAGACATGTTAACGATATCCGGAAACGCTAGCTGTTGAGCATGATAAGGTTGTAGAGGAGCAACCTGAATGACAAAAGTACCATCCAATGACGTTATTGGACGGTCCGGAGAGAATGTCTATGATGAAGGCTGCGAAGTGGCGAGCGGTTTGATGCCGATAAAGCACGCATCAGATCCTGGATGTTAGCGAATTTTACGTTTTACAAAAGCTACTTTTCGTAGGTTAGTAGCGCTGCAAAGTCGTGCCAAGCGCGCAAGCGCGAGACACGCCGTTAGGCGTGTCGGAGCACTTGTATAATAAAAATCATTTTGATGAAAATAGTTCTGTATTGAATGATATTGCAGATTTGCCGCGTTTTCCGCGCATGAGTTCCGCGCCATGGTTTCACAGAGACGATATAATTGAGGTGTTGGCTAAATGGCCGAAATCTTCGTCATTATCTCTTGATTACTTTCCTCTCAGCTCCATAGAAAATGTTGCTCTTTACATTGCTTACCCACTAGAAACATATTCAACTTGAGCTACACTAAAGAGGAAGTGCCTGCTAGGTGGATACATGCTTTTGTGACTCCCATCCTTAAGAAAGCCCCTCTAAATGATCCCAGGAACTACCGGCCAGTAAGCATCACCTCAGTATTTGCAAGAACGTTCGAGAAGTCATCTTGAGGCTCATGGCGTAATATCTTATACTAATACGGTTTTCTCAAGGGCAGATCTGTAAAAACAGCCTCCTTACCTCTTTGAATGACTGGTCAAGGGCTGTTGAAGAGAAGAGACGCACAGATTTTGTGCATTTTAACTTCTCGAAGGCCTTTTACGAAGTGTCTGTCAAAAAATTAATGCCAAACTGGAGGCAGTTGGGGTTCACCCCACAATTGTAAACTGGATCCGAGAATTTCTAACAGCAAGAACTTTTCAGGTTAAGGTTAAGGACCAGTGTTCTGATGTCTTCTCAGCTTTAGGTGGTGTTCCTCAAGGAGGTGTTTTACCACCAATCTTATTCTTGTTATATACCTATGAACTCCCTAATTGCATAACTAATTTGGGAGTCACTTGTATGCTGATGGTGTAAATATCTGCAGAAGAATAGATGGTGCAACACCGACGTATAGAATTAGTGGTCAGGCAATGAAAAAGGTGGATGAAGCTCGTGATTTGGGTTATCTTATAACGAGTGATTTGTATTTTTCAAAGCACAAACCTTTGGTGAAGAAGGCAAGTTTCCGTATCTATAACCTGTTCAGGACTTTGAAATTCTGTTTTCCCGAGATCTACATACGGGCTATCAAACGATGTGTGCGAGCTGTCGTTGAAACTGGAACTACAGTATTCAATCCATCTAGAAATAGGGATATCGATCTTTTGGAAAGCGTCCAAGATAGCTTCACAAGGAACACATGATAAGATGTTTTTCAGTGGATTATAGCTTGACTCCAAATGGTTTCCAACGGTCTGAGTTCTTTGGTCTTCCACCATTGAAGATCAGAAGGAAAACTGCTGATATTGTCATGATGTGTAAAATTCTGTTCAGGAAGTTATTAATCAATCCGGAAGATTTCTTTGAAAGGATGCTGACAAAATCCGTAAGAGGAAAGCTTAAGCTTCGAGTGTCGATTGCTAAGTCACGGATTAGGTTGGCAAGCACGAGGATTTGGGGAGACTGTCTGTGCAGGTGTGTAGAAGGTCTACTACACGATGAATTCCGTGAAGTGCTCGAAGATATGCTAATACTCATGCATCGTTCAACAGTGATCGTTGATTGTTATGTTTTGTGCTAGAAATGTTTTTATTCGTTCTCATTTTACATCATTGATGCTAGACTTTGTTCTACGCCATAAATAAATAAATAAATAAATAAATAAATAAGCCGCGTTATCTGAGTTTTCTGCTGCGAATTGGACGGCAATTCGGGCAGAAAACTCAGATAACGCGGCACGAATTACCGTCCAATTCGCTTGCTCTCGCAAGTATAAAAATCTTCGAACGAACTGTAGATGGACATATTTGCGATATTGTCAAGTTTACACCAACCAAAGTGGTTTCATGTGGCACTATCGATGCTATAAATGCTGCTCGTCTTCTAACAGAGAGACATCGCGTGAAGCAGAAACCGATGCACATAGCTTTTCTCGACATAGAGGAAGCATTTGATCGCCTACCGCGTGAGGTCATATGGTACGCCTTGCGACAAAACGGCATTCCAGAAGAACTTATTGAGTGGGTGCGCATACTTTAATCTGGCCCAAACATTAGAGATCGAGCACCAGCTGGCACATCGGCGGAGTTTCCCTCGCCGGTGTTCACTAATGCACAGCGCTTTCCCTGCTCCTTTTCATTGTCGTAGTGGATGCCATTTCGAGAGACCTCCAGAAGCCTATCCCCTGGATGCTGCTGTATGCAGATGACGTAATGCTTGCAAGCGAACTCGAACGACGAGCGCAGGCTTGGAGTATCCGCTTGGGGATGATCGGACTCAAGCTAAATGTCAAAAGATCTGAGTTCATGACGACAGGCCTAAACGGAGCCGGGTTCATTGAGATCAATGGCACTGCCTGCACTTGTTCGGACAACAATCTTCAAGTACCTTGGATATGCAATTGTGTTGGTAGTCTGACGTTCGAGGTGAACTCGAGCGTGAGCGCCTGCAACCACGGAGGTTGAGACTCGCCTCAGCGTATTGGAAACGAAAATGCTGCACTGGACGGCTGGTGTTTATCTGGATCGTATTCGCAGCGATGAAATATGTCAGAGGTTTGGTGTCGCTCCAATTGCTAACAATTTACGTGAAGCTCGAATTCGGTGGTAAGGGCACGTTCTTCGCGCTAGTGCTGGCACTGATCGAAAGATTGGCCTTAACATAGATGTGCCCGGAAAACGGCCCGAAGGGCGGCCTAAGCAGCGTTGCTGGTATCTACTCCGATCGTGAAGTGGTGAACGGACCTCAGCTCGAAGCGGGACAAACGCTGAAGAAGAAGAACCAATAAGAAGCTGGCTTGTTGGACTCTTTTAAACAACCGCTCTTGTACAATGTCATTCCAGAAGTATCAGACCGCCATATTATCCAGATTTTTATATCAAATAACAAGCGTACAAAACAGTTTTACAAGAAAGCTCTGGTTTAGAGTACATGGATATGACTAAAACAGCATCCTTTTAGCATCTGAAAGGAGTAAGCTCTTTAATTTGCACTCTCTCGCCTGTCGCGGGAAAAAGGATATGACTTAGTCACAATTTGTAAGGTGATAGGAGCTATTGTAGATCTTTCTGTAAATACATATATAATTATTCCATAAGTAATCACTTATGTGAAGAGAGCCTAAGAGCAAAAACAAAACAAGCGTTATCATAGCAAACAAACCGCCAAATTGTAAAATAAAGAAAAACAAGAAATAGGGTGAAAAACCAACAAACAAAAAAAGGGGTGAAAACAAACATCAGGGAGAACGGCGTACGACATCACGAACATCCCGGACTGAAACCTTCAAGAACGCGTCTCTTAAAGGCATTTTAGCCCAGCGCAGTGACCCATTTCTGGAAAGTTTCTCAAATATTGGTAGGATTCTATTGACAAAGAAAAAGCGCCGGCAGTTGAGTTTGGCAACCTTAGCCTGGAACTTCCTGGCTCCTCCTTTGGTAGAAGAAGTCCTCACAGAAAAGAGATCCTCCGGTTTTATACCACATTTACTCGAAAGAATTTTGTGAAGTAGCAACAGATCGTTGACTTTCCTCTCAGTCGACAGTTTGTAAACACTTAGGTTTAACTTATTTCAATGGTGGAGGCGCTATCTTATCATAAACAAAACCAAAAGTTCTGATCATCATCAGTTTCCTGGATTTGAACTCTCTCCAGCGTTTCAATGACCCTACGTTTGAATAGAGAGAACACCGTTGTGCCATATTCTAACAGTGGTCCAACATAGGTCTTGTAAGTCCAAAGTAGGACAGCAGAGTTTGAGGTTGACAAGGCCCTGAACAATTTGAACACCATCGCTGTAGCTTTGTTAGCAATTAACTCTCACTGCTTGTCAAAGCTGAGATTCTTGGTAATCAGAAAACCTGGACCGATGACCTTATCGACACTAGCAATTAAGGGCCCGTCCACATAACACTAATAGTTAGGGTTGTCGGCCCCTAGATGAAGTACGTTCGTTTTTCTTTAAATAATGGTGAATTCCAATCCATTGTTCATTAATGTAGCGCATCGAATTTGAATTAGTCGATTGGTGTTGAGAACGGTTCTGGATGCGTGTCTGTGTAACCTCCAAAAGACCATGCGTACTCAAGACACCGTCGAAACATGGAAGAGCAGAACTGGCGATTGTTTGACTCAACACCTTGAATTATAGTCAATAATTGTAGTGTATGAATGAATGTAAAGTGCTAAAATTATGCTCACCTTCAAGGTGTTGTCTCTCGAAAAGCAGTTGAAGTTTAGTCTTGTGTGCAATGCAGCCTCATGTATGCAGCGAATGAATCTTTTGAAGAGGCGGAAGAAGCAGACATCGAGCGGCTGGCAGAGAGCGGTTGTACCGGCTGGGATCGTCATCAGCTTCAACTGCTTTCCAACTGGTACACCGAAAAATATATTGGAATGACCGTTGAATCCGGACCAGCTATCCAGCAGGAGAATCGTCAGTGGGGATGTCGATTCTGCAATAACGCACTCGCTAATGAGAGATAGCATCTGATTCTTATATATGATGTGACTTGTGCCAGGCACGCCGTAAAGATTCTGCGCTGACCGGTGTCCGCTTTGAGGGAAGCTACCACCAGTCTCCGGAATAACGACGAAGAGTTTTTCTCCCAACCTGCCATCGGCGTATAGAACAGAAACGACAGCGTAGGACTGGGCCAGGGATGACGTTGACTGCACTACTCGATGCACTTGTCTGACTCCCACAGGCGCAAGTGTCCTGCAAAAGTTGACTCCCTTTGAAATCCGCTATATATGGGCTTAACATGCTCACCTCTGCGACACGACCTCTCGATTAATACCGCTTTGGTCGATGTTGCAAAAAACCAAATGCGGATGGTTCTCGATTTCCGCCCGTACGTTTGCTACAAAGGCCCTCGCCTCCCCTTCAACTTGATCACGTTCGCGTAGGTTACGGGTTGTCACAAAAGTTGTCACTTTTCTTCACCGAACCCAGCAGTGCCCTACAAACTTCGAGATCCAACCCCACGAAGCCTTGAACCCGTCAACAAAGCCACACTCACGGTTAACGGTGAGGGCCATGTGACGAAGGGTGGAGTAGGAGAGCGGCAACCTAACGAAAACCAAGTTGGACCTGATTTTTGTAAATACTCAAACTTCTACCTTTCTGAACAGTATCAATGCATTTTTCTCATAGATCTGCGGAAAGTCGTTCAAATGACGAAACCCGATTATCCCGAAATTCATCTGTAGAAAGTCAGAAATACGCGAAATGAAGCAAGCGGACAATCTGCCTAGGACATAAATATAGCACTAGTATCATACTTCGTTTCTCGAAGGCATTGAGAAGTTTGAGGTGATCATTGGTTCTTATCCACCTAAACCGGTTCGACATAGATTGCAGCAGACGATTCTTTTTTGAAGTACAACGGTAGTGTGCAAGAGCTTCAGTAAGCCAAAGAATAGCAGCAGATTTTTTTAAGGAAGAGAGCCTCAAACTGTACTCGAGAGTGCCCTGCACTAAACATGCTTGCTGTGACCGGGTGACCATCACAAGTTTAGGCCTTTTGAAAGCGATCATCGAAGTCGCCTCCATCAGCATCGTCTTCCGGTGTACATTTTTCTCCAACCTCATCCAGGCCAACCTAGTTGCCATGACAACACTTCGTTTCGTAGATTCTCTCAAAAGGAGAATGTTACCTGCAGGTCTTCTTCTTCAAAATCAACTTCAGCGTACGATGCATCCTGCAGAACCCTCCTAAAGACGTCTGCAGGAGCGATCTACTTGCGTGTGGAAGCCGAATAGTCTGGAGGGAAGTATCCAGCGAGACGAGCAACAACGCGGAATGAGGAGATCAATTTGCAGTACGCAATAAGACTAGTATTTAAAAATGCAACGGAAAACTGTCGCATGACGATCGGTAGATCATTCTTCCTCATATTTCCTCATTCATTATTAATGAGTTTGTATTCGTGTTATTGTCACTATTGCTATCCATTGTTTTTTGTTAAATATGTAATGTTTGACAGCGCTTGAATTGTGTCTGTGCTGACCCTTCTTCAACCAAGGTCTTCGCGGGAAGGAAACATGCGGTAATAGCACATCAATTGTGAAACAGTGTAGCTGCATACCGAATCCTTGCTTGGAAGAAAATATGTGAGAAAATGAAGTCAATTGAAACTGGTCGCAGCTTCTGCGCAACCTATCTGTAACATGCAAGTATGGGCGAAATCGGTTTTAGGGCGCCGTTACACTTGTTCGCCACTACCCAATAATACGGCACACTATCGAAGCTAAAATGTGCTCTTCACGAGTAAAAACGCTGAAACAGTCCATAGCAATGCAGAAACCATACCTCCGGAATCGAACCCTCGACGCCCCCCCCCCCCCCCGGCAAATCCGCCACACTATCCCACCCAGTCGATGCCGCAGCTGTTGCGAAAGAATCACTTCAATGCACACTGCAGCTTCGTATAGGAAACCTAGGAAATAATCAAATTGCAATGATCAAACTATAGTTGAAGCTCTAAACCTTTATTATGTTAATTTCTTAGTACAGCAAGGTCATTCCAAGCGCCATTTTTGTCTCACCAGCTCGCACAGAAGCGATACCATTTTTTGCCACTTTTGGACCACTCAGTGGCTCGTAGCAAAAACGAAACACAGTTCTGTGATCATCGTCTGATGCCCTACAAAACCATATAAATCTCGTTAAGAATCTTGGGAGGGAGTTCATGGGCTTCCCCATGATCCAGGCGATTGTTCGAAGATGAACCCCAGCCGTAACAAGTTTTTGAAATAGTTTTGAATGTGGAACCCTGTCAAAAGCTTTGGAAAAGTCGAACTAGATGATTTCGACATTTTTACCGTCATCCAGAGCTGAAGACCACTTTTTATACCGTTTTCACACCAAATTGAACACTTTTCAAATCAAATTGGACACTTTTCACGTCAAATTGGACATTCTTCTAAGCTCGCCTAAGACTTTTGAAATCAAAGAGAACCCTTGAAACAACCTTTATACTGTTGAACCACAGACTCAATAAGATGGTTGAAAAAATTTTGCTCAAGGAAAATTTAGGATAACTTTTTTTGAATTTTTTTTACTTTAGCTGCCCAAATGAGTGTAATAATTTCATAAAATTTTTACTTTTGGAGAAAAATTACAAGTTAAATTTTGCTTTAAAGCGCAGCAAAGCAGCAACATAGTGCTATATAGTGCTCTAACATACCAGATTGCGCCATGCATTCGAAAAGTTCGTCGCGATTTTTATTCGATTGATAGTGTAAATGCTGTTTACATGGAACAACTAGGTATGTGCTTTCTTCACAATTGTACTTGTTGCATTGTCTACAGGTATGTATAAATCAGCATATAAATATAATCAACATATACATAATATAAATCTACGCAAGCAGCATTCTTCTTATCCATTTCATGTTTCAACTAGGCAAAAAACTACATAAAGCGTTACTCAAATAAAGGCGTCTATGACATTAAAAGGAGTATTTCAACAATGACAGTCAATACATATAAAATAACTTTTTAACTTACATCTAAAAACCTATATCTATTAAACGGCCAACTACTACTGTAGGTAAAAGAATGTAATACAGCGTGAATCTTCTTCTTCTTCTTCAGCGTCTGTCCCGCTTCGTAGCGGGGTCCGCTATTCTGGTGTCATGACGCCACCTCTCCCGATCCAGCGCTAGATCAGGGTGGACACCAGCAACCTTCAAGTCCATATGTAACGTGTCAGACCAGCGCTGCTTCGGACGCCCTCTAGGCCGCTTTCCTACCACCTCGAACTTAAGGCCTATCTTGCGGACGCTGTCTTCTTCTCCGCGCAGAACGTGGCCGTACCATCGTAAGCGAGCTTCGCGCGTCTTGTCCGCTATCGGCGCGACACCGAACTTCTGCCGAATGACATCGTTTCGGATGCGGTCCAGGCGCGTGACTCCAGCCGTCCAGCGCAGCATCTTTGTCTCCATGACGCTGAGGCGCGTTTCAACCTCCTTGGTCGCAGGCCAACACTCAGCACCGTACATCACTACCGGCCGGACGACAGTTCTATATATTTTTGACTTCAAGCGCTCTGGCATCTTCCTATCGCAGAGCACGCCAGTCAACGAGCGCCACTTGGACCAAGCTGCACTCACGCGTGAGTTCACTTCAATCATCAGATTGCCATCGGATGCTACTGCTGATCCCAGGTACTTAAAAACCGAAGTGCGTGGGAGCTCGATGCCGTTAACCTTGATGGAGCTGGACTCATTAACGTCAGTCGTTGGATACTCGGTCTTCTTCACGTTCAATCTGAGTCCAAAGCAGTCCAAGCGATCACACCAAGCTTGCACCTCTCGCTCGAGTTCACCTTTATTTTCGCGAGCGAGCCAGACCCCTAGACACTGCTTTATGCTGATGCATTACGTCATCAGCATAAAGCAGTGTCCAGGGGACTGGCTTCTGAAGATCTCGGGTAATGGCGTCCATCACGACAACAAAAAGGAGTGGGGAAAGCGCAGAACCCTGGTGCACCCCGACAGAGATGGGGAACTCCATCGAGGTTCCGGCTGCAGCTTGAACTCTACTCTTTGGGGAAGAGTAGAGGATTCGCACCCACTCTATGAGCTCTTCAGGAACTCCATGTCGTCGCAGGGCGTACCATATCACTTCACGCGGTACGCGGTCAAAGGCCTTCTCCAAGTCAAGGAAGGCGATATGCACTGGCTTCTGCTTCTCGCGATGCTTCTCTAACAAGAGGCGGGCGGCATGTATGGCATCAATGGTGCCACAGCCAGCTACGAAACCGCACTGATTGCTGGAAAGCTGGACGATGTCACGAATTCGACCATCGACAATTCGCTCAAAGATCTTCATGCTGTGCGAGAGCAAGCGAATCGGACGGTAATTGGAGCAGTCTGCAGGACTGCCCTTCTTCTTCCAAATCGGAATCGTCGTGCTTTGGCGCCAACACTCAGGCACCTTCTTCTCCGCCACAACCTGGTTAAACAACTTCGCCAACCACTCAGCAGGGTACCACAGCTTTGACTTCCACAGATCAGCTGCCACGTCGTCGGGCCCAGTCGCTTTGCCTGACCTCATCTTCCTCAGAGCCGCTTCTGTCTCCTCCACGGTGATCTTGTGTACGGGACCGTGAACAGAAGCCACAGAAGGGATGGCCGGGTGAGGAAATTCCATAGTGGAAACTTCCTCGAAGTAATCACGCCATCGCTTCAGCGCCTTTTTGCGGTCTGTCAAAAGATGGCCGCTCTCATCATTGATGCCAAAAAACTTTTCAATATCCTCGGTTTGGCGATGGCGGCTCTTAGCAAGTCGGTATAGATACCGCTCACCATCGCGTGACTCGAGCTTCTCGTTGACATCTTCATAATGAGTGGCTTTTGCAACTGCCACGGCCTTCTTTGCAGCTTTCCTCGCTTCTTGGTACTTCCGCCAGTTATCGGCTGTCTTGTCGCTGAGAAACACGTGATAGAGCGACTTCTTCTCTCGAACTTTTGCTTTCACATCATCTGTCCACAGCCACGCCTGTTTTTCGACCTTGCGTCGTCCAGGCACCGTGATGCCGAGCTCCAACCTTGCAGCTTCACGTATCGCGTCGGCAGCCTTCTTCCAAGTTTCGTCGACAGTTGTGACTGTCGGTAACCGCACGCGAGAAATCACAGCTGCTTCCTTCTCTCTCATTCGCCACCACTTGATTCTCGGTGCACCGCATCGCTCGACCTGCTTCTGCCTTGGAGGGGCAATCTTTAGGGTGCAGATCAGCGGTCGGTGCTGTGGGGCGACCGTCTCATACGGCACGACCTTCGCATCTGTGACAAGACTTCGGTCGCGATCCTTCACAAGGACGAAATCTATCTGAGACTTGGAGCTCCCACTATAGTATGAGATGAGGTGGGAGTCGCGTTTACGAAATACGGTGTTTACTATTGTGAGGTTATGCGATTCCGCATATTCAAGGATACGCTCACCATCGGTGTTACGCGACCCGTAACCGAATCCACCATGACAGCTGTACCCGTCTTTCGTCGCGCCGACGTGCCCATTAAGGTCACCAGCGACTATGATGACATCTTTCGACGGCACCTCTGCTCTCTTCTCATCAAGCAGGCTCCAAAACTCATCCTTGGCTTGATCGGAGCAGCCAGTCTGCGGAGCATACGCAGAGAAGAAGTGATAGAGTCGCTCCTTAGCGGCAACAACGATCTTCATCAATCGATCGTCAAAGCGTTCGACGCTTACAATCGAGTCACGAAATCGTTCGGAGACGATGATTCCAATTCCACTGGTGGTCCTGGGACTTCCACATAGAACGGCCTTGAAGCCTCGTCCTATGTCCCTAGACTTGCGGCAGGACCACCTCGTCTCCTGCACCGCACAGAAATCAACTCTTCTACGCTCCAGTGCTTCAACCAACTCGCACGAGCGGCCCGTCAACGTACCCACATTCAGCGTTGCCACGCGGGTTATGCTTACGTTACGGGACTTTCGGACTAGCTCAGTTGCCCCCCAATGCCGTCCTCGCATCAGGGACCCTCGCATACTTCTCACACTCGCCGGGCTCTGCGAGTGCGCGTCGGCTCCCGCGGACGCCGTAGCACTATCTCGATACTCATGTAACGTCATCAACCATGTGATGTGACATGGGTCTTCGTAGGCCGGCCTGTCACAAGGGCCTGTCGCCTGCATTCGAGTGTCCGTTCTTAGCTTAGCTCGCAGAGCGAGCAGTTTCCAGTGGCACCACGTGGAGGAACGGACATCGCCACCGTAATACAGCGTGAATAAATACATCAAACACTAAAAGGTTGTCCCGCTGCTGCGATGGCCATGTTCATCAGTTATAGTAATCGTATAGGAGTATCTGAATCGGATATCCAAAAACTACTCACTCGGATCCATTGTATAGTGGCCACACGACATGAACCTAGCGTTCTTCCTCTCAAAGACAGTTCCACGATGACCCGTCATTAGTTCCTAGCAATCTATGGTGGTCGTTCTCGTGAAGCTGTGGAACCACGAGTGTTATGTAGGCGCTACTTAGCTGACGTTTCAGCGCAACCTTTTTGAAAAAAAGTTGGCAGTGACAGGGAATACTCAGCCAAAAATCATTTCATGTTGCAGCAGCTGCAAAAGTGATCGGGAAAATCAGATGAAGAAAAAGTGAAGCTATCCAACTGACCGTAGGAAACAGCAGAAAAGCGGGTAAGTCACACTCCCTGGAGACATACATGAGTGAGTAAGAGAAGGAAGAGTCTCACATCTGTCTTCATCCGAGGCGGAATTATCAGTCTTCCGTCTAGTTCTATGCGTTCAGTTGAGTTGTTTCACGCATCCAAGTCGCGTCGCCACTATTTTTTTTAAACGGACCTAGTATGAAATTATCCTTGATCGAGTAATCTCTCAAACTCCTTTTTTCTGTTCCACTGAAGAAGCGGCTATGCATTAACATCAGCAGAGCCGATTCTGCATAATAGTCTTTCGGAGCCTGTCAATCTTGAGTTTTGATTGACTACGACACGAACCAGATTTGAAGTCGCCTCCCAGTGCACATCGGGGTTGTGCGTGATTACGATTTATGATTTAAGGCAATTTTTGGCAAATTTTTTGCGGTTGGGATTTGCGGCATTTTGACTCGTAAGTCGTAATTTTTCGTAAATGAAATCTTTCATCTACAACAATCGTCCACATGATGTCACGCAACTTGGCCAGTAATGGTGGACCTACATACAAGCGTAATTCTGCTGTGAGTATATAGAAAACAAAGAACAGGAATGCTATAAAATGTTGAACGTTAAGAAGTATACAAAATCTTGCACTCACGTGCGAGCGAAAATGCGGAAAATAAGGTGCTATAGTTACAGAAATGAAAAAGGAAAGACCTAGATGGTTTCTTTATTACAATGTTTCGGTGGCATTGTTCAGCATACTCAGAAAAGTCAGTGTCTTATAAAAATTAGGTATATACATTGGCATGTTATAAGCGTATGCAGACGATTCGTCAGGAATCAGCATGAGTTAATAAAACTCGATTTTCGGTTGATCCAGGGGTGAGTTTGGAGGGAGAAAAATATAACTTAATTTTGATAATTATCGCAATTTTGAAGATCTTTGAAGTGCAATTCAAAAAACTGGACGTATGATTTGCGCGATGCAGCGCAAATGAGTTAAATTTAATCTTACAAGGCAATGATCTAACAACCTTTTTGAGTGGCAGATCACTCTCGATTGTCCATATTCTGCCTGGCTGAAACAAATTTGGTCTGCAGACAGCGAGATCGCCGTAAAAGTTGTTTCAAGGTGTCCGATGTTTCTTTGAAACTATTGGAGGCTGGCGCCATGGCGGAAATATTGCCTACATCGGAGCATGGTGAAAATAACTTCAACCAGTGATATGTAGTGTTTGTCGCTTTTGACGATCCACAGTGGCTTGAATCGTCACATTAGCTCGATCAGTTATTTCGACGGTAAGCGAGTCTTTCCACTGGTTGGTTAATTTGGGAGTATAATGTCGTCACGGAAAAATACTAGGTTAAAAAAAACCAGTGGAAAGCTCTGTAGGGAATGCCTTATGAGATTGATCGTATTCCACCTTGTAACGTTTCGCGTCTTCTTTGCAAATTTGGTGTCCTACTGCTATGATGTGGTCATTTAGACCAGCAGGGAATTGGTCCGCGAAGCTGTCGAAAATGAGCACAAGTTTGGACAGCAAGTTGTGGATGATATCACACCATGTGATCGGATTTCTTCCGTGCATGACGAAGAATAGCTATTTCCTGTAGATGAATATTTAGTGCAATTATAAACACACATAAATGGCTAAATGAAGTTTAACCAAAGGTCACAGGCTTCTGAGAAGTATGAAATGAATGAGTCCTGCAGAACTTTCGCAAGATGCTTTACCTGTCTATTAGGTTTAGGCTGCAGCTCGTTACAAGTTTTTTCAAAATATCAAACACTGGTTATGGCAAAGATGTCACTCGTACAGCTTAAAACTCGGTCTGAAACTAGAGATAAGCTTATTTTCGTTTACGTATTCTGCAAGGTGCCCGATGATGTCCGTACTGATGCGTTCATAAGGTCTTTGGGGCATTGAAAAACTTTCCAATTCTTGTCAAAATTATTCGCGAAGTAATCTCCAACTTCTTTCTACTTCAAACCTCGGCACTGTAAGTTGTTAGTCAGTGAAATTTTTTGTGCCAACACGAGGTTTTAGAGGGATCTTTATTCAGCAGGGTCTGAACTTCTCGTTGTCTTCAGAGGCCTAAATGTGGTGCATAAGTTTTCATTTGCGCTCTACCCCACCAAGGGCCTTGGCCACCCTAGCATTTCGGACTTTCCCCACGAACACAAAGGAGGGACCAAGTGGAAGAAGCGAACTCACCAATTGGATCCACCGCAAGGGCTGATGTTCGCCCACGTCAGTTGGCCAGTAGGGACGAATGGGGCATACTGCACATCGCTGTTGCCAACCGGTCCTTCTATAGTTCACAATGAGAAACAAACGGCAGAAAGTCACTCGTAACAGAAAGGCGCTCATTCCGGTTGTTCATTACTGGATTTCTTGTGAAAGTCCAGAATGCCTCTAACGCTCTCCTTGCCGAAATTTTTCCTACAACGGCCAAGATGGTACATTTCACCTCAAAGTCATTCCCGTTATGCGCATCAATCCTATGCTTTCCAAGTGGGCTGGTTAGCAATCCACGTCGTTTACTTGATAGATGTTCCCTCACACGTACTGCGAGAGCCCTTCGGCGTTACATGCCAAGCACTCGATCTGATAAATTGCTCCAATCTTTGAACAATCGCCTAGTCTTCCCCTTGAGCAAATAACGCAATTTTCAGAAAAACACTGCTGATCGTAGAGTCTATTCCGAACTAACTGCCGTTTAATGTTGTCGTTAGGAATATTCACTAAAACGACGTCGTCCTGCAGTTATGCCCTTATAATAGCTCTTTGAAGTTCAGCAGTGACTCTGTCGGAGATGAGATGAGTCACTCTATCGGAGGTGAGTCACTGCTGAACTTCAAAGAGCTATTATATGAGGGGGGGGGGGCTTAGAAACGAGCCTTAGTCACCCGCACCTACCCTAACCTAGGAAGGGAATGGAGATCTGTAGACGTTCACGAGGTTTTATCTACTACGATAAAGATATGTTTAGTGCAGAATGACCCCGGAATGAGAGAGGATTCTGAGTAATCCTCGACAAAGAGTACCTTCCAGCAATTTAACTTTTGAACCTGCACATGTTGCAAAATAAGAAGTCCTTTAGTGTCATTTGCATTGCAGGGGATTCGACTTAATACCACACTCACTAATTTCAACCATAGGTTAGGCAGACGACTTCGACCCAGCTTTAAGAGAGGATCCGTCGCTCCCCACAGAAATCCCACCACTAACATCGGCAAGATACGTTCCGCTGATCAGTCGAAGGAATCCTCTCTGTTTTGGTTCTTCAGTGAGTTATGGACGGTCTCCTACGTCATCCGCTATGGCACACGGACCGTAGTACGTAGAAGTTGGTCGCCGCGCGTCGCGACTGGCCGCACCGCGTCCCGAATTGACGCGCCGCCGCGCGGCGCGGCGTGATGGTTGACATAGCTATCGATTTTTCGCGCCGCCCGGCGGCGCCGCATCGCTTTCATACTCCGCAGCCTCGAAGCACCACATTTGACGGAATTTCGGTTTACAGTATTCGGCGAATCGCGCCGCTGGAAGGAAGGGCGTTGCGCGGCGCGATCAGCTACGGAACACTGGTTGTGGAGTGGGAGATTTCACAGCGGAGTGAATCATTTTGCTATGGCTTTTTGTTTTGGTTCCCCAACCAACAGAACAAAAAGGGTGTAGCAAAATGATGGCACTATTGTACTTTCAGGACTCCAGAGATCGAGAAGATGTCGAAAAAATTTCGACCAAACTTCGCCTAGGGGGAGGCATTTAGGGTGCTGATCACATCGGTTTTTGAAATTACGGCCGACTACGGTGGGTTCTTGTAACCAAGGCTGTCGAGGACATAATTGCTGATTTCGCCTAAACTTCGCCTAAAGGGGATATTTGAGGTGCTGATCACGAATCTGGCATCCATTGTTCGTACGCTGGAGTTTGGCCAAAATCGGGGACCATGAATTTAGTCACCCGTACCTTCTGCAACCTAGGAAGACAATGAGATCTGTAGACATTCACAAAGTTTCACCTGCACCTACTACGCTAAAGATATGTTTAGTACAAGACCCCTGAATGACCACATGAGAGGGAATTAGAATTTTTGAGAGGTAATTCTTGACGATGAGTACCTTCCAGAAATTTTACTGTTGGACGCCCACATAGTCGTTTCGTTTAGTGCCGTTTGCATTGAAGAGGATTCAGCCAGACGAATACTTTCTGTTTTGGTTCTCCAGTGACTCATGGACCGTCTCCTCCGTTACGCGTCACTGACCGTAGTACGCAGAAACTCATGCCCGCAAGTCGCTGACGCTCCCTGTCGTGACGTTCGCAGGCTTCAAGGGCACACACGCTGAGAGGCGCCCAGGTCCCGATGCGGAAGGCATACGGTCGCGCGTACGCGCCGCGACGCACTATAAACGCCTTCCCGCGCGCGTCCGGCATTCACTCGTCACGCCGCGACCGTTAGCGGTCGGTCTTCGGCTTCGTCGTCGCAGTGAGCGGTGGGTTTGCTCTCCGCTCCGGTACTCCATCGTCAGCGCAGTATCCACTCTATCGGGACATCGACTCGACTAGCCGCGCAGGACTCCAGGACGACCAGGACAGGACGCGCAGAGACATCTACCAGAGGTAGCCGTAAAGACTGACCGAGCCACAGCCCTCGTGAGCGCAGGTTCCAGGGTAAGAACCAGGGAGGATCTGCGGGTTGCACTTGGGGCTGACCCGTAGATAACGTGGCGAGACTCAGCCTTAACTCGTAGGATGTTGTGTTCCTCTATTGGTGTATTGTTTGTGTATCGAAGTTGCTATGAAGTATGGTATCTATTGCGCACTGTCATGTGACTCGAGAGTGGGAAAAGGTTTATTCCGAGCGCAATGGTAAATTCTGCAGAGGGTCGGTTGGTTCAATTGTATCACGCGAGTGATGTGAAGATGAGCGAGGGTCGCCGGGGGGCAGGGTCAAGCGTGGGGTACGATTTTTGCTAAAAATTTACGACCCCCTCCCTCCGAAGCAGAATTCGTACGACCCCCTCCCTCCTTCTTCCACTGTTTTATTCCTTACATATCTTGATTTCTTCAAGGTTTTACGTGCATTTTGAACCATTCAATAGGTTCTTATTTTCAGGAGCGGTTTTGACACAATAGAACAATGAAAAGAGGTCACTGAACAATAATACTTTGATGGCACAATAAAGCTGAACACTATTTTTCGACACTTTAAAATAAAGATTTTCTAGTAGCAGTCTTCCAATCATCACTGTTTAATTTGTGCAGGGTTTTTTTCAGGACATCATGGACACGACACATTTTTCTACCTGAAGGAGCGACGTCTGCATCTGAAATTGCGCTCCGAAATAGTATTATACAAATTTTGAGTGTTACCTTCTGATGACGAATTAGGTGCTTCTCCTGGATTTTTTGAAGCGCTCGTCGAATCGACTACGGAGCGGCAAACGAATGGTGGACGATGGAATTCCCATGGAAATAATGTTCTGAGGAAACATCATAAAAAATCAAAATGAAGCCTACAAAAATCCAAGCCCTGTGCATCGTCCAACAAAAAAAAACAAGTTTCTCCGCAACGATGACGGAGCTGCAATGACGATATGATTAGAATGGATCGTATACAAAATCCTCGTTTTTCATGAAAAAATTATTTTTCTAAACATCGACACGCTAATCACATGGAAAATGTTACTTTTAGAACTGCCATTTAAAGCATAGAAAACACATCTACTAAAGCTTTATGAATTTTCCAGAAGCCCCAAAAAATCTCCGAGTCACGGCAGTTTACGTGCGGCTACTGCGTTCTCTGACATGATCGATCGCAATTGAAATATGGATGGATTCCTCGCTGGAAACTTTTTTCTGCCTTCTGAAGGACAGGACGACAGAGAGTGGAATTGTGCCATATAGAATTTTAAGTCGTACTTAAAATACAGTAAAAACTAAGCTTCTCCGCTGCGATGAAGATACGATGAGGATGAATCGCATAAAAAATTCTCATTTTTCATGAAAATATTATTTTTAGCCGAAGCGTATCACCCATACGGATAAAATCCAGCCACAAGAATCTCGAAGTCCTGATTAATTCACTGTGAAAAAATCGTGATTTTCTGGATGGAACAGGTTGAATCGACTTATGGTCGACTTTGCACCAACGTCATCGGAGCATAAAATTGAACGTTCACAAAAAGGTTCATAACTCGGTAAGCTTTTCAAATTTTGAAAATTCTTTCATCTTTTCATAAAGTAGATGAGTGACTAGATGAGTCGCAGTGACATCATATGACCGCTCGTACTCTAGACACTTGAAAGGCTGAAAAAAGTCTTTCGTATATACCTCGTTCAGAGGGTTATTTGGGGTAATTATCACGAGTCTGGCATCTGTTTCGGTGTACGGCGGAATACATTAAGTTATAGTAGACGTGGATACTGTAAAAAACAGCATACGCACCGGCATTCTCTTCATTTAACCACGATTCGTTTCCAAGGTCGCATCTTCAGCTAAAAATAGCACTCCAAAATTTAAAAGTCAAAAGGCAATGCTGGATTCGTGGTCATCACCGTAATAGCATCCATAGGCCTGTGGTATATTCCCACGGGAATGTCCGCGGACAGGCGCGAATCCTGCCGGGATCCCTCACCTGGCCAATCGCCGCGCGCCGTCCACCGATCGCCGTCAACGGACGATGAGGGGGCTGGTATGGGATCTGGGATCCGGTTTTTTTTTACTGTAGATTTCTTTTTTCATGATAAGATGTAAACTACCGTAACAAAAACGGATCCCAGATTCGTGATCAGTATCCCAAATACCCACACCATAGACGAACTTTGGCTAACCTTCTTCCGACCCTGCAGCCGTAAGAGTGCTTGTGCCCGTATGAGCAACGGAACCCTCCCACAGGAGTAAGGAAGAGTGGTCGGTACGAAAATGGCAGTAGTGCAACCAATAACGTGGGATGGATAAATGGTCGGTACGAAAATGGCAGTAGTGCAACCAATAACGTGGGATGGATAAATGGTCGGTACGAAAATGGCAGCAATGCGACCAATAACGTGGGATGGATAAACCATTCCAGTTTTGCTCACAATAATTAGTAAAAGTCACGAGAAAAGCGTTCTCTATAGAAATCCGAACGGCGATCAGCACGCCTTGGTGATCCACCAAAGTAATTGCTTGTCATGTTCGCAATGAGGCCGCTACGAGACACACTTCCCAAATCGTTAGGACACTACAAAGTGATCACACATGAATAGCAGCTTCCCCAACAAAACAGACATGGTTTAATGGTGCAAAAGGTTGAGGACGAATTAGAAAAGCGAACATGATACCCTGCTGGGGCTGAAATGCACATTGCATTGATGAAAATGCAAAAAAAAAAGTCGCTAACAATGCCAACTCCCGGAATCGATCCCCTGATCCCTCTCCCGCAAGTCCACCGCTCTATCCACTTGGCCAACCGGTCGCTGCCTCCTCCCTAAGGTCGTATTCATCAACGACTTACATAACTTTAACAGAGAATTCACAGCGGAAAACTTATGAACGCGGCTTATCGCTCACCATATCGTTTGATAAACCCCGCTATCAATGATTTCGGCTGTAATTTTCTCTGTTAAATTGCTGTAAGCCGTCAATGAATCGGCCCCTGATGGATGCCTCCTCTGAATGTGACGGGTGCGATACGTTAGGTGTTTCCACTACTGTAGAAGGCGGAGCGACGCGCTCGACTACCGTAGGCTGACCGGGTGCCGCTCTCGCCTTACTAAATTTCCCTACGAGATGAGGCGAGCTGAGCAGAGTGCGCGTTGCTGCTTTGGAGCTTTGCGCTGCGATCGGAACTTAATGGCATCTAAATTGAAAGAAGCATTTCGTTACATTCGACTGAAAAACTGATTCATAGTCATGAATCGCGAAGAATAATTTTATTGATTGGGACCACGTCAAGCTCGCGAGCTCAAACTGCATAGGAACAACGAAAAAGGCTTCTAATCTTAAGACTTCACTAAAGGATTGATGCGATGCTACTGCTTTAGCAGCATGCGTAAAACAAAAGTCTTTACTAGCATATGGATGTGGCTGATTCAATCTTGACTGCCTTCGCTAAAGTGTATTACAAGGCGATTCACCCCCCTTTCCCACAGGTGTGACTCAAAGCCCGAATGTATATGAATAGCAGAAATGCAAAGAAAAAGCAAGGCAATTAAAGTCGTCGATCACCACCCTGCTGCGGAAAGTCTGCTCCTTTCATCCGTTATACTCGTCCAAGGCGAGCTCAACAACACGCCACACTGCCGTAATCGAGGGCGGTGGTGGCGGCAGCGGACCGCTACCGTAACTTAGGGAGACACCTAACGTACGAACCCCGAATGTGACTTCTCACGTGTCAAATTTCACGTTCTAGCAGTGATTGAAGCTCCAAGCCTTTTGCAGGATCATTTCTGGACACGGCTAGGGTATTTCAGATATCAGTTTTGCGTTATCAGGTCGTATAGAAGCGCTAGTTTTTTGCAATTTTTGACCTGCCCAGAGGTCCACAGGAAATTTGGAACCATCTATGGTGCTTACCAGGCAAAGCCCTACATCCCTATGTAGGTCGCTTTAAGAAACTCCACGGTTACCTCTTTGACCTTCTTCGTTAGCTAGGCACATCCCGAATTTTTTTCCAGTGTGTATCTTCATTAGATGGCATGTTGTATGGGATAAAGTAAGGGGATGAGAAGGGAGGGCAAAGATGCCCTCTCCAGGCACCAGACGACCTCCCGCCCAGGCGACGTAGACTTGACTCGCGAAGCAAGGCGTGGCTATCAGTACCAGGGCGTCGCCGTCGAGGGTGCCGATTGGATAAAACCCGACAGCTATTGTCTCGTTTCTCAAACTGTGAAAGTCCTTTAAAGCCGAGAATTGACTTTGCTACAAACTCTCTACAATTAGTAGGTTCTGAAATCAGGTACATCGCCTTGCGATTATTAATTAAGCATAGTGTGCGGTTCGTACCCTACGCTTAAGTAGTAAACGTTTAACTACCTTCCTGTTACAAGTTACACCATCTTCCCTTAGCAGGTTTCGAACGAACTTTTTCAATTCTTCAAACTGCAGCCTTTCCACCTCGAATTGCACCTTATTTAATTCAAAGCAAGAAGCTTCCAAACGTTTGGACGGCTACGGAATCAATGTGTACAATTCTGAAGTGTCACACGATACATAACAACACATACTTCAACTTAAAATTTTTAAGGACATTAGAGGGTTCAAAAAATAGCTTTAGTCCGCATAGTCTCAATCCTGCTCCTCTACTACAGGAACGTTATTGGGTTTGTTTCAAAATGCAGAAAAGGCGAGATTCTTCCCTGCGTCAGATGATAGGATTAAAACACATGTTCGTTCAGTGGGCGATGTTTGTTTGTTTTCTAATGCAGTCGTTGTTTTCGGCCAGCTGTTCTGCTGTCAACTTAACTTTTTGTTTTTTGGTTTTAGTAGTGACCTGTCGCGATTGCTTCGGCGAAACTTTACACGAATTCTAAAGGCTAGCTAAATGACCCTAGACCTAAAGCTAGCTTTCCGGCTGTGCTTTTGTTTCGTCACCATATATACTCTTTTTCAAGATATAGTTTCTAAATCAACGACTTATCTAGCCTTTCTTAAAACAACGTAGGATTTGATTTAAATGGTGTCCAATTGATTAAAAAGGTGTACAGTAGTTGAAATTCCCAATCTTATGCTGAAAATAGCGCTATAAATTTATTAATCGTTGAATTACTTTTACTAATCGCTTGCAGGAAAAACCTCTAAAACTTGGTTGTACTGCAGTACACGTCAGGCAGCTCTTACGATTTACGGCTTACAATTTATGATTTACGACGATTTTTTCGTAATTACGGTTTACGAGCTTTCAGGCTTTATTTACGCACACCCTCGGTGCATATAATCGGTTTTCCTTGCCAACGTCCACAAACACAGGACCAGCGACACCCATTGAGCCTATGGTCATTCTTGGACAAACCTATTATTATTCAGGTTTCGAAATTTAGTCGCCTACTCATCTCTGCTATGCACACCATGCCTGATGCTCACAAACCATAACCTACAGCTGTCAGGAACTGCCACAAAACAATTCAATAATGGTTCATCAAACCGTAACACTATACACATATTTGGAACATGCAAACACGTAACCTCGTATAAATACTCTTCACCGATTGGTGCAGTAAATGAGATCACTTCAAAGCCCGAGTCAGCTTCCTCAGGACGACGATGCGGAAGTCGCGAAAACGAGGAGGCGTCTGCTGGATCCGTAGAAGTCGAGAACGCCGACGGACCTCGTTCTGCCAAATCCGATCCCTGTCAATGACCAACAATGATGACCCTTCCAAACGAAGGCCTAGCAATCATTAGAGCCCAAACAACAAACGAAATGAGTGAAGAACTGTACCTAGTGCGGACATTACGTCACATAATCGAAACAACGCTCAGATATGGCATTGACGGGTTGGTCAGTGCGCAAGTAAATGACGAAATCATGCTAATTGATTTGCACGTCCGGAACGAAAGTCCAACGCTGGACTTTGCTTTCAATTTGAAATGAAAAAGGAAAACAAAACAAAGTTCAGAATTGCCGTGCTTCGCCTACAGCCGAAAGCACATTACGGACCAAGCCTGACAGAGGACGACACTTCACTCGCAAAGGAAGAATTTGAAGGGTATTATTATTTATTACAAAAAAGTAAAGCCAAGTGATAGTAACCTTAAGTTCAAAACTTTAAAACTATGGAAAATAATCAGTTTGGTCTTCGTTTCGCACGGCCCCTAAACGAAAACCAAATAGAAAAAGTATCCTTCCCCCTGTGTTCATCAGCAAGGGAGAGGAGGAAAAAAGAGATGCTGCTTTAAGCTAAAGGGTTAATCACTACATGATAAGCCTCCGCGCATCGGTCTGTTAACCCCTACTCTATTTCGGGGTTCATCCTCTTTATTGCAAGGACCTCAAACAGTTTCCTTGCTAGCGGGATTATACGTTTACTTTAATTGCACGAGGGTCTTCATGAGTGTGGTGGAGGGTGCGATGTCGCGAAAAGCTGTTCGTAGGGTAAGAAGCGGTGTTTCGCAATGCTCGCATATCTTGCACATGCGTCTGTAAAGCAACCGCATCGCTTCTCCTATATAGTTCTGACCACAGCCTTCGCATGTGACCTGATACATAGTGCCACGTAAATGACAGATTTTATTGGTTGTGCAATACGGGCAGTTGTTTCGGCCAAATTTCTCTTTATAGATTCCTGATGCAGTAAGCAGGCTCTTCAGATTTGGCGGTGGTCGAAAAACGAGTTTAATTGGAAGTCCTGACGATGTCACAACTCGGTTGACATCCGTGGCAATTCGTTCGTTAACGTACGGTAAGACCAAAGACACGCCCCCGGAATGAAATGTGGTCGGCAGGACCTGGCTTCTGCAGTTGTGTCGCCATTTTTTTCCAGTACTCTCGAAATGTTCGCCTCTGCTTCCGCAGATCCGTTTTATCCTTCGTAGCCATAAGGTTTCTTATCACATTCACTTTCATGTACAACAGATATGCACTTCGGGAGTGGAGCAAAATACTCTGGGATGCAGGTTTCATGTACCGAACGAATTCCTTGTGGCCATGGTAGATCCGAACCTTGGAATTGAGGAACGGGAGGAATCCATTTTCATCTACCGTGAACTGAATGTTAGGGTCACAAGAGTTGAGATTAAACGCTTGTGACCCTAACAATGACTGAATACACTTGCTTGCGTCAGCGACCTTCTCTCGATACGGTGTAAATAGACGATGGCTAAAAATGGAGCAATCCCCAAGCCCAGGGCAAGGCCGCGTTTCTGTGCAAAGAATATACCGTCGAACTGGAAGATGTTGCACTCCAGAACGGTCTCGACCAGCGCCTGTATGTTTACCTCAGCCAATCCGAAAGTGTGAGTTTCTTCTGGTGTCGACGAAGAAGTTCTATCACAGCATTAATGGCCTAACTGTTGTTGACATTAGTGTACAAAAAGGCATCGAAGCTAGTGTAGCAGGCATCAATCGGAATCTCGCACCTGTTTAGGGCTGGAATGAACTCTGTGTGCAGCTACAAGATGTAGCAGCGGTGAAAACAGCTTCACGAGAAACCAGCTCCTGTCTGATGGTCCTTCACACGAAGAAATGATTGGTTGTGTTTTGATTGTTTCCAAAGCAACATGACGCAGATCAAGTCCTTCTGGTATTTTGTGTGTTTTAACCAGCGCCTACGCAACACGCTGGTACAACCGGAAATGCCAGACTGAATCGTTTAAGTGCCTTCGTGTTCATTACTCTGCCCAGCGTTCGTCTGAAGGTGTTCCGCAATTTTTCGCATATGTTCTCAAAATCACGCGAAGATCTTCCATATGTTGCTTCATCGGAAAGACATCGATGTGCAAGATATTTGTCCATCGTTTGTGTCATCACAACGAAGTCACCACCTTTGCCGCTAACACTCAATCAAAGCTCGTTTCATAACGCAAGCAGCTTTTTCAAGCAGCGTCTTTCAGTTTCGGTAAGATTCTCAGCTAATTTTGACGAGGTTTGACTGAAGCATGATCTCATCAGATTCAGTTGAAGTGACGCCAGCGCAGGCCCCAACGTAGGCGCTGGTTTCGGCGCTAACACCAACGTTTGCGGGAAAAAAAAAGCAAAGCAAAATTTGAGTATCTCTCTAATATTGTTGGGAATACTGCAGTGGGGTAAATTGGTAAACATATTGGTGAAACGCACCGAGAAAACTTTTAGAATGTTGCCTCGTATAATTGCTTTGACCTCGAGACCAAGATTGATATAATACTTTTATCCGGCTAACGTTTCGGCGCAAGCGCCTTCGTCAGAGCCTGAAAAAACAAGGGAACTTACAAAGGTTGTTCGTCCAAGGACTACCTTTAAGTCACAGAGGTCTAAGAAGATAGAGGTGGAACGAAACAGAACAGAAGTGACACAGTCCCAACTAACCTTAAGATTGCAGCCGAGAGGCTGTCACGTCACCCTCGGATGGAGGCAAATAAGGGGGCTCGCAATGGGTCAACGTTTGGCACCTGTGCTGGCTATAGCATATATCTCAAGAATAGAGAAACACGTGTTGGAACGCAGACCTCTACTTTACTGCCGGTATATATTAGGGGGGCAAAAGTAATGACACACCCCATGCCGTGTCCATATATCTCGTGGCTGGAGTCTGGTTTCGTGCTTGTTGTATTTTTATGTTTGTATGCTACTTACTGAAGCCCATCTGAAAAGTTACCACTTCCGCCCTTTCCAGAAGCATGAAAAAACCCCAGCCTGTCTCATGCCGAAACCCCAGTCTGACGAGTCGACCTGTGTCGCTCAAATCTCCCCCAATTCCCAACCCCGAGCAGCCTGGGCTCAATATTCACGCAAGATGAGAAGTATTAGGTTGGAAAAAAAGTCTCTTCACACTTCGAATTTTTTTTACCCTCCCCCTTGTAAACGCCCTAGCCAATGTTGATTGCTGATTTCGTAATCCTATCACACTTGTCTACCGTTCGCACGCGGACACAGGTCAAGACTCTTCTTGTAATTCGTTATCCATCCAATCTTCCGCACTGAATGCCAGATCTACCTCGTGGCCATTTTCAGCACGGCATTCTTCATGAATTCATTAAGGAATCCACAGCACTTCAGGCAGCAAACCAAATTAACCATATATATGGCATGGGATCTGCTACTCATCGCGCCTGTTATGAGTGGTTCGGAAATTCTTTAAAGGGAGATTATTCACTGAGGGCAAAGCATGGTCAGGAAGGCCAACTGAATTGGACGACACAGAACTACTCCATCTTCTTCGTACCGATAGTAGGCAGACGACACGTCAGCTGGCAGAGAAGCTCGAAGTGTCTCATAGGATAGTAGGAATCCATCTGAAGAATCTTGGCTTTCATGGAAATTTGGAGCTTGGATTCCACATGCCCTGTCAGACACTCAGAAAGGTCGACGGCTCTCCATCGCTGCTTCTCTTCTGTCCAGATAAGGAAGAAAATCGTTTCTTCCGCGGATTGTGACAGGCGAAGAGTCCTGGGTTCTGTGTGCCAACTTCGACGAAAAGGCAATGGGTACAAAAGGGAGAGAGCCCTAAGTCTGATCTCAAGCCCAATGTTCACGAAAGGAAGATTCTCTTGAGTGTTTGGTGGGATATCAGAGGAGCTATTTACTGGGAAACCTTGAGAAGTAGAGAAGAGACACTTACTGCTGCCACATACTGCGGCCAACTCCACAAAGTCGTCGCAACTCTCTAAGAAAACAGGCCGGAGAAGTCGAAGGTGATGATCCTGCATGACGATGCGAAACCACATGTTGCAAGACTCACAAGAGAAATAATGAGGGAGCTAGGCTGGGAGGTAATGTCACATCCACCGTATAGCCCTGACCTCGCCCCTACCCACTACCATTTCTTCCGTGCTCTCAAGCAAGAAATTGGAAAGAAATATTTTGAAGCAGATGAAGACCTCAAAAATTGGATTCAGCAATGGTTCGACTCCAGAACTGCAGTCTTTTAAGCGAGAGGAACTGGAAAATTACCCAGTCTTTGGAGAAGTGTAGCGGAACAAAATAGAGTTTATCTCAATTGATTTGACTTTGTAGTTGTGAAGTAATAAATCTTTGAATAAAATGAAAAGACTTTTTTTCCAACCTAATACGTCTTCTACCTTAACCCTGCCAAGCAGCGAGTCTGGGTGAGGTCTGGTGAATTGTTACCGACCTTCGTTCGGCGAGATGTTCACGGCGAGAAGCATCTTTGGAGCTTTTGGGTCTGCGCCCATGGATCGGTTTACCGGAGGCTGTTTCCCAAAGCACCGCGATGAACTCCAAGGCCATGGTGAACAAAATAGAGGAGATGGGCCGGCGACTCGCTCTTATTCATTCACAGCGCTTCAAGAAGGTTCTCCTCTTCGACAACGCCGCACCCCATCGGGAACAAGTAAGCACGGATAGCTTGGCCAGCTGGGCTACGTTCACATGCCTCACCCACCGTATTCGCTGGACATCTCTCCATGCAACTACCACTACTACTTGAGCCTACAGGACTTCCTAGTCGGAAGGGACACAAGAACCCAAGCAGTCCTTGACAACCATATCGAGCAGTTGATCAACACCAGGCTCAAGCAGTTCTGGAAGGATGGGATCAGGAAGTGGGCTGAGCGATGGCAGCAAGGTCCTTGCCCTTAATGGCAAATACACTCCTCAGCATCGTTGAGTTGTAATTGAATTATAAGGAGATAAAGATTTTTTTTTCATTTTGTCTCACTACTTTTGGCCCCCTAATAGATGATTGTTTCATAATTTGTACAACACAACGCGAAGTGGATTCCTGCTTCGACCCCGCTCAATCATCAAGCGGAGCATATTAAGCTCACAAGAGAGAAACCGACAAACAACTGGCTGCCGTTCCTCAACGTGCAAGTGCATTTCTCTAGCACCTTCCACACGCAAGTGGTATAGAAAGCCTAGGAACAAAAACATCTTGGTGCATTTCTGTTCTGCGTACCCGAGCAGTACTAAAAGGGCCATTATCGGGAAAATGTTCCACCCAGCGACCATGGTGCTTCTAATGAAGACTTCAGGTGTCCGTCAAGGGAGATGGCTTCTTGGATTGCATTGTCCAATGGGTATGTTGGTCATGCTACTGAAAGCCTGCGTGTGCAACATCGTCGGCCTGCAAGAGAACGAATGAGCAGAAACCAGGAGCGCACCAAGATTGCTTTCTCAGTCCCATTTATCTCGGACCAGTCGTTCAGCGGCCTAGCGGCCGCCAACGACTGGTTGGGGTTTCGCCCCAAACCCCGAGGAAGAACACTCCGACCACCTCATTTTCCCAACTTTTAGACCTTAGTACTTTCATTGCGATAAAGAAATGGTTTTACTATATAGAGTAAAGCATTGATAGGCTTCTCAACGGCTTCGCCGTAGTGATAACTTCTCATCATCAATTTTAGTTGCAACCTATGTCATGGTTTCCGCAGGAAGAACACCTTAACTACGTCGATTGCAGCAAATTAGAAAGAAACAGAAAAAATAGACGACATTCATGTATAATTTGAACAATATCGATTGATGGTGATCGATACCTCAGAAACGAACTTCAGATTCGTTTTCAGCGAGCTTACCACCCCTAGGGCTGAAGTTTCGCGCCCCTTGAACGACATCCACAGAAAATTGATAATATCGATTGATATCGATTGTTCGAGTTCAGATTCGTATTCAGCGACCTCGATTACCCCCGAGGCTGAAGTTTTGTACCGCTTGAACGGCATCCACAGAAAATCGATAATATCGATCGATATCGATTGCCTCCTCTGCTGTGAACGACTCCCGTCGATGATAATCTAAACGCCCAGGCACGATTGCCGACGTGTTCGGCACGTCAACAGCTCGCCATGCACGGTTGCCGACGTGTTCGGCTACTCAATTCCTCCAGTTGTGACGGACGGACAGACACACACATACACGCTTGCTCTTTTATATATAGTAGGATGCTTTAAGCGCAAGTACGAAGCTGTATTCGTAGAGCTGGATTGGACGACCTGATTAGGCTAGCCGAGATACCACCCAGTAATCTCAAGGCGCAGTTCGTGCGGAACCGCCTGTATGATTGCGCTTGCACTACTCCTTCATGTGTGGTGTGTCCGTTCGGTAAAGGAGGAGATTGCATGGTCTCGGGGTGGTGTACCTCATAACCTGCTCTCAGTGCAAGGAGGAATACATCGGTGATACAGGCAGGCCACTTTGGGTGAGGATGAAGGAGCACATGGATGGACTTAACAAGTGCAAGCATTCGACACCGTTAGAAGAACACAGGTTGCGAAGTCATGCTGGCGCAATGTTCGGTGTAGCGGTGCCAGTACTAGCGCGTGAGGCCGACATCACAGTACGCAACTCTTGAAGCGCTGTAGATTGCCGCAAGGAGCCCCGTAATGAATAGGAGAGAGGAACGCGTGATGGTAACTCAGGAGCTCGCCCCTTTTGCTGATCTTTGCGGTCTAACGCCAGATAGTGATAGAGGGATGGTCGCTGAAGAGATGACTAGAAGGGGAGAGTCTCACTCGCCCAATCTGCCTCCATCCGAGGGTGACGTGACAGCCTCTCGGCTGCAATCTTAAGGTTGGTTGGGACTGTGCCAATTCTGTTCTGTTTCGTTCCATCTCTATCTTCTTAGACCTCTGTGACTTGAAAATAGTCCTTGGACGAACAACCTCTCTAAGTTCCCTTGTTTTTACAGGATCTGACGAAGGCGGTTGCGCTGAAACGTTAGCCGGATAAAAGTTTCATATCAATCTTGGTCTCGAGGTCAAAGCAATTCTACGATTCCAGTTTAAAATTTTGCCTCGTATATTTTGTAGCCGTTCACTTGCAATAATATTTTCAATAGACCAATAGCCTATAAATGTTCTATTTCTGGTTCTGATGGTGTCGACGTAGTTATTAAAATGTTTCCTAATGAACTTCAGAATATTACCTAGAAGGACGGAGAGTGGCTTGAGGCAGCTATCAACCGCAACAGTTATGAATCTGAATTTAAGTGTTTTGTGTAATTAAGATATACCACGGACTAATGGAGTATTACCTCGTGGCAACTATATGTCTGAACTGGAAAGCGAGTCATATAGGAGGAACATCCACCCCTCAGTTAGTACTAAAATGTGTTTACTTTTTGTCAGATCGTTAAACCCAAGGAGCAGGGGGTCATTGAAGTTACTATGGAATAGGCGACGAGGTGCTCTCACGAACGCTGGGGCCGGATTCGTCAACGACTTACAGCAATTTAACAGATTATCAAGCGATATGGCGAAACGTTTTAGCCGCGCTATCAGGAATTTCGGCTGTATTTTCTCCGTTAAATTGCTGTAAGTCGTTGATGATTCCGGCCCCTGGGGGTCTCCTGTATGGAGCACAGTTGGTGTAATAGAACGCAAGTGTCAGAAGAAGACTGCGATGTTCAGTAAACGCAGCCTAATACAGTGAAAATCTTGAAGAATATGAAAAAATACCAGGTGAGAAGGTCAGAAGGAAGCAACTGGGGATTTCTGAGAATCAACAATTAGGGTAACATGGGAACATAGGTCTCATGACATCCTCCGCAGCATAGGAGTCTCCCAGAACCTTTGCCCATCGTGAAAAAGAGAAACTGATATAATGTTGAGCTCTCAAAAAATCAACGCGCTTTTTCTGCTGATAGTAAGCTTGCTGTGTGTTCAAAACTCTACGGTGAAGCAATAAAAAAAGAGGGTGATTGTTTTATGAAACTCAGATCGCTAAACAAAATGCAAGCAGGACTCTTCTGTCGGCTCTCCTTCACTTGCTTGTGAATTTCGTCGAAAAAAGGTACTATTCAGCTTCTTTCACAGTCTTTCGTTGGCTACCGAGACAGTGTTTCAAAACCAAGAATGAAAACGGCGATTCGCCACAGTAGCTGATGGTAATTTATCAATATTGTCAACTTCTTGTGAGACGTGTCCGCAGATGCTCGTCCGGTTAAAAAAAAAGCGATTTTGTTTGTTCCTTCGTTCCTTCGAGAAAAAAAAAACGTCAAAACGCTTACATCTACGAAAGGGGAGTGATATGGAAGTGCACTTCATTTTACTTGCTCGACAATGACGTCAAAATTGAAAATAGCTTGCAAAGACAACGCTCCGGCTTAAGAGGAGCGTTTTGCCAATTCCTGTTCGACAGACGGAACTGCTGATTGTTTTAAACCATTTTCGTCGCGCCCCTCTCCCTTCTTGGATATACCCGAGTTGTCATCAAGGTCCCCCTTTTCGTATAGACTTTGCTAGGACTGGAGTAAAATGTAGAAGACTTAGGAAACATAATAATTCTCCAAAGTCACAACGGGCGCTACGCGAGTGGAAGCACTTGAGTGAAGCAACTGCCGTATCGTCTTTGAATTAAGGCATAGTTGTACGAACACTAAGGTTAATATAGAGAGAAAATAAAGGACAGGGACAAAATAAGGAATACAAAGGGGACAAAACAATGCAAACAACAAAACAAATTAAGTTTTAAAGGTGAAAAAAGAAATAAAGCAAATACACGAATAAAAAGGAGCGAATAAGTCCTCTCGCCATACACGTCACGACTACAAAAACGAGACAATGGTGACACTAGTTTTACCTCGTACTAGAGAATCTTATTTATAGCTAGGCATTGAAATCGCACCTCCTCAAAATTTGCTTTTCCTCTTTTTCCAGTTTTTCATGCCGCTTCGCATATATCTCAGCATCCACTCGCTCGTCACTTAGACGTGGCTGACATCGTAGAGCAGTCAGGTGGCCCACCTGACAATAGCAATGGCTGACTGCTGATGCATTTATTAGGAAATCGTAAAGAGACCAGATTTACCATCCTGACTTCTGGCAGCTGCAACTCTTTGTCAGTAACCAGCAAGCTTTCCAGCTGGTTCTGGTCATCCTGAAACAAAGCATGGGTTATTTCTGAAGGACAACTGGAACGATGTTGAAAACACCACCAACCGCAATCGAACTGTTGTTTAGCGAGCCTCTCGAGATGACTGCTGCATTGAATTGGTTTTCCTTCTGACTGGGTGAGGATACCTTTCGCTTCCGACCGAGATACTTTGCTTTCTCTTCCACCTAAACGAACAGACATCAGCTCCGTACTCTTTAACGTTTAAGACCAAGACCGTTATTATAACTTTGCCAAGCTAATGCCTCAGCGCAAACGCCTTCGTCAGAGCATGGAAAAATTAACATATAATAAGAATCTTGGTCTCAAGCTCGAAGCACTTTTACGCCTCCTGTTTACCGTAATGCCAAATTTCAACGACAGTATCTTCACTGTTGTTAAACAACAATATTGCTAAACAATATTGTTAAACAATATTTTGTTGTTATGTTGTTGTTAACAACAACAATATTGTTACTAAAATATTGTTAAACAAGTGGGTAATATTGTAGTAAGGATGCGCTTAACTAACGTTTGTGTAAGACAAAAGGATATACGGATGTGGAGGCTAATAACTTCCTGTGCAAGGTAAGACTTTAAGGAGGACTCCGAGCACTTTGGAATTGGAAATTGCTGCCGATTACTAGTTAGTGGAGTAGTCTGAATGCGTACGAAACTGAATTACCAACCCTGAAAATATACTATACAGGCTCCAACCAATAACAATAATCCACTAGTTGGCATGAGGTGTACACCATTCCATTCCCTTTCGGAGAAATCGAAATGTGAAATGGTGGGATCAAGGCCCAATACTCCACTAAGAAAAGAGCAAGATTCTGGTATTGGGCCTTGATGATTTCTAGCGGTTACCCAAACTCTTTTCTTAGTGGAGTTTACTACTCCACTAAGAAAAGAGTTTGGGTAACCGCTAGAAAAGTGAAATATCCGACCGTAGGCTATGTATCGAAAATATCCAAGCCTAGTAGCAACTGTCCCCTCCCTTATCACGCTGTAACAACGACCCAATGTGGCTGAGAGAATCAGGTCACATTGCGTTGAGTGGTTATCCGCCTTGATGGGAAAACACATTAACTCCCAGGGCGCTACCCGACTAAGATGAGTGCAGTGAACTGGCTAAAATGTTACACAAATAATTAGATAATTACAGAAGGGATTTAAAAACACTCATCCTACCTCCGAAATCCTGCAATCCAAAGAAATAAAATTAAAGTTTAACATATCATAGTGATATAACCGCAGTTGAAGGGTAGAGAAGCACCTAAATGTTTTTGTAAGCACAAATAGAGCAGCACAAATATATAAAGCACTAGCCTAATCAGTAAACGGATACCTCTTCGCTATTAACTGCCAGAGGAAGTGCAAGATTAGCAAGCCCTCCTGAAGAAAGAGGCTGATGCGTCAAAATGAAAATGTTCCTGTGAGCCTCAGAGTAAGATTTGGCAGTGAATGAACAACAAGTCGCCGGCGTAGATATCATCCTCATTATTGTTTGTTATACTTCACTCACCAGCAATACTTCGACCAAGAGGCTATATACCACGCGTGTAGGCCACGGTATTCGACCGTGGACCCATGCTGAATGTTATAGCGCTTATCACCGGAGCTAACTAGGGAAGGGTTTCGATTCCCATGGAACTTCAAGATGAGACCAGGATCATTAGAAAGAGCTCGGAATGCTGATTACGAATATGGGTGTTAAAATTGCAAAATGAAATTCCTGAGCGGGTTATGGCCTGCCGAATGCGACGGGCTTCACCACAGGCCGGCCGTGCGATGCACCTGGCGCGAGAATGGTGAGTCATCGGGGCCCCGTAAGAGGGGACAGCCAGCTGCGGCGGTGGCGTAGGGGTAGTGCTCCCCCTCGTCAGGTGCGACGTCGTTGGTTCGGTCCCCATTACTGCCGGTTTTTTTTTGCACACCATAATTTATCTTCGAAATGATCTTTTGTTCTGAATTATGACACGTTTATGATTAAATAGCGAGGAAAACTATCATACACGCTTGTAAAAATGCTTGAAGGCAAGAAACTGGTATGGTCAAATTTTTATTTACTATTTTGCGCAAGTAGAGTCCAAATCATATATTGAACAACTAGAGGTGTTTCTAACAACCTCAGCATTCGTGGAACAAGGCAAAAAATGTGTGAAGCAGACATGTTGCTCACACATTGCACAACTTCTACATGCAGCCTCTTTACAACCAGCAGCAAAACAGTCAATTGTAGCAAGATCAAGCAAATATTCACCAGGAGTGACAAACACACCTGGGTAATCATCGATGTACCCTGCCTTATGCCACGAGTATTTTAAAAAGTTTGAGAACCTAGGAACACAAAACATACGGTAAATCTCCGATAGAACCTTCAGGAACACCTCTAGTTGTTCAATATATGATTTGGACTCTACTTGCGCAAAATAGTAAATAAAAATTTGACCATACCAGTTTCTTCCCTTCAAGCATTTTTACAAGCTTGTATGGTAGGTTTCCTCGCCATTTAATCAAATACATGTCATAATTCAGAACAAAAGATCGTTTCGAAGACAAATTATGGTGTGCAAAAAAACCGGCAGCAATGGGGACCGAACCAACGACGTCGCACCTGGCGAGGGGGAGCACTACCCCTGCGCCATCGCCGCAGCTGGCTGTCCCCTCTTACGGGGCCCCGATGACTCACCATTCTCGCGCCAGGTGCATCGCACGGCCGGCCTGTGGTGAGGCCCGTCGCATTCGACAGGCCATAACTCGCTCAGGAAGTTCATTTTGCAATTTTAACACCCATATTCGTAGACAGCATTCCGAGCTCTCTCTAATGATCCTGGTCTCATCTTGAAGTTCCATGGGAGTTCGAAACCCTTCCCTAGTAAGATGAGTATTTTTAAATTCCTTATGTAATAATCTAATCAGCTTTGTAACATTTTAGCCAGTTCACTGCACCCACTTTAGCCGGATAGCGCCACTCCCAGTAACATCAGATGAGGCCTAGCTCACTCACCACAGTGGTAGGACAGTAATTCTTTATAGAAAGTTAAATTTCCTGCACCACAAAACGAAGTATATGGCATCATGACCACCCTCGAACAACTTCGCGCCGAAGAAATCTTGCCTAGCGGGCAGGTGGTCGCATCTAGATTGAAATTGCCCATAAAACAATCACACAACACGCTTTTTGTGCTCTCCTCCATGTGACAGGAAGAAACTGAAAATTTGGCCGATTTAAATTACTCATTTTAAGCTACCCTGCTCATGCTATGCGGACACCAGCCCGCTAAGTACTGAAGAAACTTAGAGAAAAATCTGTCCCTGACAATCCGCTTCTAGGGTGGCGATGTCCGTTCCTCCACGTGGTGCCACTGGAAACTGCCCGCTCTGCGAGCTAAGCCGAACACGGACATTCGATTGCAGGCGACAGGCCTTGTGACAGGCCGGCCTACGAAGACCCATGTCACATCACATGGTTCATGACATTGCAAGTGTTTCGTGATAGTGCTACGGCGTCCGCGGGAGCCGACGCGCACTCGCAGAGCCCGGCGAGTGTGAGAAGTATGCGAGGGTCCCTGGTGCGAGGACGGCATCGGGGTGCAACTGAGCTAGTCCGAAAGCCCCGTAACGTAAGCAGGGCCCGCGTGGCAACGCTGAATGTGAGTACGTTGACGGGCCGCTCGTGCGAGTTGGTTGAAGCGCTGGAGCGTAGAAGAGTTGATTTCTGTGCGGTGCAGGAGACGAGGTGGTCCTGCCGCAAGTCAAGGGACATAGGACGTGGCTTCAAGGCCGTTCTATGTGGAAGTCCCAGGACCACCAGTGGTGTCGGAATAATCGTCTCCGAACGATTTCGTAACTCGATTGTAAGCGTTGAGCGCTTTGACGATCGATTGATAAGGATCGTTATCGTCGCTAAGGAGCGACTCTATCACTTCTTCTCTGCGTATGCTCCGCAGACTGGCTGCTCCGATCAAGCCAAGGATGAGTCCTGGAACCTGCTGGATGAGAAGACAGCAGAGGTACCATCGAAAGATGTCATCATAGTCGCTGGTGACCTTAATGGGCACATAGGTGCTACGAAAGACGGGTACAGCTGTCACGGATACGGATACGGATCACGTAACGCCGATGGTGAGCCATTCTTGAGTATGCGGAATCGCATAGCCTCACCATTATGAACTCCGTCGTTCGAAAACGCAACTCGCACCTTATCTCATACTACAGTGGGAGCTCCAAGTCTCAGATAGACTTTGTCCTTGTGAGAAATCGCAACCGGAGTCTTGTCACAGACGCGAAGATCGTGCCGTATGAGACGGTCGCCCCACAGCACCGACCGCTGATCTGCACTCTGAAGATTGTCCCTCCGAGGCTGAAGCAGGTCGAGCGATGCGGTGCTGCAAGAATCAAGTGGTGGCGAATGAGAGAGAAGGAAGCAGCCGTGATTTCTCGCGTGCGGTTACCGACAGTCACGACCGTCGACGAAACTTGGAAGAAAACGACCGACGCGATTCGTCAAGCTGCACAGTCGGAACTCGGCATTACGAAGCTTGGGCGACGGAAGGTCGACAAGCAGGCATGGCTGTGGACAAACGACGTGAAAGCGAAGGTTCGAGAGAAGAAGTCGCTATATCACGTGTTTCTCGGCGAAAAGACAGCCGATAACTGGCAGAAGTACCAGGAAGCGAAGAAAGCTGCAAAGAAGGCCGTGGCTGTTGCAAAAGCCACTCATTATGTCAACGAGAAGCTCGAGTCGCGCGATGGTGAGCGGTATCTGTACCGGCTTGCTAAGAATCGCCATCGGCAAACCGAGGACATCGAGAAGTTCTTCGGCATCAATGATGAGAACGGCCATCTTCTTAGGGACCGCAAGAAGGCATTGAAGCGATGGCGCGACTACTTTGAGGAAATCTCTACAGTAGAATTTCCTCATCCAGCCATCCCTTCTACGGCTCCAACCCACGACCATGTTCAGAATATGACCGTGGAGGAGAATGAAGCGGCTTTGAAGAAAATGAGGCCTGGCAAAGCGACTGGGCCCGATGACGTGGCAGCTGATTTATGGAACTCCAAGTACTGGTACCCTGCTGAGTGGTTGGCGAAGTTCTTTAATCAGGTTGTGGCGGAGAAGAAAGTGCCTGAGTGTTGGCGCCAAAGTACGACGACTCGGATTTGGAAGAAGAAGGGCAGTCCTGCGGACTGCTCCAATTACCGTCCGATTCGCTTGCTTTCGCACAGCATGAAGATTTTTGAGCGAATTGTCGATGGACGAATTTGTGACATCGTCCAGCTTTCAAGCAATCAGTGCGGCTTCGTGGCTGGCACCGTTGATGCCATACATGCCGCCCGCCTCCTGAGAGAGAAGCATCGCGAGAAACAGAAGTCGGTGCATATAGCCTTTCTCGACTTGGAGGCCTTTGACCGCATACCGCGTGAAGTGATATGGTACGCCCTGTGTCAACATGAAGTTCCTGAAGAGCTCATAGAGTGGGTGCGAATTCTCTACTCTTGTCGAAAGAGTCGAGTTCAAGCTGCAGATGGGGTTTCCCATCTCTGTCGGGGTACATCATGGTTCTGCGCTTTCCCCACTCCTCTTTGTTGTCGTCATGGATGCAATCACACGAGATCTTCAGAAGCCCGTCCCCTGGACGTTGTTTTATGCCGATGACGTGATGCTGGCTAGCGAAGATAAAGGTGAACTAGAGCGAGAGCTACAAGCTTGGTGTGATCGCTTGGAGCGATTTGGACTCAAACTGAACATGAAGAAGACCGAATACCTAACGACGGACGTTACTGAGTCCAGCTCCATCAAGGTTAACGGCATCGAGCTCCCACGCACTTCGGTTTTTAAGTACCTGGGATCAGCAGTCGCGTCTGACGGCAATCTGATGGTCGAGTCCAAGGAAGTTGAAAAGCGCCTCAGCGTCATGGAGACGAAGATGCTGCGCTGGACGGCTGGAGTCACGCGCATGGACCGCATCCGAAACGATGCCATTTGGCAGAAATTCGGTGTCGCGTCGATAGCCGAGAAGATGCGCGAAGCTCGCTTGCGATGGTACGGCCACGTTCTGCGGAAAGGAAGACAGCGTCCGCAAGATAGGCCTTGAGTTGGAAGTGTCAGGAAAGCGACCTGGAGGGCGTCCGAAGCAGCGATGGTCTGACACGTTACGTATGGACTTGAAGGTTGCTGGTGTCCACCCTGATCTAGCGCTGGATCGGGAGAGGTGGCGTTATGACACCAGAATAGCGGACCTCGCCATGAAGCGGGACAAACGCTGAAGAAGAAGAAGAAGACAATCCGCTTCTAGATAACCGAAACTCAAACTGACGGAAAGCTTATCTTGTTTCGGAGTGAAAAATAATCGATAGCTATAGGATGGGTGGGGGCGGGGGGGGGAGGTGGGGGGGGGGTTTCAATGACGGTATAAAATTTATATTACATGTATAGGCACGCACAATTCGTGTTAAATGCGGCACATTGCAGTAAAGATGAAATAGAGGAACAAAGAACCACTTGGAAAGAACCTCACAGAAACGTCGGGCGCAATCGCAAAATAGAGGGGTTGGTAAAATTAAAAAATATATACATACCTCGTTAGACAATTATGTAAGCAATACAAAACCACTTACCATATCATCTCAATCGCGTAGGCGCCATGCTGGTTGGCGCCAGGGGGGAGGGGATCACCCAGATAACCCCTGGCCGGAGGGTTGGAGATTGCCTTAAAAACCTATAATCCCTCGCATCAGCGGAGTGGGTATGGGTATGGGCCATCAGTATGGGCGCGTGTAGCGCATTCGGAGGAGGCGCCGACTGTCGCGTGCACCCGACACCAGGTTCCTGGTTCGAATTTCCCGCCCAGGCCAACCAAGCCTACCATCCCTCCGGGGTCGGTGAATTGGTACCAGACATGTCTGTGAAGGATAGAGCGCTGACTCGTTCATCGGCTGGCCACCGCAAGTCATTGTACGACCAAATACGTATTCAACGCCTCCACGATATTCCGTAGAAGTAGAATGCGTGGCGCATCCCAAAAGGAATTGAATAACGCTGTCCTTTATCCTTTATCCCTTATCAGCGGAGTATGGCGAAGAACACAATACTGCTGTTTCATTTGCCTTCATATTTTGGGAAAGGAAGGGATTCCAGGGGCCGGATTCATCAGCAATTAAACCCGTGGGTATGCGGGGTATAAGGGCTAGAGATAAGATAAGAATCAGGTAGAGATAAGGTGGGAGTCAGAGACGCAGGCTCCATCACTAACCCACGGGTATAGGGGGTATCTCTACCCCCTATACCCGTGGGTTAGTCGTTGATGAATCCGGCCCAAGGATGTGGGCAATTTTAACACGAGCGCGTAACTCGGCCTACACCTCGGAGCTCCTTCCCTGCCCAAATCGTCAGCGGAGGAGAGCACAGAACAAAACACTCCACCCCCTTCCTCCCTCCTTCCCACATCATATATTAAACACGAAACAAAGCGCAATTAAAAACTGAAAACGGCAAATAGGATCGAAGGGGTCACCTTTGAAGTGTCACTAATACGACAAAAATGAGACAAGCCACACTGATATTAAAGAACAGGAACAAGCTATGCTATAGCTCTATTCTGTGTTCTTCCCAATTCGGAAGCAAATAAGGCACAAATCTGTAATCGAAATGAGGAGAGAAGGCTGCATTTACATTCGCTGTGTGTAGCTGCTAGCCAGGCTTGCCCGCCACGGCATGCTATGGTGACCCCTCGCCGCGACCCTATTTGCACCAAAACGGGCGCGCGCCACCGACCCGCTGCAGAGAATGGACACATTGGCCCAAAACCTCTGATTTCGCGTGAGGAACGATGCGCGAATAAGAGATCCTGGGCCTTCGCTGCGGAACACGCCCCGATAGTAGGAGCGCGTACTTTAAATCTTCCGCAGAAGCTCCCGGAAACTGAACTAGGGGGGTGATTTCCTTATTATTTTTCTTGTATACTAGCCTGACGGAGGTGGATTGATTGGCTAGAATGAGTCATCTAGGATGTGCTCAGTCACACCCTAGGTGATTCGTTGAAATTTACCAAGCCCTCTGTTTTGCGATTGCGCCAAACGGCGTGGTGGAGAATTCAGCGCTGAAGCAATGTGTATTTACGAACCACGCATGTTCTAACTTTCAAACTAACTGAGCCGTCACACTACTTCACAGCCCTACGGAAGACGGTTAACAGCACTGAACATAGGATTTTCTGTAGGTGCAAGCACAGGATGGGACTTCAAGCACAACTTTCTTCATAAATTCCGTAGAAATGAGTCCAAAAACTTTTAAAACGAAAACGTTAAGCTCAGCCGCGTATAAATGATAACTGAATAAGATACCTACGCCCGCCACGGCTAGGTTAAAGCCATGGGCATCGCATTTTTAGACCCTCTATATTAGTCTAAGCATCAAGCACTAACCACGCCCACGGCAACATACAGCATGATCCACCCACGTGAACTGCAGTGTCAAGTCACCTCATACTTAGCCGTAAATCTACTGCGCAGCATTTCATTGTGAAATTTCGTGAACTCCATGGGCACTTATCCATTACAGCTATCCTCCACCTCTGTACAGGACGTTTTACCGCTTTTTATACTGAAAAAGTAGGGTGGACGCTGATCACTCTTACAAGGATAATCACTGAATGTGTGATGTGTGGTAACTCCCAGTATCGAGCCACTTAGCGTCAAAATATTCGCCCTTCTCACCAGGCTGTTTCCAAAGAATTTTAGCTGACGTCTAGCTCCTTAGCGTAATTTCGTGCCACTTCGAGAATATTTAAGGCTAAGAGTGAAGGAGAGTCAACTCACTACGGCTTTCGTCGTTCGTTTTCGTGGAAACTTCTTGTCGTCGTTGCAATGATGAAGAGCAATCTTATCCCCGAAACGTCTGGGCTTGGGTGCAGGGGAAGCGGCGGTTTTCTTCTTATTTGATGCAGCCATGCACCGGTCACTCTTCTAAAAGATCAATCACTTAGACCTCCTCGACACCTCCGCAAATGAAAAACCCTGTTCAAGCTCGAACGCAGCTCCGGAAAACATCTGCTCGAAGCTGCGCGCGGATGCGTCGCGTGCCTAATCATTGGAGCACGCTGCCCCATCCAGGTCCTGGGGCCGTATGCATACCCGCCCCGACGCGTCCCGCCGGGAAATGGGGAGGAAATACCGTACTTCCGCGATGCACACCAAGTTGGGAATACAGTACTCCGGGGCCCTAGCGGGAAATTACGTCCCCTACTCGGAGGTAGGGGAATTCGGACTGGAGCAGAGACTTCGCTGATTGGAGCTTTCGAACTATGCCTCCACATAAGAGCAGCAGAGGAGGGGCAAGAGCGAGACTTCGTTGATGTTTTGGTATATGTGATGCCTAGTGAGGTCATTTTTGAGCAGCAGTGTTTAGCATATGAGGAGTTCGGCCCTTCCGTCATTCTTTACGTAGAACAGGCACTTACTGAAGCTAGTTTTCAAGTAGTGTCCAAGTGTTGGGATTTTTTTATATTTTCGTTAGTTGTTGGGTATAATAAACGCCTGCTGAGGCTATGATCGGACCACTCGTGTGTATGTGTGTATTCAATGCGGGCATAACAAAGTTTAGCTAAATTGTTCTTATGTTAGTGCTTTTATTTACTGAAATGTACATTTTCCGAAACCTTCGGTTAAATAATTAACACTTTTAAGGCTAAATGTTGCTTGGACGTTTTATCCTTGAATTTTTACCGTAGAGATATGGATTCTCCCAGTACAGTTACGGCTTTTGGTACTAAGCGGGCTGCTACCCGCTCCATTATGAGAGGATGGTCGTGGAACACTAAAATAAACTCGGTTTCTGAGCACAGAACCAAGCAAGGAACGGGACTCTGGATAACGCACCTTCCCGGTGTATAGCGAGCACCAGCCCGCTTAGTATCCGGCTTCTCCATGTTATTTCAGCGATGTTGAGGACTAATATACATTTCAAACTGTTTGAAAGGCTTATCTGACCTGCTGCCAACAAATAAAAGGGCATAGACGGCATATCGTTAATTGTCGAATGGAGCCGAGGAAAAAATGCTAATAGCAATGCTTGTTTACTCCCAGCTCCACCTTGTTCAGCTAGTTCATATATGCCCTTATCCAACTAACAAACTTTGTCTTATGTCATACGACGCATAGCTATGACTTGCTTAATGCAGTACCACTATGAATCTCACTTGGTCATTGTTGCAAGATAACTCCCAAAACCCGTGAAAACAAAGGAGAACATTAATAAATAGGCGAATGAACAGAACACAAGTGTATATAATGTGACATAACAGCGTTTTAACAGGCTTCATAGGAAATCCAGCATCCACTCGATAATATACTCCCACGTCTTTCCTCATTCCTTGGCCGTCCCTTTACACGGAGTAGAAAACAGCTGATAATTTCTCCGTGATTTGCAGCGCTTCCTCTGTGCCTGTGTACGAAACATTTTCAGTACGGCTAGGAAGTTTCCCGACTCCGGTCACTCTCGGGTCACATCATTGGTGACTCGGCCGTGTCGCAGTCGTCACCGCGCCGTCCCCCGATGGTGACCGGGCGCTTCACCGTCGGTGACCAGAGTTGCCATTCCTTCGCTCCTGTAGCGCTTGTTGACCACATATAGACTTGAATATCGTAGTTTGTACACATGTAGGCGATTTAATTTTATTAAATATCGGTACTATTGTACTTTTGGTACCCCACTTAATCTTGTTCAAAATGGGTCTACTAGGGGTAATCTGCCATGGGAAGAACGAATATCATAGTCGTTTTCTGCGGAAATGCCTTATAAGCGCGTTATATTAAGTTAGAATCGCTCAAGGCCTTGCGAAATAGCACGCGCTGGTAAGAGACGCAGAGACTCCGCCCCTACCAGCACGCACTCGCGGCCGTCTCCGAGGGGGGAGTGGGCACGCCGTGGCGACTAGCTACACAGCGCGAATGTGAATGCAGTCTTATCTCCTCGTTTCGATTAAAGATCCGCGTCTTATTTGCTTCCGTACTGGGCAAGGGAGGGGAACTCCAGGATGAAAGAAATTTTAACTCGGGTGCGCTAGTGAGCCCTCACCCCGGAGTCCCTTCCCCTGCCCAATTCTGTGCTCTCCTCCGCGCCAGCGGAGGAGAGCACAGAATAGAGCTTTTAAGGCTTTTCGAGATTTCAAGGCTTATGCCCTGGCTAACCTCTGCTGCAGGCTAGGGACGGCGAAATAGTGCGCATCGTTAGGAGTCGGAGTCTCTGCGTCTCTTACCAGCGCGCGCTATTTCGCAAGGCCTTGAGCGATTCTAACTTAATATAACGCGCTTATAAGGCATTTCCGCAGAAAACGACTATGATATTCGTTCTTCCCATGGCAGATTACCCCTAGTAGACCCATTTTGAACAAGATTAAGTGGGGTACCAAAAGTACAATAGTACCTAAATATCTTACATAATATTTACTGGTAGTGAAAATATGCAGTATTCGACTCTACAATGAACAAGAAGCATTTCACAACCGGAGAAATCACCGACACAAAAAATCTGGCAGGTAATACTACATGAGGAAACAACAGAATCTCTAATACAAAATAATGATGCAACAGGAACAAAATCACAAGCATTGTATACTGCAGATCAGTTAAGAAGCGATCGGAATATGAAGGTTTGTGGTCATAATCCTAATTCATGCGAACAAATCCTGTTCATACAGCAGTAAGGCATCTAGGCGGTTCGACTGTAGACTTCATTGGCCGTAGACGTAGCCATCCGGCTGAATGACACTTCTAAAAATCAAAAACCATACTATGCTTGTTTTTCTCGAACTTGCTCTAACTTAAAGGACGTACTCACCACTTACAACGGTTACAACGGTCTATAGAATAGAAAGAATGGGATTGTCATTATCTAGATAACATTTGTAGCCATTTTCAGTAGAGGATTGGTAGTTCTGGATAGTGGTGTCGCAGATACAGCTCTGTAATAGTCCGACATAAGTTCAAACTTGGACTGCACTAAATTTGAGACATAATGCGAGACAGGATATAGACTTACCTTGAAGGAGACTGCAGCGCTGCTTTCTCGAACCAAGCCGTGTGCCTGAGCGCGTGGTGGTTGATCATCGTGACCCGTTCTGCCAATGGAAATAAGCAGAATAGCTAACTCGCAGCTTCACCGAGCTCACGTAAACTCTGAAATAAAAGCCAATAGTGAAGTTCTAGCTCCAAGCTCGCTGTACTGTTGGAAAGCGTCGTTATGAGTATCCTCACCTGAACACTGCGAGCGGCCTAGAATTCATCCATAATTGCGTGGGCATAACAGGCAACTGCAAGACAATGACGTAAATTATACAAGCTAAACAGTCGGATCCCCTAAGCAGAGAAAAGACGGATTGTATACCTTTTTATGGGCGCGCAGCTCTCCATCAGATTGTTTTCTAGTGCAACAGCGGCTTCAACGCGAGAAGACTTTGCCATTACTGCTGAGCGAAGTAGTAGTGTAGAAAGCGACAACGAACAACATGCATATCTGCAAAAATCACTTCTAAAGTGGTGCTCACAAAAAGAAACCATTTTAGGAAAACTTCACTAAGGCAGGGACGGCAACCTGAAGACACGTTTGTCAGTAGAATGCCGAGGAACTAGATAAGGTAGTGATTGATATCAAGAAACATGAAGGAAGAAAGAGAAACCGATACGAAATAAGGTACGATCAGATCAGCAACAAGTCTAGAATGGAGAGACAGACCACTTCCCTCTTCATAGCATTAGAGCTATTTGTCACAAAGCTGTTGAAATGAGAACGTATTGCCCAACTACATACACTTTGCAAGTATAGGAAGTCACCCAGGACCGCCGCAAGTAGGATAAAGCTGCCAGTTCAGACATGCAGGGTGGATCCTCTAGCCTTGTACCCTGGGAGGCAGTCGTTAGTCCCGACTCGGATGCGCTCTGACGATGCCGACAGTGCCTGCGGAGGCTATTAGCGTCGACTCGCACCGTACTACCCGCCGCTTCCAAGGCGGCCCTTGCCGCGGAGGCGATCATGACCTGGCGGAGCACGGGAGCCTGCAGGTCGACTGCGACCCCACTGAGGGCGAGATCGATTCGATCAGATTTACAAGTACAGTGGATAACTTATTTAGAGGGTTCACAACGGCAGCGGAGAGAGTCTACTGGTGCGAATCCTACATATCTTCGTACCAGAATTTCGAGCTCTATCTAATGGAGTGTACAACAATGCTCTAAAAAATTCCCCTGTAGAGATATTTTTGATCAGGCTTTAATCTAAAGACTTCAAGAGCAATCAGATACGAATTTTACGAATTTTGTATAACTTGTTATCAAAATTTTAAGCCGTACCTGATGGGCTGTATAAGAAAGCCTAAAAATTCCGCTGTAGAGATATTTTGACGAAGGCAACCAGATAAAAACTGCACGAACAATCTATTAGTAGAGATCTTTCTAGGAGAGTCCTATTCTAGTTTTCTTTTCCATAATATTCCTCAGTTTTCTTAGATTCTCGACATCCTTATGGATCTTTTAATACACAGCACGATATTTCTCGAGGCTAAGATTGAATAGGCAAAAATTCATGGTAGTTGAATTATGTCAGACAATATATCAAGTTGTTCTTCAAGTGATATGTTTGACATTTTGTAGCCAAACTTTTTTTATTTCTCTGCCAGTCACTCGTCTTCCACTGTAACGTCCGGCAAACCTATAGAAGGCAATTTATCTCGAACACTACACAATTTACCATAAATTGAATACCTTGATGTTTCTCTATCTATAGGATATCTTCTTTCAGCGTCGCCTTCTAAGGCGTTTCATTTCACCAGTTTCTGAAGCCAGTAGAATAAAATAGCATCTTTCATGAATGACGAAAAACAGCTGTGGAGGGGCACCGTTATTTTAAGCATCAGCAAGCATTTCGCCTCCAAGTCTATCCTGAAGGAGGTCTACCAATGTGGCAAATGCAGAGTGGTCGCATCCATGAAGTCTTTTCAGAGTACTGTAATGGTTTATTGTTATTTAGTATAATTCTATTTGGCATGACAGCTTCTGCCTTACCTATGAAATGCCTCTGCGAGATTAGTCGTTCGAATTCGAGTTCTTAGTCTGCATCTGCCTTCTTGACGTATGGAGACCTTCGTCAAAATATCTCTACAGGAGAATTTTTAAGCATTCTTGTACAGCCCATCAGATAGAGCTCGAAATTCTGATACGAAAGTATTTAGGGTTCGTACCGGTACGAATCTCTCCGCTGCCTTTGTAAACCCTCCAAATAAGTTATCCACTGTAATTGTAAATCTGATCGAACCGATCTCGCCCTCAGTCGGGTCGCGTTCGACCTGCAGGCTTCCGTGCTCCGCTAGGTCATGATCGCCTCCGCGGCGAGGGCCGCCTTGGAAGCGGCGGGTGGCACGGTGCGAGTCGACGCTAACTGGCTCCGCAGGCACTGTTGGCATCGTCAGTGCGCATCCGAGTCGGGACTAACGACTATCACCCTTGTATCCTAGACCCACCCGGATCAGCGCGCCTTAATTCAACACTTCCGCTCGCGGTGCGTGTCGCAGAGAGCGGCTGAGTGACGTCATACAGCCGCTGTCTCTCCGCTCGCGGAGCTCCGCCCTGAAATGCCACTCAGTCGTCACCCGCAACGTCATAATTCGTCATCGTCTCCCAGTCGTCACCCCAGCGAGTGTCTGAGGACAGTACAATTCCCGAGGTGCATCGCAGGAGAGGGCACCCGCTCTCGTCGGGTAATTTCTGCTGGGTTGAGAGCGCGGGAAGTCCGCCCCGCCGGGGCGAGATATGCATACGGCCCCAGATTATCGACCGCACCTAAGATTTCGGAATGCAGATTTTCTGCAGTATCGCGTCAAATTCTGGGTTTTCCCTACCCCGGGGAGCCCCGGGAGACGTGCATGCCATCTCGCTCGGGGTGCCCCGAACCCGGGAAGACGAGCATACGGCTCCGGGAGTCAGAGCACATTTAACGATAAACGTTTAAGCCCTAGTTTATACTTGTGCCGCCACGCGGCGCGGCATCATGATTGCCATAGATATCGATTTATCAGGCCGCGAGGTCGATATCTATCCTGAGCATGATGCAGCGCCGCGCAGCGACGCAAGTGTAAACTGGGGCTAACGGATGAACGGGATTTTTCGCTAAAATCTGGCCTAACGACTTAAAGGAAATTTTCAGAAATTTCATGAAACTTTTAACGGGCTGTTTTTTCAATAACTCTGTCACTTTTCCTCTTAGCCATCACTAGTTTTGTAGTCGTCATCCTCCTGATTAACTCTGCTCCTGAAAAGCTGTTGAAATCAACAAGAATAAACAACAACAATCCGTTCTATCATGACGTTTGGATATTGAGCTCCAATGTCATAACGCGTCCTTTCATTTGCGATACAGAGAAGTTTTTCGTCGAGCCGCCGAGCACGTCAACGAATCCACACAAATACTCGGTTGACCCCTTCGTAAAACATGTCTATCCCACTCGGTGCTTCTTCTTCTTCTTCTTCAGCGTTTGTCCCGCTTCGTCGCGGGTTCCGCTCTTCGGTGTCATGACATCACCTTTCCCGGTCATGCGCTTGATCAGGCTGGACGCCAGTTACTTTCATGTCCATGTGTAACGTATCCGACCAACGCTGCTTTGGGCGTCCTCTAGGCCGCTTTCCTGACACTTCCAACCCAAGGCCTATCTTGCGGACGCTGTCTTCCTTTCCACGCAGAACGTGGCCGTACCATCGTAAGCGAGCTTCGCGCATCTTGGCCGCTATCGGCGCGACACCGAACTTCTGCCGAATAGCATCATTTCTGATGAGCTCCATGCGGGTGACTCCAGCCGTCCAGCGTAGCATCTTCATTTCCATGACGCTTAGGCGCGTTTCAACTTCCTTAGTCGCAGGCCAACACTCAGCGCCGTACATCGCTACTGGCCGGATGACTGTTCTGTAGATCTTTGACTTCAGGTGCTCTGGTATTTTCCTATCGCAGAGCACACCAGTCAGCGAACGCCACTTGGACCAACCTGCACTCACGAGTGAGTTCACTTCAACCATCAGACCGCCGTCAGACGCTGTTGCTGATCCGAGGTATTTAAACACCAAAGTGCGTGCAAGCTCAGTACCGTTAATCTTAATGGAGCCGAACTCGTTTACGTCAGTCGTTAGGTACTCGGTCTTCTTGACGTTCAATTTGAGTCCGAACATCGCCAGGCGGTCGCACCAAGCTTGCACCTGCCGCTCGAGATCATCTTTATCTTCGCAAGCGAGCATCACGTCATCAGCATAGAGCAATGTCCATGGGACAGGCTTCTGAAGATCTCGCGTAATGGCATCCATGACGACAACAAAGAGGAGTGGAGAAAGCGCAGAACCCTGGTGCATCCCAACAGAGATGGGAAACTCCATTGAGGTTCCAGCTGCAGCTTGCACTCTACTCTTTGGGCAAGAGTAGAGCATCCGCACCCACTCTGTGAGTTCCTCAGGTACGTTGTGTTGTCGCAAGGAGTACCATATAACCTCACGCGGTACGCGGTCGAAGGTCTTCTCCAGGTCGAGAAAGGCGATATGCACCGGCTTCTGTTTCTCACGATGCTTCTCCACCAGGAGGCGGGCGGCGTGTATAGCATCAATGGTCCCACAACTAGACACAAAACCGCACTGGTTGTCGGAGAGCTTGACGATTTCACGAATTCGTCTGTCGAGGATTCGCTCGAAGATCTTCATGCTGTGCGAAAGCAAGCGAATCGGACGATAATTGGAGCAGTCTGCAGGACTGCCCTTCTTCTTCCAAATCGGAATCGTCGTACTGTTGTGCCAACACTCCGGTACTTTCTTCTCCTTTATTAGCTGGTTGAAGAACTCAGTCAACGACTCAGCAGGATACCAGAGCTTCGACTTCATCAGCTGCCAGATCATCCGGTCCTGTTGCCTTGCTTGGCTTCATCTTCTTCAGAGCCGCTTCTGTTTCTTCCACGGTGATTTTGTGAACGGGACCGTGAACAGAAGCCACAGAAGGGATGGCCGGATGAGGAAATCCCATAGTGGAAATTTCCTCAAAGTAATCACGCCATCGCTTCAGCGCCTTTTTGCGGTCTGTCAGAAGATGGCCGCTCTCATCGTTGATGCCAAAGAACTTTTCAATATCCTCGGTTTGGCGATGGCGGGTCTTGGCAAGTCGGTACAAATACCGCTCACCATCGCGTGACTCGAGCTTTTTGTTGACATCACTATAATGAGTGGCTTTCGCAACAGCCACGGCTTTCTTTGCAGCCTTCTTCGCCTTCTGATACTTCTGCCAGTTGTCGGCCGTCTTATCGCTGAGAAACACGTGATAGAGCGACTTCTTCCCTCTAACCTTTGCCTTCACATCGTCAGTCCACAGTGTTAGAAGTGAACCATGTTTTCAGTTTCCTTGGCGGTTGAGGTGGATCGGGGGAAACGGTAGGTCGAAAATGGTACTGCGCCGCTTGGGTCGTTTGACCGTCGAGGCGCCAAGAATCGGGCGCGAAGAAAATGACAAGGGGGGTGGCGGCCATCGTAAAACAGTTTTTGGTGGGAGTAACCGATCCTACTTCGCCGTCCTCGCCTCATAGCACCTGTTGAGTTGTGTCTGGCTACGGGAGCCATCTGAAAGCGTTTCTACCTTTGACCCTGTGCGCAGTCTCGCTCTAGTCGCCTCAGTTCAGTTGCCACATTCGGGGTTTCCTGCGAGTGCGTTTCTCTGGTCTAGAATTCCGAAAGAGCGATCGCCACAGCAACGGGACCACCCGAGCCTCCGGGACGCTCAGATCTCTCCAGGGTCCGCCGTCGTTCTAGCCTACCCGTTTTATTGTACTCTTACTTTCCTTTTATAGACGTTCGCTCGTTTTGGTTGTATTACGTTGTACCGAATAAACAGTTGTTTCTGATTGCTCGTACTCCTTGTAATCGCTGACTTGCGGTCTACGGCCGTGCAATACTTCATTTGGGTTCCATACCGGAAACAACTTGGGGGCCAATCCGGTGACCCAAGTGCAGTCAGCGCGTTCGAGGGTGCGGTAATTAGAAACAACGGTTTTCCGTGGAAGAGCCGTGATCGGTGTAGTGTGGTGGCTCAGTAGTTCACGTGTGTTGCGTGAGTATCGGTAGAAGACCAGAGCCATGGAGGCGACACCGAGTGGCGAGTCGATTACCGTGGATCAAGTGATAGAGAACCGCGATGAGCAAGCGGAGATGGTCACTGTTTCAGATCCGCGCGGGTCGCGGTCACTAACACAGATGGCTAGCGATGACGACATGGGAGAGGACGCTCTGGAGGAACAGTTCCGCCGGCTATACCCAGCAGATGAATCCGAGGTGCACCAGGTGTGTAACCAGTTAGAGCGTGCCATCAAAGAGAGTCAGGTGTTTGTTATGGCTGAGGTAGCCAAGGCGATGCGCTGTGGGAACCCGCACCGGGAAGCCATTGAGCGAGCGGGTGAGAGAGCTACGGCAGCTACTATGCGTGTGTTGAGCAGGTTGCGCTTGAGGTGTAAGAAAAGCGCGGTGGTCGAGAAATGGGTACAGGTTGTACTTGAGAGTTTGGAATGCCAAAGCCGAGAAGAGGGTGTAGAGCAACTGGCAAGACTTCTAGCCATGCGCGATGATTTGTGTGGCCTGAGTGAGAAGTATGGTGCGCCCATTGAGACTCTCCTACAGGAATGCGAAGGTGTAATGAAAGAAAATGAACTGTTGCAGGGAGAGATCCGGCACCAGCAGCAAGAAATCGAAGAGTTGCGAGAAGTCAGGAAGCAGCTGGCGGAACGCGAAGCCGAACTGATGCGGCTGAGGCGCCTACTGGAGTCATCCGAGCGGACCAGGAGGGATGATGCTGCAGAAATTGGTTCAGGTAGGCACCGTCGGAGCGCAGACGTGCTAGATATTCTGCGGACGGGCTCAGGAGCCAGAGGAGACGCTAAGGTTCCGCTGTTACAGTTTCAGAAGGAGCATACCAGCGAGAAATGGGCAAGGAGTGTGGACGCGGACCCACGAGACGCCCCGAAGCCATGTGGACTGGACACGGACCAGAGAGGTGGGTTGGTGAGAATGGCTCCAGGTGGTGAGAACGGTGAGGAGCGTGGTGTGCCAGGATTTAACCGAAAGGACCCATTGGCTCACTATTTGAGGTATCTAGCTATTCCCGAGGTGAAGCCGTATAGTGGAGAAGAGGCAACTTATGGGTTCAGCACTTTCCTCGAGAACTTCATGTTGAAGTATCCCAAGGGTAGCTGGGAGGAGGCTGAACTATGTATTCTGTTCAGAACAAAACTCACGGGGAAGGCCAAAAGGCAGTACGAGGCGTTACCTGTTGGCGTACGCGAAGGAAGTTTTGACGGTCTAGTTGCGGCGATGCAGGAGGCCTGTAGGGTCGAGTTGAGGAGTCATAGAATTGTGGCGTTGAGTGAGCTGAAGAAACTCAGGAAAAAGGAAGGGCAGACCGTGGCGGATTTTTGTGTGGAGCTAGAGCGGCTGACCCGACGCGCACATCCCCACATGGACGAGGTAGCGTTGGATGCGGAGAGAGCGCAGTTGTTGTATGAGCAGTTGGCCCACTGGGGTGATTCGTATCATTTGATGGAGGCATTGGAAAGCGAAGCCCACGCGTATGACCGGTTGAAGCAGACCGCGCTCCGGATAGAGCGACGGGATTGGACGTTGCGCCACAGTGGAGGGGCAGTCGAACTCGGAACTCGTACCGGTAGGGAGAAAAGCAGGTTTAAGAAGGAAGAACCGGTGGCAGAACCCAGGGGAAGTACGGACACTAGGGAGGAGCAGTCCCGTCCAGCAGCGGCTAAGAAGCGAGGCCCAGTATGCTACCAGTGTCACGAGGCCGGCCATTTTGCCAGGGAGTGCTCCGCGAAGGGGCTGCGGAGTAGGGAAGCGAGTTCCCTCTCAGCTCGACTGTTGCAGCCTGCGTGTCGGATGGTAGGAATGAGGGAGGCCCGGGGGGCCCCACAGGAAATGCTACCTTGCCCGTTGATCGGACCCAAGCACACGACAACTGTGGAAGTGTTCGGCAGGAAGTGGACGGGTCTGTTAGACACGGGTTCCGAAATTTCAATCCTTCCCGCTGCGGTATTGCTCAAAGCGAAGGAAGACGGCTATGATATCGACCGTGAGGTAGTAAAGCATAGGATGGACAGGTCCGTGCGAGTATGCGACGCGTCGGGCAGGCGGATGGGGTTCGTCACCGTTGTCGAGGTTAAGCTGCGAGAAGGGAGAGAGACAGTGAGAGAAGCCGTAGCGAGTATGTACGTTACCAGAGCTATGGACGATTTTATCATTTTGGGCACTAACGTCCTTCCCACTTTGGGGTATGAGTTGATACGGAAGGAACTGGGAACTCACGCCATGGAATGGAAAGAGGACTCGGTGGAAGATAGGTGTAGCGAAAACCAGTTACCGGCCGATCGGCGAGGGTCCAAAGTGGCGTGTGTTGCCCAAAGGACCTATGTGGCGCCGGGATCAGTAACTTGGGTCGGTTTAAGTGGTTGCGGCCATAAGACGGAGTATATGTTGTCGTCGACGCATGAGCTGATATACTCTGGAGTATGTAAGGTTGGAGTCAAGGGTGTGGTTGAGGTGCCGGTTGTAAATCGGAGTGAGGAACCCGCAGTACTGAGAGCGGGGGAAGCGGTTGGCCGGTGGGAAGAGAAGGATGAGGACTGGAAGGAGGTGGCAAGGAGAGAGGTACCCAGCGATTTGTTGGAGGTGAAGCCTTTTGGACAGCCAGAGCAAGATCGGTTAGATGTGCTAAGATCTCTTCTCGAGGGAAATCGGAAGGAGAAGGTGATGCCTAGTGAGTTGTGGCGGGTGCTGCAGGAGAGCCACGACGTTTTCGCCGTGTACGATGCGGAACTCACCCAAACGCACCTCGTGACTCACGAGATAGACACGGGGGATACTCCGCCCATAAGGCAACGGACGAGACCGGTACCAATAGGAGCTAGAGAGGAGTTGAAGGTGATTCTAAGGGACCTGTTGGAGCGGGGCATTATCGAGCGTTCGCATTCTCCATGGGCTTCCCCGGTAGTGTTGGTACGGAAAAAGGACGGGTCACTGCGGCTATGTGTGGATTATCGAGAGCTAAATAAGCACACCCGACAAGATGCGTACCCGTTGCCTACTGTGGATGCCATGCTGCAGAGCCTGCAGGGGAAGAGGGTATTCACGAGTCTGGATCTGTGCTCGGGGTACTGGCAAATACCTTTATCGCGGGAGGCCAGGTCGAAGAGCGCTTTCACGACGTCGGAAGGGCTGTTTGAGTTCACGGTATTACCGTTTGGACTTAGTACCTCCCCCGCCGAATTCCAGCGACTGATGGATAGGGTGCTCGGAGAGCGAAAAGACAAAGAGGTGTTCGTTTACATCGATGACATTCTCATCGCCATGGAATCGGAAGAACGGCACTATGAAGTACTGCGTGAGGTGTTGCAAGCCCTGAGAGAAGCCAATCTGAAACTCAAGCCACAGAAATGCACGTTTCTGGAGGAAGAAATAGCCTTTCTAGGGCACCGAGTTAGTGGCCAAGGTGTGCGGGTGGATCCGGATAAGGTCGAGAGGGTTCGGCAGTATCCTAGGCCAGCGAGTCTGGCGAAGTTGAGAACCTTCCTGGGCATGTGTGGCTACTATAGGAAATTTATTTGGAACTTTGCAAAGATCGCGCGCCCGTTGTTTGAGCTCACGAGCCGAAAAGCACCCTGGAAATGGGATTCGGAGCAAGAGGAGGCGTTCGTGCGGTTGAAGGAGGCCCTTAGTAGCACCCCCGTGTTGGGACAGCCCGATGCCGAAGCGGCAAGAATGGGGAACCGACCGTTTATAGTATACACGGACGCATCCCAATCAGGGATAGGAGCGGTCTTATGTCAGGAAGGACTAGACAAGCTCCTGCATCCGGTGTATTTTGCGTCGCGTAGCCTCACTAAGGCCGAAAAGAATTATCATGTGACCGACGCAGAAGCCCTCGCCGTTGTTTTCGCATTACGCAAGTTCCATTTTTTTGTATATGGCATGGACGTAGTAGTGCGGACGGATCACCTCCCCCTAACGGCGCTGTTCAGACGGACAAATATCTCGGGCCGGGTGTTGCGATGGGCGTTGGAAATTCAACAATACCGAGTTAAGATAGAATACGTGAAAGGGAAGGCAAACCCGGTCGCGGATGCGCTGTCAAGGGGGTACCGTATCTTGCACGGGACGCCGACCAGGAAGAAGGAGGGCTGGAGAGTGTAGTGGGTGCCGTGGTTGCAGACATGCCGTCGAAATGGCTGGTAGAGTTGGAAGCGGACCCGGTTTACGGCGAGGTTATCGAATTGTTGCGCAAGGGAGACTTAGATCGAGAGGTCCAGTTACCACGAACGAGCAGCGGTTGAAAGTCGCTGATTTCACTGTGGAAGATGGAAATCTGAAGTTATTCCGAGAAGACGGTGAGGCGGTCGTGGTGGTGCCACATGCTAGGAGGCGGGAAGTGTTCGACGAGGCCCATCGAGGAGCTCTAGCCGGACATTTTGCTGCGAAAAAGATGGCGCGGGTACTAGGGAAACGAGTATTTTGGGAAGGGATGCAGCAGGACATCGCCAAGTGGGTAAGAGGCTGTCGAGAGTGCTTCCTGACTAACCCTCGGCAGGCGCTGTGTCCGGGCCTGAAACCCATGATAGCGAGCAGACCTTTCGAGCTGGTTTGTGTGGATCTCCTTGAAATGGGTATGAGCACATCGGGAATGAAGTATGTCGTGGTCCTCGTCGATCATTTTTCTAAATGGCTCGGGGCCTACGCGATCCCGAACAAGAGTGCTGCGACGGTTGCGACGACCTTATTCCAAAGATGGATATGCGAGAACGGGCGCTGGCCCAAGCAGCTGCATTCGGATTTGGGAGCAGAGTTTGTGAACCAGGCGATGGAGGAGCTGGCTCGGGCAGCGGGGGTAAAGAGATCCACCACGAAAGGTTATGATTCCCGGGCGAATGGAGTCTGTGAAAGAGCGATCGGAACCTTGCAGCGAATCCTGAAGAAGAAGGTGGAACGCCCCGATAACTGGGATACGTGGCTGCCTAACGCGGTATATGCATACAACGTAACGCCGCATGAAGGCACGGGGGAAAGCCCTTTCTTTTTGCTGCATGGGTTCGACCCGTACATTCCCTCGGCGGTGATACCTGAAGGTACGGTGACGGCCTATCAGTGTGACTTGGACGACTATAAGTCGGAATTGATGCGTGGCATGCAGCTCATACGGGATGAGGTGAAAGAGTTCGCCGACAAGTACAGGGAAAACATGAAGAGGTACTTTAATAAAAAGCACGCGGTGGAAGAGCAACGGTTGCCTAAGGTAGGGGCAAGAGTGTTCATGAAGCTGCCGTGCGAACGTAGACGGAGCAAGCACCCCAAGTTGGCGGCGGAATGGGACGGCCCTTTCAGAGTAATAGAAGCTAGTGAGAATTCCGCGTTAATAACACGCATCGGTGCTGAAGAAGAGCCTTTGCGAATCCAAATGGACATGTTGAGGGTGTGCCCAGAAGAAATCAGCAACGATCCCGTAAGAGGTAGAACAGGCAGGAAACCGCGTGGTAGGGGGGAGTGTGTGAGAAGCGCGAGAGTCATGGTGAACATAGAAGGAAACCAACGGACAACTTCGTATTTCAGGACAGCCTGCGACGCCTCGGTACCGAGAGAGTACTCAGGAATGCTGGAGTCAAGAGACCGAGAGAATCAGAGTGGACCCGGTGTCAACCCGCTATGGGGATGTGGAGAAACCTCCCGTGTTGCTATGATCGTTCCAGCGATACTCCGCGCACTGAAGAGGGCAACACGGTGGCAGACCACCGAAGTATTCTACTACTGGACGTTTCAGGACCCCCATCCGGGAAGAACGTTCATGTTCGACAGTAGAATCAAGCACGTAATTTTTGTGCTGCCGGCAACGGAGAATGGTGTCGGGTCGTGGAACGCGCTAGCCGACGCTGTTGCAATGTGGGTGGCAGCGGGAGCTCAAGTATTTCTGGTCGCCGGACCCCGAACCGGTAACGACGCCGCGTGGATTCGGCTAGCGACAAAAGCGAGAGAAATTCTGGAGAAGCATATAAAACCAGCATTCCAAGCACAGATTCATGATACGCTGCCGAGAGGAACAGACGTCGTGGAGATGCATGCCCCTTGCGCCGTTTTAGGTGTGGTCGAGAACGCGGAATCAGCGGTGACACAAAGGCAGGCGTGCGCATTTTATACGGCCTGCAGAAAGCAGCTGACCCAATGGGTCCAGTTGGAAGACATATTGGAAACGGCACGACGAAGGCGTACAAGTCGCGAGAGATATCCACTCATCCGAACTGGACGAATTGGTAAACGTAGTAGATGGGACTGGAGAGACCCGAGATCTAGGAGACCAGCGGCGGATGGTCTCGTATAAGAGCGTCTCGACCGAGTGGAACGGTCCTGTCAGTAAGGGAGGGCATGTTAGAAGTGAACCATGTTTTCAGTTTCCTTGGCGGTTGAGGTGGATCGGGGGAAACGGTAGGTCGAAAATGGTACTGCGCCGCTTGGGTCGTTTGACCGTCGAGGCGCCAAGAATCGGGCGCGAAGAAAATGACAAGGGGGGTGGCGGCCATCGTAAAACAGTTTTTGGTGGGAGTAACCGATCCTACTTCGCCGTCCTCGCCTCATAGCACCTGTTGAGTTGTGTCTGGCTACGGGAGCCATCTGAAAGCGTTTCTACCTTTGACCCTGTGCGCAGTCTCGCTCTAGTCGCCTCAGTTCAGTTGCCACATTCGGGGTTTCCTGCGAGTGCGTTTCTCTGGTCTAGAATTCCGAAAGAGCGATCGCCACAGCAACGGGACCACCCGAGCCTCCGGGACGCTCAGATCTCTCCAGGGTCCGCCGTCGTTCCAGCCTACCCGTTTTATTGTACTCTTACTTTCCTTTTATAGACGTTCGCTCGTTTTGGTTGTATTACGTTGTACCGAATAAACAGTTGTTTCTGATTGCTCGTACTCCTTGTAATCGCTGACTTGCGGTCTACGGCCGTGCAATACTTCATTTGGGTTCCATACCGGAAACAACTACAGCCATGTCTGCTTATCGACCTTGCGTCGCCCAGGCTTCGTTATGCCGAGTTCCAACCTTGCAGCTTGGCGTATCGCGTCGGTTGCTTTCTTCCAAGTTTCGTCGACAGTCGTGATTGCCGGTAACCGTACGCGGGAAATCACAGCTGCTTCCTTCTCTTTCATTCGCCACCACTTGATTCTCGCAGCACCGCATCGCTCAATTTGCTGCATCCTCGGAGGGGTGATCTTAAAGGTGCAGACTAGCGGTCGATGCTGTGGGGCGACCGTCTCATACGGCACGATCTTCGCGTCTGTGACAATGCTTCGGTCGCGATCCTTGACAAGGACAAGGACTATCTGAGACTTGGAGCTCCCACTATAGTATGAGATGAGGTGGGAGTCGCGTTTTCGGAAAACGGTGTTCACAATGGTGAGATTATGCGATTCCGCATACTCAGGAATGCGCTCACCATCGGCGTTACGAGACCCGTATCCGAAACCACCATGACAGCTGTACCCGTCCTTCGCAGCACCTACGTGCCCATTAAGGTCACCAGCGACTATGATGACATCTTTCGGCGGTACCTCTGCTGTCTTCTCATCAAGCAGGCTCCAAAACTCTTCCTTGGCTTGATCGGAGCAGCAGAGAAGAAGTGATAGAGCGGCGACAACGATCTTCGTCAACCGATCGTCATAGCATCCGACGCTTACAATCGAGTCACGAAATCGTTCGGAGACAATTATTCCGACACCACTGGTGGTCCTGGGACTTCCACATAGAACGGCCTTGAAGCCACTTCCTATGTCCCTTGACTTGCTGCAGGACCACCTCGTCTCCTGCACCGCACAGAAATCAACTCTTCTACGCTCCAGTGCTTCAACCAACTCGCACGAGCGGCCCGTTAACGTACCCACATTCAGCGTTGCTACGCGGGTCCTGCCTACGTTGCGGGACTTTCGGACTAGCTCAGTTGCTCCCCGATGCCGTCCTCGCATCAGGGACCCTCGCATACTTTCCACACTCGCCGGGCTCTGCGAGTGCGCGTCGGTTCCCGCGGACGCCGTAGCACAATCTCGAAAAACATGACTATTCATACACCATGTGATGTGTATGGGTCTTCATAGGCCGGCCTGTCACAAGGGCCTGTCGCCTGCATTTGGGTGTCCGTGCTTAGCTTAGCTCACAAAGCGAGCAGTTTCCAGTGGCACCACGTGGAGGAACGGACATCGCCACCACACTCGGTGCTGCTTATCCCAAAATATTAGGTTGTCGCAAAATTAATCTGTTTCCGAGGTATGTATAAATGAACAAGTTTTTTTTGCATTAAATCATCCTGTATCAGAGAAAGCCACACATACCGTTCGGTAGGTTTTTTCCTGCTCTTTCAAAAAACATAGGCGTTTGTCGCTCTAATTTTGCAAGCCAACCTTTTCCAGGCCTTCCGTAAAATCATGAACCGAGGCAACTATCGAGTCATCACGCTTTACGAATTTAGGAAGCCATTCTTCGACGCCTTCGTAGCGCCTTTGGGATGGACTCTCCTTGCGAACGAAAGGCCAGGCTGTGCTTTGAAAAATTCGCTTCTGGCGATTTTGATCTCGAAGAGGAACCGGATCTAGGGTGCAGGCCGTTGCATGGCGGTGAAGTTTTGAGGAGAGCCGTCGAAGCAAATCCGGAGGCGAATATACGTACGTTGGCAAAGGAACTTGGCGGACATCATATAGCAAGACATTTGGCGAGAATCAGCAAGGTGAAGAAGGTTTCGAAGTGGGTGCCTTTCGAAGTGAGCTGATCGGAGCAGCGTTCGGCCCTTGCTCCAACCTGCTAGTTCACTTTGAAAATGAGCACTCTGTAAGCCGTGTTAACTGTGATGAAAAATGGGCCCTTTAACAGGAGGCGGGAATTTGTCGGGGTAGATAAGTATGGGTACTAAGCGGGCTGGTGCCCACTCCATTATGAGACCATGGTCATGGAACACTCAAATAAACACAGTTTCTGTTTTCTGAGTACAGAAACAGTGTTTATTTGAGTATTTTGCTGGTGTACAGCGGGCACCAGCCCGCTTAGTATCTAAGGATGCTCCTCCAACATCCTTTCCTGAACCTGACCTTCACCCTAAAAAGGTTATGCTTATTTTGTGATGGTGCTGTAAAGGTGTAATCCATTACAGCTTTTTGCCATCTAGTCCTGCAGTCACAGCAGTATTTTACTGCTGCGATTTAGACCAAGTGTATGAGAAGTTGCAAAAATTGTGGCCGGCAGTGGTGAATAGAGGAGGGCCGCTCCTGATGTAGGGCAATGCAAGGCCACACACCTCACAAATCACTCGGCGAAAACTGGCCCATTTAGGCATTGAAGTTCTCCCTCACTCACCATACTCTCCCGACCTTCCGCCACAGACTGTCGTTTTTTCCGAGCTGTTGATTCTCATTTACGTCAGAAACAATTCACTAATTTGGCAGATATTGAACGTGCCCTCATTGATGTCGTTAATTCCTATGATCTCTGTTTTCATATTAAAGCGTTAGGTTCTTTTTTCTTTTTTTTGCATTAGGTTTTTTAAAAATTCGCCCAAGGGGTTATTTAAGTCCTATGTTATACTCCCGCGGGACGGCAGCCGTCCGCGGTGCACTGCACCTGCGCTGCTCTCGTCCTGCTGAATCCGGCGCCAAAAACGCGTTCCCATGCGACGCGAGCCGCCCCGAGACGACGACGACCGTCCGCGGTGCACCTTCCGTCCACGGATGCCCCGCGTATGCTCCCGCGGGATTATAACATAGGCCTAAGGCTCTGATCACCCACTTGTAAGTATGGGTGGTGGGATCATGATAGCTGATTTCGCCCAAACTTCGCCATTTGACATAGAGAGCTTTGGTTAATCGTGGCAGATCTTTTTTAGGAAGTGCGAATACCCTGAACCACAGTGGAGTCGAACCATATACTATTTACCTCGTCCCACCACGCCGCTCCTTTACCCCTTGCGCCACCACTGCTCGACCAGCAACGCAGTTTCGCTTGAGCTCGCTCTCTTGTGATTGGCCGCTCTGCGTGGACCTAGAGGGCAAAGGAGCCCGCTATGAAAATTGTCCATAACTCCGTTCACAGATGCACACAGCAGAAACGGAACACAAATGGAATAAAAAAATGGAATCAGCGTTCGAAGCCGCATTCAGTGATATACGTCCTATCTCAGAGTCCTATTGTCACCTTTCCATCTTAGAGTCCCGTGGTCGCCTAGCATCCTTTTCTTGTGAGTTATACTGTTTGAAGTATGCGGCCCGTTTCGGCGATTAATTTTGCGACAGCCTAATGCTTCCGTTTGTCACCTGGGATAGTCGGAACGGAGAGGATGTTTTTGGTTGGTGAATGTATTTTAAAGGATTTTTACGAAACGAAATTTTTTAAAAATGTTTTAAACGATTTTCACGGAACGAATTTTTTAGAAAGCTAGTTTTTTTGAACGCTGTCGATTTACTAATAGGTTTTTAATTGTATTTTTAATTGTTCCTTCGGCAAATGGGCTCGGAGGGGTTATCTTGCTGGATAGCCCTACACTACGCTTTGTGTTGTACAAAATTAAGTTTTACGCATCACCGTTGTATTCTACCCTAATGATGAATTGAGCTAGGCCATTCCTAATCTGTAATAACTGAACATATATCTGTCTTCATGCTGATGTGAATATCCACTGAGTACCCTCCCTCCCCCCCCCCCGAGCCTATTTGCGCCGGTATTTTGCGGTATTCGGTATTTTGCGTGCTGATGCCGAATCGAGATTGTATATGCTCGTAGAACAGTCACACAAAACGTGAACTGCTTATGCTATGTTGTAGTACACATTGTTACGTATGAAACTGCGTTCGTTGAACTTTAGCTGCTTACCTATTGAACTAGGAACTAAAAGTTTTTTCCTGATTTTTTTTAATTGAAAATAAGAGTCCGTGAATTAGTGAATTATATGTTTTACCGAAAGTTAACGAAAATCACGCTCAAGACTTTGCGTGCACCCATGATCTGGATAAGTCAAGTGTATCATGATAAGGTCGTATAGGTCTTATCTGATCAGTCGAGAGGAGTCTGTGCATTTCTGCATGATATAAATACAAATAGTGTCATTAATTATTTGTTCTAATGTACATAAAGAGGGATTGGAGAGGCAGTCAGCCAACCTTGTGTCCGGAACGTCGTCTGCTTTCATGGGCGGGCCCGACGGGGCTAGCTTAGCAGGGGCCGAATTCGCCGACAATTAAACCTGCGGCTATGCGGGGTAGAAGAGTTAGAGATAAGATAGGAGATAGAGACGAATGCTTCATCTCGGGTATCTCTACCCCTTATTAGAGACGAATGCTTCATCGTGGGTATCTCTACCTCTCATACACACGGATTTCACCTTCGACGTAGCACACCATCCTGTTATGTGTACTCGATATGTACAACATACTACATGAGGTAGAATTCCCTACGTGTCAAAGAAGAGCCACACCCAAGTCCTACGGTGGGGCAGAACCTCATAGCGACCCGTGCGGCGGGCTATCACAGTGGACTGCCACGTTTGTGGACAGCCCTATCCGTGACAGGAGATGTTGCACGGTCACCTGACGACGCCCATATCGTTAACAAGGGTGGTCCAGGCAGGGTCACCGATTTCGCTCAATTTCCATCGTATTACGAAAAGTGGATATCAGATTCGTGATCAGCACCCCAAATAACCCCCTAGACAGAGTTTCAACGAAAAAATTTTTTCCGATCGAAGTCGTATCGGTAGAGTCGGAACTTTTAACTAGTGCCAATTTTTTCTGTTTTTTGGGAAAATAGTCAAAAAATTGGCAGGAAAACAGAAGAAAGCTGTGAACAAAATTATATCAGGGAAATGCAATAAAACTCATCCAAAAAGTATTATATTAGGTTGTTCCATAAGTCTTCGCCCTTTTTTTCAACGATGCACTGCAGATTTCGCCGGCGGTCTCTTGCATAGCGTTGCACAGCTTTCGAAAGAGATTAATTATCTCTATTAGATCATGCATTGCATTTCTTTTTTCATCACGAATTTTGTAAATTTTTAGGTAGTTGAAGTGAAAAGTGAAAAAGTGAAAAAGTAGCCATTTGCGCACTTGTTCTCTACGCTTAGGTTTGTAATTTTTTGCGCAGTTTTTTATAGCATTTGGAAGATATTGTCCTGTACTACGAGAATGTGTGTTAGTTCTATTTGCTCATTTGTCCTTTATTGATTTTTAGGTCATCAAATTGGGACGTCCGAAGGAGAATGGTTATTTTTGCCGACAGTTCCTGCTCTGTGGTTGGATTTTTGGGTTGGTGTTATATGTTATTCGAAGAAGAATGTCCTGCTCTATAAGAATATGTGTCGCGTTTATTGATTTCTATTGAATATCAACAAAATGCCAAAAAGAGAAAAATCGTCTTCACCAACAACTCCTCCTTCTTCAGTTGTTGATATTCGACAGAAATCAGCGTGAGCCAATAAACGCGACAGAAATTCTTACTGAGCAAGACATCCTCTTCCAAGCGACATATAACACTAAGCAAAAAAGTCCAACCACAGAACCGGAGTTTTGGTAAAAATTCGGACGGAAAAGTCGGAATTCCCAATTTGATGGCCTAAAAATCAATAAAGGGCAAGCGAGAAAATAGGACCAACACATATTCTTGTAGTACAGGACATTGTCTTCCAAGTGCTATAAAAAACTGCGCAAAAAATAACAAACCTAAGCAGAGAGAACAAGTGCGCAAATGGCTACTTTTTCACTTTTTCACTTTTCACTTCAACAACCTAAACATTGTTAAATTCATGATGAAAAAAGAAAAGCAATACATGTTCTGATAGAGCAAATCATTCTCTTTCGAATGCTATGCAGCGCTATGCAAGAGACCGCCGGCGAAATCTGCAGTGAATCGTTGAGAAAAAAAATGGCGGAGACTTATGGGACAACCTAATAGTAAACGTTAGAGGCTCTCTTGAATCCTATAAGGGAGACAACAGGATGAAATAGCGACTTAAGACAGTCTCTAATGTTTACGGCGTATTTTCCATGGTTCTCCATCGCGTCATGTCCTTTCGGCGTTTCGTTTCTAGTTGAGAATCTTGAATACTGGAAAGCGGGCGCTTTGCAAAAAAAGAACCTACCTTTCTACTATATGAAAGGTGGAAATTCTTGTGGTGGTATTCATTTTCATCATTCAGAGATACGACTGAGATAGATCCTTGGTTATAAAAGGTTCTTATATTTTCAACGATAGGTAACACCTCTGGATATGGAAGAAATGTTAAAAACATCAAACTTTATGTGAAGAAGTTCGAACTCCTTTCAAGACAAAACTCGATACCAAGGGCAGAATGCGATGCGTCCGAAAAAACTTAACGTGGTACGCTATTTCATATGACAGGCTTATAGGTCTGCCCTTACCGAACTTTCTAATCCCAACCAGTTGCCAAAAGTCCTTACGATGGCAACTTGTATCAACTCGAGATCAGATCACTTTCCCGCGATAGCATCGACCTGCCGTCGCCGGTTGCTACACTTTTGTGATCGCTACTTGACAAGCTGGTTGCCTTCGCGCAGCCTAATCCGCATATCAGCCGCTTTTTGAGAGATAACAGCGAAGTGGTGAACACTATCTCAGCAGTTGCAGGTGGGCAATGTGTCAGACTGGGAGGCGGTAAGTTAGTCTTCGCATGTTGTGTTGCAGAATCTTTCTAATGGAGCATGTGTCCACTGGAACTTCCAAAGCCGAAGGATAATAGTGACCTCGAAGAATCTGACCTGTACACAGGGGATGAAGCTATACCAGTCATTGCCGATGTTGTCTACTACTTCGTTCAGGTCTGGGAAACAGCCAGCAGCACATCGCCGTTCATCGGACAGTGGGACGGCTACTTATCTCAGCGCAGTAAGTTTTGATAGGCCGTGTTGTATAGAATTAATTTATAAGTACAGTTGATATAACTCAGCATGAGCACTCCTACTCAATTCAGTCTGCTGATCTATCGCATTCGCGAGTGGGGAGGATCATATGACAAAAATTGCCCGAGAAGTATCACAACATTACTGGTGCAGTCGTTTCCCTCACCACGCCCTCTCATGAAACTACTGGACCACTAACCACCTTAAAGAAGCAACCACGAGGCAGCAAATTTAGAACATACATTGTGGACAAAACCTAGGATGTGACAGAGGAGTGAAATTATAGTGCACTGACAAGGGAACTGGCTCAAGGGTACATGGGAACGGTAAAAACGAGTACTATAGGAGGTAGTCCTCCTAAATAGTAACAAAACTTGTTTCGTTTTTGCCGAATGCTCGAGGTAAATGAGTGGGTACCACTGCCGCGAAGGGGTTAAGGTTAACCTTTTGCCGAAATGTTTATGCGTTGCCGCAAGTAAACAACATTGGGCCACTTCCTAGAGGAGAGCCTCAAAAAATGTTGTGAGCTTTTGAGATGTAATTTTTACAGGATATAGGGTCACATGTGGGGAGTCTAAAACCATAGTTAGTTTTTCGGAATGCTCTTCTGTGCTCGAAAAAAGGCGTGTGAAAACGTGAGCGAATTTCATCATGCCCTGCTGCCGCCCCACCGAATGTGGTCGGTTGGCGTAGTGGGTAGTGGGCAGCGGACAGGAGGTACACTCGCCCCTGCTGGGGGGCGTGGCGTAGAAGATACAGCCGCTGTTCTGAGGACCGGAAACTTTTGTTTTCCTTATCAAAGGTTTCGCAAGGCAGCCGTTAGACTCTCGGAGAAGCCTGGGGGTTGGGGGTGGATGAGCAAGGGGATGAGAGGAAGATCGTACGTCCCATAGCAGGGGGCGGGTGTACCTCCTGACCGCCCCCCTGGGTAGTGTTTTCGCTTCACAGGAAAGTGGTAGTACCCCTTCGCTACCCTTCGCGTTCGTTATACCCCTTCGCTGGTGTTCTAGCATTTCGCAATCTATCGTCAGTGAGACCCTTTATCACCATTTTTCTCATTTTTGAACAAAAACATGGCAACAAATGTCATTTAAGCTCTTTGATTGTGGAAAGGTAAGAATTTTTGACTTCAAGGTTAAGCAGCCTAGGGAAGTCGAACCCACGACCACGTCCCTGTAAAGCGAAAACGCTACCCACTGCGCCAACCAATCACATTCGGGATGGTGGCAGCCCGCTGTGATGAACTTCGCTCATGCTTTCACACGTCTCTTTTCGAGCCCAGAAGAGTATTCCGAACAAACTAATTATGGTTGTGGACTCAACACACGGGACCCTACACTCTGTAAGTAATGCATCACAAAAACTCACCGCAGGTTTGGAGGCCCTCCTTGTTAGGGAATGTTCTGAGTTCCATCGCAGTTGACGGGATGTTCGCATATCGATCGAGCAACGCGATCAATCAACATGAGATTTTATCACCAAGTCGCGTCGCGCTGCGATGGAGCTCTGGACGTCCTCTAAGGTGGAATTGATACTCCCGCCGCGCTCCGAATTTGACGCTCCCTTGCGCGAAAGTTGTTAGAAAGTCTAGCGTCAAAGACGCGTGGCCACGAGTTCCGGCGTATTACGCGGACTGTGCGCCGAAGATGACAGCGGAGACGGTCCGACGACGAAAAGCTGCCCTTGAGCATGCTCCTCAACACGAGACGATCAGCTCTAGCTTCACACAGAACATTTGAACGAAATAGTTTTGGTTCCACAGGTTGACGGTCATGGAGGTACACTGCTCGGCTACTATTTAGTAAAACACCTAGGGAGCGAAGCTTGACGAAACATGGTGTTGAACTCCAATATGTGATAGAATAGGTGTTTTTCTCCAGACTGACTGAATTGTGGGCAGTTCTGAATATGATACATATATCTGTATGGGTGGCTGATCCAGAATAACTATTTATGTGTCAGTGTGGTGTATCATGTAAAATTATTGTATCGTGTGGAAGTAGACCGCAGGTCGTTCCACGAAGGAATTGAATAACGCCAACGGTTGCTCATAATACCTTTTTGTTAGCAATTAGTCGATTTCAAAACTAACACTCTGAATTATTTCGCGAAAAAAGATTATAAATGTGTGAATGTAACGTCGAAAGGGGAAGGACGAATACCAATCTCCATTATCAGGCCTTTTTGGAAGTGGATCCCGCCATTCCGCGAGTCTACAGTACCGGACGCGTCTTTTGAATAGACGCCGCAAAAACCGCGATTTTGCGGTTTTTGCGTATTTTCGATATAACTCGCCTAAAGTCATCATTCATTTCAAAAACTAACGATATTGTTTGAGCTCAGGAGTCGAGCTCTATCGTTGGCATATATTGTTCATATGCAGCCATGAAAATGTTCGAAATCGAAAACTTGCGCTCCATTGCGAAGGGCGGTCGCGGACAAGTTGTCGGAAGCAAGCCGTTGAAAACCGTTCCGTGCTCACGTTTTCTCTAGTTTGAGGTTTTTTGAGAAACGGTTGTTACCGTTCGATTCGTCTCTTTGAGATCTACACAAACATGTATACAGCTTCGCAAGACCACCGCGTTTTCGCAGTGGGTAGTCAAAAATGACTGGGGCAGATTGGAGCTTTTCGATTGGAGCTTATATTCCAGGACTTGAATGTTCTTGGAGTATTCCAAGCATGGCGTAAAGTTTTCTACCATGTCAGAAATCCTCTGAGAGTGCCGCCGTGCACAGTGCATATGGAATCGAACCTATCAATCCTTGTAGAGTGCGGGTTTGGGTAGCTTTACAGAAATTCCCAGCCGCCCTACTCAGGAATTGCTATAATCTGTTCCGGCGAGACTTTGGAGTGCGCCGTGCAAAATGCATATAGGATCGAACGTATCAACCGACTGGGCACGACAGCTTGCAGGTTGCACCGCGCGCGTGTTCTGGGCGCAATAACTCTGTGAAGTTTGAATCTTTCCTGCTGCAACTTGTGAATTTGGTAAGCGGTAGAGAGTTCAAGAAGTGCGCTGAAACACAGCAACGTAGCTTATGACTGAATAAAGCTACAACGGTGCGAAAATGCAGTTTAGCCTTGTGTGACACGATTTTTTCCGAGTTCAGTCGAATACTGCGGGAAGATAAGAAGAGCTAACGGCATGCAAATGAGTGTGCGAGCTCGAGCCGACTGAAAACCCTTCACGACGACGTGCTCGCAACTCCCCAGATGCCTAACCTGCCTCAGTTCCAGATGCCATTTTAGAGCTGCGGAGGGTAGCGGTGAAGTTGCGCGCATGCCGGTCGCCACTGTTGCGGCGGCCGCGGTGGACTTTCGTTTGACTATTCGACCGAGCGCGGCGGAGGGGCCATGAAGTGAGAGCCGCTATGGCATTGCGGCGATGGAAGTATGCCCTTGACCTAGGGCGCCTGGCATACTTCATCGCTGCGATGCATCGCGGCGCTTAGTTTATGACCATTTTTCCGCACACGGCCAAATAGCCAAGGGAAACTTCACCGCGGTTGCCTCAACAGTGGCGGTCCGCATGCGCGATGGCTTCCCTCGTCCATCGCGGACACGACATCCTTTTTCGCGCTGCGCGCGGTGTTTAGCATTGGTCCTGGGCGGATCGCTGTCGCGCTCTATTGCAGAGTGCTATGAGAGATGCGACGAGCACTGAGAAATCCGCACCTTTTCGCGTCCCTCTGCAAAGCTCATCGCGACGGAAGATATGCACGAGGCCTAACAAGGGAAGCTCAGGAAATTACCCCAAAGATTCTCAACAAGACTTATGTACCGCTGAGGTACGATAGAGAGAGATATAGAGGAGGACGGGAGGAGAAAGAGTCTTAAGGTATAGTCACTAGTTAATGAAGATAACAGAGCACCTTTGATTAGCAATCGATTTATTTCGAAGGAGCCTTCCTCAACCGTACCTTCCAACCAGGTCTACAAATCTGCCCACTCACGGCGCCCACCCAGCGCCTTCATAAGGGGCGGGGCGAAGAGCTGGGACATCGTCGTCGCCGACGATAACTTGTAGGTCTTCTAGAGCATCGGACGAGGATCACAGAACTGAGCTTTGTTTTTGCCATAAGCCATTGGTTGGTCGAAAATGGCAAAAAATGGTATCACTACAGAGTGGGTTGATAAGGCATAAGTGACACCTGTAATGGCCCTGTCGGGAATTATTTAAGCTGTTGACCACGAATCTGTCACTCTTTTTCTAAATTGTCACTTTGCTTGCACTACTTTCCACCAAAGGTTGAAGTCGAAGGTTGGAAAATAAGTCTTACCACATTGGGAAGGAAGCGATTCTACTAACGTGGACAGCTTTACTCACCCATATCTACCGTAACCTGCCGTAATATACCGACATTTTAAGAACAGGTATAATATCCGTGATCAGCACCCCAAATAACCTTCGTGGGCGATGTTTGGGCGAAATTTTTTTCTTTCGTCATCTCCTCGACATTGGGAATCGTGAAAGGCAGCAGTACCGGTTATTCTGCGTACACCCCGTTACTTACACATAATCATCGTAACTTTCTGCCATCCATCGTTTCATCGAAAATGGTTTCCGGATTAGTGATCTGCATCCCAGATAACCCCATAGATGAATTTGGGACGAAAAGTCTTTTTTGATCTCCAGAGTTGAGGGAGTGAGTACAGGTGCTCGTGCTGTGAGTACAACTGCTTCTATGCCCCGACTCGTCTCCTTTAAGTGTATAGGAGAATGGCCAGGAAAAGATACGCAGCTAGATAAATACCATGATGTGGATAAAATATGCTGTACTTGGTAACAGTTAGGGAATTGTGAAAGTTGCGAGAAAAATAAAAAGCGGTCAGCAAGGAAATCCGAAGAGCAATGAGCTTGTCTTGATGATGGGTCAGATCAATGCTTGTCGATCGTGTTCATTGATGAGGTGACAGTGAGGAACACTTCCAAAAGTGGTTGAGAACATACCAAAGAGGTCGTATGGGGAGAGCATCTAACGGAACCTTCCTCAGCAAGTCAGGCATCGTTTAATGGACGCGCAATATCGCTCCACACAACAAGAGCAGCTTCTTCCACATCCGACAACGTTGAAACGGGGGTTAGAACGCGAAGAAGATACACTACCAAAGTCAAAATGTAGTTTTCATCTGCAAAAACCTTAACAGTCCACCTAAGGACGCAGAAAACCGGCCCCGGCATCAAACCCTCGACCCCCTTAAGTAAGTCCGCCTCGCTAACCACTCGGCATCCACTCCCCGCGGGCACCGTTACGATTGAATCACTTGAATGTGCACTGCAGCCTCTTATAGGAAACGTAGGAAATTATTATCATTACCATATATAATCATCATCATTACCATATATAATCGAGAGAGGCATGAGTCACTGTCCGACGACATGTTTGCACTCTTACGTGAAGCCAATGTGCACTCTTATGTGAAGCCAGCATGCACTCTTAAGTGAAGCCAACATGCACTCTTACGTGAAGCCGGCCGCGCACGCTGCGATGAAGCCCGCCGCGTCCGCTGCGATCGCTGCGTCTGCCGCATCCGCTGCGTTCGCTGCGTCGGCTGCGCTGAAGCTTGCCACGTCCGCCGCGCTCAAGCCAGCCGCGCTCGCCGCGTCCGCCGCGATAAGTCCGCCGCGTCCGCTGCGCCCGCCGCGTCTGCCGCGCTACGCTGCGCCCACCGCTTCCGAGGATGTTTACTGCTGACGGCGCATGAACTGTCGATGGTGGCATGTTGATCCCATCTAATGTGTTTATGAACAGACTGCCAAAGGGACGCAAAGCAGAGAACATTGTGCGATTGCTCTCGGTACGGGTTCATTCACCTTCACCCTCCATTTTCACTTCATTTTTGCATCCGTCCCTTACTCCATTTTCGTCTGCATTTCTGTATTTTCACATGCACATGCTATGGACTACGTTCCTAGCGTGACCCGCCACACCCGAAGCCGGCGAGCCTGGCGTGGCGCACGTCTAGCGTGCGGCGACGGCGAAGCCGGCGACGGACGCTGGCTGAGGAAGCATCCCAAACTATGTTTGGGCTGCGTTCCTAGCGTGGCCCGCCACACCCGAAGCCGGCAAAGCCGGCAAGCCTGGCGTGGCCCGCATGTCCAGCGTACGGCGCCGGCGAAGCCGGCGACGGACGCTGGTATTACTATAATCAAACGTTAATTTGAGCTTCAAACCTTTCGTAGGGTTTTCTGGACCACCACCCAGTGGCCCGTGGCAAAAGCGAAACACAGTTCTGTGATCCTCGTCCTATGCTCTACAAGACCATGTAGGTCACGTTGAGAACCTTTGGGGAAGTTCATGGGCCTCCCTTGTAAGAGCGTCTTGCACTTGTCCGCTTCGCGATGTATGTAAAGATGCCTGTTTTCGCTAACGTTACCGCGTTTTTAGCACTGGAGTGCTACATCGTTTGCATGTTGCTTATGATCTTCAGAACCTTTATACTGATGCTGTCCCATCGCCTCGCACACTTGGGCCTCATACGGCTCACGCTTGTATGAAAGCTCAAGAAAATAGAAGTTTTCTGACATATGAGCCGTATGGATTGCGCCATGTACCATGTACTCATCTGAAACCCTGCATTTTACACTCGATTGATTGTGGTTCGCTTGAATACTCATTATAATTTCTTCAAAAAGTGGCACTTTGATTGATTTCTGCTTCTATTAAAGTTTAAATCTTAAAAACATAGTAAAGCATGCGAAAAATGCAGGGTATTTTAACAAATGCAGATACTATTCGCAAGGTTCTAACATTGCTGCTACCTGAAAGTACAGGGTAACGAGATTTGTATGTTGTGTAAATAGTCAAGGTTGCGCCATGCCTCGCCTGAAACCTTGTATTTCAGACTCGATCTATTGTAGATGGGCAGAATGCTTGTAGCAATCTTGTTACTGCTTGACCAGGCTAACTTGTGCTGTTTCGTTTAACCTTTCCGTCGTTCAGTAGCTGCAAATATGCCGATTAATCTCTCCATTCAACGTGAATGTTGCTTCACCGCTCCACAGAATCCGTCTTGAAAAATGGGGCTCCTGCTCACATTTAAATTGCGCAATGGACAAACTCGCATGTCACGTATCTTTCACGTGATTTTCAAGTTCTATGCTTTAAAAGGAGCACATCACAGGTTAATGTGGCCAAGTAGTAACAAGATTGTATCAATCATTCAGCACATGCACAATCAATCGAGTCGGAAATGCAAGGTTTTAGGCGGGGGCATCACGCAATCTTGGCTATTTACACGCCACAGAAATCTCGTTACCCTACTCTTCTATAAGTGTCTCAGACATATCCAAAAGCTTCACTAGCAGCAACTTTTCAAACAGCACCTGCATTTTGGGATACCATTGGCACTTTTCGCAAACATTAGTGTGTTTTTATTATTAAAACCTTAAAAGGGGCAGAAATCAATCGAAACAGCCACTTCGTGAGGAAATTATAACAAGTATTCAAACAAAACACAATCAACCGAGTGTAATAAAATGCAAGTTTTCAGAGGAGTACATGGCGCAATATATACCGCTCATATGTCAGAAAATTTCTACTTTCTCGAGTTTTCATATGAGCTCTTAACTTCTTCAGTACTTTCTAAAGTTATCAAACAGTGTATACACTTTTTTGAGACACCCCATATATGTTGTTTTTATCTATTTTTGTTTTATATATGTCGTTTAGGAAAAGGAGCAATATGGAACATCGCAGGAGGTACAGTCACAAATAAATTGGATTCCTCTTTAATTTACAATTCTCGTGTAGGTTTATTTATTGGTGCTGACGTTTACTACATGGATACCCAAATATACGGAAGTGAGAGTTATAACTTTCGAGCCATTCTCCGCATCAAATATGCACAAGTTGCGAATACGCAGCAAATATTAGCGACATCTCTAGTTTTGATTCCTGGATGAAGTTGTGAGAGTGGGCCACACTGTTATAGAGTTAGTAATTTCTTGAGTGAGAAGGCACGGAACGACGCATACGCAAAGTTGAGTGAGTATTGTCTAAAAAAACTAAAAAAAATGAGAATACATCTGTTACCGTAATATTACTCTATAAACTAGAGGAACTCTTTTGCTGTCTTAGCAAGCAAATGTTAAACAAAATTTTATTGAAAGTCGTCGTTTAATATGCTCATGAAAAGCATTCTCTTCATATTGATGCCATGTAATCGTTGGCACGTTTTGGTGATGTTGCCAGAGTTGCTAGTCAGTTGATCAGTAAATCTGCTATGATGTGGCAGAACACCTACTGCAACGAATAAAACTCACCATCAGTCCGATCCGAATGTGGGCAGCGGAGTACGAAAGCGGCGCACCTTCAGATCTACCTCATCGCAGTAGCGCTGCTACTGTTCTTTGCTGCTCAGCTGCAGTTTATAGACTACACCGCAGTGAAGTGGGGACCTATCGCCAGTTCGATCTGCACGGTAAGGGAACGGACGTCGTCTTCATTCTCCATTATCTGCACGTCTATCAGTTTAATGCTTTAGGCTACGTATTTTGCTCTCGTTCTCTATGGCGTCTCATACAAGGTTTGCCACACCATCATGGGAGCCGCAGTCACAGCAGTCAGTTGACTCTCATTGATGCAATAAATTAAAGGATGTTGCTCCCTGGCAAACCGTCTGCTACGACAAGCTTAGACGTGCATACCAACGAATCCTACTATACATTCGTGATGGTTAAATCAGTCGATTTTTTTTGCAGTGCAGGATGTTTATACAGAAGTTGTTAGAAAAAACGGTAGTTTAAAAAGTTATATGGGGATTAGGAAACCATCCACCTGCGCCGCCAACTGTGACAAACTGCTTTTATACCTCCGATACTCTCTGGTATAAATACCATTTTGAATTATCGATTCGATAATGCGAGGCACTGGAAACGGTTTATTCGGTGTGCGTATTAGGAGCGGATGATGTACGAAATACACCAAATGATAGTTGATACATGCAACTAATAAGTGACAACGAATCTACACTGAAGGCAACAGCAACCTCTGGTCTATTTTTCAACGTAACAATTAACTTCATACCGCGATCAACTGTTTACAAGAGTAGGTGACCTGAGATGGGTCGTGAAATAACATGTTACAGGAACAACTGTACAATATCTCATGACGGATAGTGATTAATTATCTACACTTTAATGTACAGTGAGCATATGATTAACCTGTAGAAGAGTCCACATTGCATATGTCACTATATGCGCTAATAAGGAAAAAAAAGACATCAACGAGGAATTAGACATGTGGATGTACATACAATGAGAACATGACGGCATTGGGTTATAAGGTCGAGTTGCTAGGAGCCGTAGGAAGATCAAGCGGCTTCGGACTGACGTAGCATTTGAAAGCTGTAACCGATCGCCATCTTCCTGCCTGCATGACCCTTGTTTGGTCGTAGCCCATGTCCAAAGCATGAGAAGCCGCCCCTCCTCTAAATGAATGGGAGGTAAGATTAAGGTGGTCTAATTGCGTAGCTGTGAGCAGGGCCCTTAGCCTATCCCTTAAAGCCGAGTACGTGAGGGGGAGCCCCGAAGTCGCCGACTGGAACAAAAACAGCTGATTCGCTGCTGAATCTACATAAGTCCTTAGTAAGTTATGCTCCAGTTTATCGAGCTTGATTGGTATGCAAGTACCCTCACCGAACTGATCCGTTTTGGACCTCCTAATTAAGAGGGTCCACAGCCCATGCTGTTTACACGTCAGATCTTTAACCAGTATGCTCATAGCTTCGCTTATTCTAAGTAACGCCTTGAACTGCAGGAGTGCTACCACGGCGGCCTGTGTTGTTTTGGGGTCACTGCTACGTGTACCCTCGAGCACTATCTTGCGCATCGCTGCTGGGTCGACCTTCGCGTGGTGTTTAACCGGAGGGGATGCCCTCTTCTCGGCCTCTACAATGCTCCCTTCGATGCTCCGTTCTGCCTCCTGTAATGGCCCGAGGAAATAGTTCATTGCTGCGACTATTAAAGGCAACGCTTTCTGCCGCCCATCAACCGCGCATTGCGCTACGTAGTAGTTCCTCATCTGAGGAATGGGAAGATTGGGGACCTTGACGTTCCTTCTGAAGTCCTCAAACTTCCTCAGTTCAGCTCGATAGCGGGATAGCGTCGAACGAGCTCTATCTGTAACCAGGGCTCTGCCGATCCTACTTCCTGCTTCTCCCAGCCCTAGGTCTTCAGCTTCTTTCATCATCGTTGCTCCCTGCTGGAACCTAGCGGCTGGAAAATACGCGTTTCATTTCACTGTCGCTTCCACTCTTGTAGCTCTTAAATGCCTATAATTGTGGATTTTTTTTTCAAAATCCCTCTAATCACTGGACTCCCGTAAGCTATTACAGGGTGGGTGGGAGGGCCGACCGCTCCACGGACGCCGAAAACCTGGATGACCTCGTCAGGTTTCGTCACGCGAGGAGCCTCGTGACTCCTCCCCTTGGTCCCTAGGTCGCGGCCTAGCGAGATCGATCGATCTATAATTCAAAATAACACTTATACCTCCGATACTCTCTGGTATAAATACCATTTTGAATTATCGATTCGATAATGCGAGGCACTGGAATTGCAAAGCCGGGGGACTAAAATGGTATGCACCTTCTAACGCACGAATTTTCCCTGAAATCCACCAGCAGGAAAATGAACGGGGATTTTGAATACTGAGAACCAAATGCTCCTGGAAGAGCTTCTTCCTGAAATATTCTTGTCCCTACCGGGAACATAACTCCGTCCTTGACAAAGTCGGCCCAGTGATAGCCATCTGTTTTAAGAATGGGGAAATAGGCCTGCGCGGGCCACAACGGGCAACCAAGAATCCCTACCGATTTGTAATGGCGAGACCATTTCAACACTGTTGGTATGAGGCAGACAGGAGGAACTAACCAAAGTAGCCCTGTTCTCCAAGCGTCGGGTTCAGTGAAGGCATTGACACCGGACGTTCCTGGGCAAAGTGCACTGGAATAAAATGTCTGACATTTTGCGTTCCTGTCATTGGCAAATAGATCCTTCTCTGGGGTACCCCATTTGGCTGTTATTGCTGAGAATATCCTTTCATTTATTCGCCAGTCGTCAAGATCGACTAGTCTACTTGCCTCATCAGCTTCCTGATTTAGTTCTCTAGGTATCCATTTCAGTAACAGCTGCAGACCATATCTTCGTTCTATGTCCCATATCTCTTCTGCTATCTGGTGTAGTCTGAGCAAAAGGCTACCCTTTTTATGGATGATACACGCTGCTTGATTATCCGTATAAAGGACCACTCCCTGCTCAAGATTTTGTCGGAATGTTTCTAAACCAAACTTTATCGCGAAAAGCTCCCTAGTTGTACTAGACTCTTGGATTAAGTCCGTCGGTAGTTCACGAAAAGATCTAGCTAATACGGAATTGGATGCATCTTTAAGAATTGCCCCAACCGAGTGTGCGGAGGCATCTACGTAAATGCTATTCCGGTAGCATGTTCCTTCTGTAGGAGGAAGAAGAGACAGAGTTGGGCACTCCAATAATCGAGATTTCCAATAAGCTAGCTCACCGTTCTCTTCCTTGACTTTCCTCCATCTCCAGCTGAGAGGGTACTCTAGGGATTGAGCAGAAGCGATTTCTCGAGAGATTGCTCGGGAGTTTCGAATGTCTGAAGAGTTCATCACTAAATGCATCGAGGCTAAAGTCCCCGACCAACGTAGTCTTTCGTGCAACGAAGGTTTCGAGACCTTTCTCATTTGTTCCACCCTCTCTTTTGCTCTTCCTAATCTTTCGGAAGAGAGGGAAATTTGCATGCATCTCAAATCTATCGAAAAGCCTAACCATTTAGCGACTTGTGCTGGAGACCAATGGCATTTCTCCTGGGCAAAGTGCCATCCAGCACCTTCGAGATCTTCTTTAATGAGTGTTGATATTTCATCACACCTTGATCTGGAAGAATGGAATATAATGCCATCATCGAGATAAATAGCTATACCTAAGCCTTGAGCTCTCCACTTTCTTATAAATGTCCTTAAAATCTTCGTGAAGATATGGGGTGCTGAACATAAACCGAAAGGTAAGCACGTGAACTGGTAGAAAGTGTTATCCCATATGAATCCGAGATAGTCTGTGTGTTCTTCACAGATTCTAACGTGATGATACCCGGATTTTAGGTCGAATGTCGTCATGTACCCGTCGTGAGGAAGAACGTGCATTATTTTCGATAGGTCGTCTAATTTAAATTTAGGCACCTCTATGAATTTATTAAGATGGGACAAATCGAGAACTAGTCGCAGTTTCCTACCTCGTGCAACCGAGAGAGGATGGATATGAAGCTGCTGCACGCGATGTTGGGGGACCTTCTTTACTGCTCCGGAAGCGAGGAGTTCTGTAATTTGAGATGTTACGAAACTGCCATGCTCGAGAGCTGACCGCCTGTTATGGGCTACAGAGGACCTCGACGGTGGAGAAGTGAAGGGTAAAGAGTACCCATTAATTATTGTAGTCGAGACTAACTGTGTCGGCTCGAGAGCCTCCCAGACTGACTGGTGTAAATGAATAGATCCTGCAAAGAACTCACTATTTGCGGAGTGGGCACTCCCTCCACCAATGTCCTTCTTGACCGCACTTCTTACACTGATCCTTCCGTCTAAGTTGATGATCCCTTTGGAAGGTCCTATCGCTGAAGGTTCTTGATGGAAATGCGGAACTCCTGGAAAGCGTTGGAGGACGAGCCCACGAAGCTTCATATTGTGAGCTAGGATCGTAGTTGAGGCGAGAGTAAGACTGGGGCCTGTAGCTGCTCGACGGAGGGTAGGGGGAGGCAGGAGGCCACGCTGCTCCCCTCTTACGAAAGGGCTGACCCGATGTCGAAATCTTCCGCTTTCTCGAGTCCTCTTCATCTTTCTTCTTCAACGTCTCCATAAATTCGCCGAGCTTTGGGTCCATTGTCTTCAGGGTTTCTGCCTTGGACTTGTTCTCTAGAAACTGGAACACCTCTGGATGGTCATCAGCTATCTTCAAAGTTTCATTTCTTGTTTGTAAGTCATGAATGGCGTCAGAAACGATGAGTGAAATCTCCTGATACTCTTGCAAAGGCAATAACTTCCGGATAATACTGGCATTGAATTCGTACTGCTTGGCGTACCCTTCTCTCTTGAACACTGGAGCTAACGAGGAGCTAGATTGCCGGGCTTGGCACTGTTCAGTGACTGAATCAACAATGATCTGGATATCTTTCGGATCCAGACGAAACCCACTTGCACTTGGTACTTCATCCTCATTTGCTGCGTCGGGCGGTTGCTGTTGCGAAGATTCTCCTTCCATGATGACAGAGAATATGATACCGACCGCTCCACGGACGCCGAAAACCTGGATGACCTCGTCAGGTTTCGTCACGCGAGGAGCCTCGTGACTCCTCCCCTTGGTCCCTAGGTCGCGGCCTAGCGAGATCGATCGATCTATAATTCAAAATAACACTAAAGCCTCGGAAGAAGCAATGTGTGATGATGTCGACATCGCTCGAAGGACGTTGATGTTGTTGTTGATGTTGATGTTCACCATATGGGCGCCGATCAAGCAGTCCTAAGCTCTGAAACTTTGAAGGCGGCTGTATTGTGACAACGGTCACCTTCAATGAATAATGTGTGTAGTTCAAGGAGGCATCTGAATTTTTTTGAATCTGAATCTGAATTGAATTTCAAAATTCGTATTCACGTACTCAAAATTCAGTACAGAGTGAAGCTTATGCCAGCACCCTTCTGCAGACTCTTCTGTAAGGTCTTGATTTGGGACTAAAACAATGGGTTCTCTTCTTACTCATTGCCGCGCGCGGCGCTCAACTCAGAAAAGACATAAGCATGGCAGCCGGCGCTTCCTCCGAATGCGCTACCACGCACCGTTACGGAGCAGGTTCAATTCACAGATTTTTATGAACGAGTACTTCTTTTCAGTAGTACTACCACATCTAGCTAGTTGTGATAACTTTGCCTGCTATAAATCAAGAATTTAGGGTCTTGTTGTCCTTGTCAACATTGTATATCTCGTGTTCTATTCATCAGCACAGAAGGCCACATTCTGGAGTAAGTCTATGATGTCATAAAAATACCAAGTGCTTCAAGTACTGCCTCTTTTCCATACTTTTGGATCAACTCCGATCAAACATATTTCTATTTTTTGTACAGTTTCGGCTACTTCTTTTTCTGAGAAACCGCTTCTCAAAGTGATCGGAAAGATGGGATTTAAGATGAACTACCGCCTACCCACGATATCCTCTAGTATAGACTGCTTACATTACAGATTGCCTACAATGTTTCAGCGTTAAATCTTCAATTTCAGGGAGCGCTACCGTAACCGTCGTCTCGATCGCTATCATTGCACGTGAGTGAGTTCCCAATCAGTATCTGCATGTAACACGTGTGTTAGCAACCTCATCGACGACCAAATTTCAGTTGCTGTCCATGTAATTCCCCTGACGTGCAAACTCATGAAAGCTGCCCGCTAGAGTCGATGTTCTGGAGCACTAAACGAATCGTGCTACGTCCGTCAAATCATGATAAATCCGTCAATTCTTACTGTTAAATGACTTATTAATAAACTGTGAAAGTTCTGCTTTGCCTCGTTATACGTATACAGCATTTAGGGCCTCATGCAACGAGCCGGTGTCAACTGCGAGCAGGATGTTCTATCAGTGATACTGTGGGTAACATTAGAAGACAGGGGCGGAATTCGTCAACGACTTACGTAACTTTAACGGAATTGAATTGTAAGCTTATCAACCGACCAGACGTTCAGCGGCCTAGCGGCCGCCAAACGTCTGTTTGGGGACTTCGCTCCCAAACCCGAGAATAGAACACCCCGTCTGAGCCTTCTTACTCGCGTTACAATGAAAAACTGGTTTTACAGGAAAGCGGGACAGTAGGGCATAATCTTGAAAACTGCCCCTGTGAAGCCTATCGACCCTCTATCGCACTGACGCCAATTTATTCTCCGAAGTACATATTCTCTACATGGTGAGGAATAGATTGTGTAATCTTGTGAGAGCTCTAAACCGCTAAATATCCGACAGCAATAATAACCCTTCGGTTCCCGAAGTCATTCTCCCTCCCCCTTACAACACATAATACCCCTTATCCATGTGCACGCGGAGACAGACAGAAAAATGTGTATAGTATCAGTCAGTAGTGAGAGTGAGAGGCATGTACACGCACACGCTGCCATCTCACATCTGAAAATCCAACGCATGCTTCACAATGTTTGATCTGTGGCACACCTTCTGATTTAAACGACGTTGTACGACGTTCCTGTCACATACACGTTGGACGATAGTGAGAAAAAGTACTGGTCCGCCCTTACAGGTTCCTTCCACTGATGCCCTTCCTATTACTGGTCCACCTTCACTGGTCCCCCCTCTTTTGCAGCCCCTTCACTGCCCTGATTACTGGTCCCGCCTTCACTGATTCTCCCTTTACTGTTCCCCCCCCCCCTTCACAGGACTCTCCCACTTCACTGGTTCCCGTTCGCTGTCCCCCTTATTGCCCTTTTCTCACCTAACTGGTACCCTTTATTGGTCCCTATTAATGGTCCCCTTTACCGGTCTCCCCTTTACTGCTCGCATTCCCCTTCACAGCTCCCCCATTACTGGTCTCATCTTCACTGCTCCCCTTTACTGGTCCCCTCCCCCTTAACTGGCCGCCATTACTGGTCCTACCTTCACTAGTCCCCTCTTCGCTGGTCCTCCTTTAATGGTTCCCCCTTTGCCGGTTCCCCCTTCACAGGACCCTCCCATTTCAATGGTTCCCGTTCACTTCCCCCCCCCCCCCAACCCTCACCTTAGTGGTATTCTTTATTGGTCACCTTCCACTGGCTCCCATTGAAGGTTTTACCCTTACCGATACCCCCTCCCTCCTCCCTTCGCTGGTCCTCACACCCTTCACTGGACCACCGCTTATTGGTCTCTCCTTTAATGGTCTCCCATTACACGTGTTCGGAATCCGGACATAGGTGACACCTCTTCTGTTCCCAGACACCTCTTGCATGACATTGGTGACACCTCCTCTGAACCGAGACACCCCTAGCATAAAATCCGTAGTACCTCTTCTGATCCCAGGCACCCCTTGCATAACATCGGTGACATGTCGTCTGACATGTCTTCACCCATTACGCGACATCGCTGATATGCCTTCCGAATCTGAGCGCGTCGGTGACACATCTTCTAAACCCAGACGCCTAAAGAGCAACGTCGCTGGCATGTTATTTGAACCAGAACGCCCTTTGAGCGAGATCGGTGACACTTCTTCTGACTCTGACTGACCCGCAATAACCTCCACTACCGCTTGTGCCTTGGATAGGTCCCCATTCATGACCGTCTTATCTTCTTCACCTCACTATTTTCAATTGTCAGAACTATGTGGCGTATCAAACTCTTTGATAAACTATCGTCTTCGTGCAAGAGCTCCTAACCAGTGGAAAAGATGGTAGTTACAATAATCAATTTTAAAAAATGCTTGTTAACAAACAACAGCTTCAGCAATTTTTCAACAATGAAACTAATTCTAACGGAATTGTTGGTTGCAAGGACGAAAACGCCAAAACAAGCGATAGATCCTTGCACCTCAATGCCTTTTAAGATACAAGCGGCTAATCTGAAATCAAGCTGATCATCGCAGTTCAAAATAAGGAGAAGGCATCTGTAAACCATTCGAGCAGATGTCAAAGGCAAGAAAGTTCCGAGGTGCACCAGTTGCATGTATCGTGAGGACGGAAGGGCAAAGATCGAAGAAGACGCTGGAGTGGATCACTAGGGACTCGTAACACCCAGGTGTGAGACTTCCAACAACATCGATGGACCTGCTCGTCGTACGAATTGCACTGCTAAACATCGCAAAACCATTGCCTCTTTGGCTGAACACGACTCGAGCAACTTGTCATTGTCATTGCAAACAATTTCATTTTTTATTTTTATTTTATTTGTTGCATGAGTAAAAGACACGTGTAATAGAGAAAGGAAAACAAAAACAAAAATCAAGCGACACTCAAACCATTAACCACATGGCCTAGTACTCGAGTAGTGTAATTGTGGCTATACGCTTGAACTCAGCGGATGCATGGGGTGAGGCAGGATCACCTCGCCCCGAGTTCTCGACGGTGTGTAACATTCTGACACAATGCAACGTACCCTCCCATTTTAAGAACAGTGCAAACATCTTTCATCTTTCGGCGCGATTCCAGAGCGTGAGGGCCCAAATAAGCAATTCTAATACTAGCCCGTGGAATTCTAGAATAGAGAAATCCCCGGTTCTACGTAAAACTCTCCTTGTGAAACCTTTTTTGAATCTTTTCTAGCAAGGCTAAATCTCTTTTTTACGAGGTGAGAACACAACAAATCGACAATAGGTCTGGTATACAACTTATACACCAATGTCAGCATTCTTCTATCATTCGTTACTAAGGTTTTGAAAATTTGAAACAACCTTGTCAACCCTTTGCCATATATTAGCTTTACATGTTCTGAAAAGTCCAATGTCTCAAGGAGGTTGAGGCTCGCCTTAGCGTGATGGAAACGAAAATGCTACGCAGGACGGCTGGACGTACGCGTCTGAACCGCATTCGCAACGATGAACACGCCAGAGATTTACTGTAGCTCCAATTGCTGACAAGTTACGTGAAGCTCGCCTTGGGTGGTATGGCCACGTTCTTCGAGCTAGTGGTGACACTGTTAGGAAGATTGGTCTTAACAGTGATGTGGACGGAAAACGGCCTAAAGTGCGGTGTTGGCTTGATACGTTGCATGTGGACCTGAAGGTTGCTGGTATCCATCCCGATCAAGCATTTGATCGCGTAAAGTGGAGTCACCAGAGTAGAATAGCGGACCCCGCCTTGAAGCGGGACAAACGGTGGAGAAGAAGAAGATGGAAGAGATGGGCAATTATTATAAAAATTTATTAGATGCTTTTAGTAGTAATAACGCTAACTGTACTTATTCAAAATTAAATACCTATAACAAACTCCCATTATTTTAAAGCATAAACTTTTCCATGCTAAACAAAAACTCAGTGTTGATGTTGACGAAGATCTATCTATTATATACATGCTTTCAAAACTCAACAAATCTCCAATAAAATTTTGTTTAATTACTGGTGCTTACAATAGTAGCGTTAAGGCTCTTGCTTTAGATTTAGATTTAGATTTATTCAACGTAGAGTACTCCACGGACATTCTGAGAGAAAGACAAAAACAAAAGCCAACCCAAGAAACCAAGGCAAGATGTATACTGTCGCAAAACGTAGTTATGAAATAAGGGCAAACACTGACTGAACTGTAACTGGAAAAATGAACTCTACCTAGGTCTACATTCCGAAGAAAAAATCAATGAAAACAGAAAGCAAGAACTAAGGAACAAACAAAAAACTACAAAAAGAGCAAGGATAAAACTAAACCAGCAGACTTTATCTATGCTGCAAGAACACAACGGTCTTTTTGAGAAAAGACCTGAACGACCTCGGAGTTAGTGACAACAAGCTTTCCTTAATTAAAAATCTGTACTTATGAAACACTCTGTTGCAAAAGAAATTTGATCTGGTTTGGCTTTTAGCAACAGCACCTCTAAGAACGAGACTCCCATTGCAAGTCTTGCTTGGAGAGAAGCTGATTGTATCAGTAAGATCAGTTGAGACTCTACCAGTTAAAATCTTATGTAGCGTCATGAAATCATCTATGTCTCTCTTGCTTTTCAAGGAAAAGAGCGCTAGTCGATTGTTTCGCTCCTTCCATCCAGGAACTAGATTGTATTCTAGGCCAGTACATCTAAGAATAAGCTTACGGGTGAAATTGTTTTAAACTACTTTGATTTTCTTTTTCTTGTAAGGATAGAACACAGTGGTGCCATTCTCTACAATAGAACGAACATAGATTTTTTCGGCTTTCAAGAGCAATTTGGGGTTATTTGTTCTGATAGTCTTGAAGAGATTGTAGGTTCTAGACATAGCCTTATTTGTCAGTGCCTTACAATGTGGAGCGAAGTCTAAACTTTTGGTTAACAGAAAACCAAGATCTCGCACGTTTTCAACATTACACAAGTTAAAATCACCAATACGATAGGAAGGAGAGATAATGGTTTAACCAATGCTGAAGACTTTGGATTTCTCAGCTGCCAGGGGCATGTCGTGAACAATAGCCCAGTTTTGTACGTAATCGATTGCTTTCTGTAATGTTTCTTCATCTTGCCCATCAGATATCCGTCTATACATTTTGATGTCATCTGCATACATTTCGCAGTAGACATTAAGACTGGAGATACAACTCGGAAGCTCATGAGTGAAAATTAGAAACAATAAGGGAGAAAGCACTCCCTGTGAGGGACTCCGCTGGTGGTGGAGTAGACAGAGGAGAACACTTTCTCAACCTTTACCTGGAACGTCCTTCTTCAAGAAAGTTTTTTATCCACATTATGATCCGCTGGTTTGTACCAACAACAGCTAATTTTTCAACAAGTTTCGCATGAGGAATTTTATCAAAAGCTTTTGCAAAGTCGAAAAATATAATATTAACCCGTTTTTTCTCTTCATTGGCACTGGTCCAATCATTAAGTGAAGTGAGCAGCGCTGTTTCTACGGAATTTCCTTTTCTAAAACCGAGCTGTTCCTTGAGTATAACATTGTTATCTTCCAGATGCCTCAGAAGGTGTTGTTTCATGAGCTTCTCAAAAGCGCGCCCAAATACGGAAGTAATGCTTATTGGCCGATTATTGATTGGGTCACTGAAAGGCTCCTTTTTCGGAGTGGGGATAACGAAAGCGTGTTTCCAGCGTTTAGGTACCTCCGCTCGGGCATGACTTAAGTTAAAAATGTACTCCAGAGGTCGCATGATTTGGTAGATAACTTTCTTTATAAAAGCTAGAGGCACAAAGTCGGGAGTAGTTGCGCAAGAATTTGGCCACTTATTGATGATTTCGAGGACGTTGTAACTGTAAAACCAAAGGCTTGCATCCATGGACGGAAAAGAAGCCTCTGATTGGAGTTGTATGATATCGCTTGAGTTTGCGTACACTTTTTGGAAGACCTTTTCAAGAAGCTCGGCTTATCAACATCGGCGATAGCCATTTGCTGATCTTCATCCTCCAGGCTTGGGATGCTTGGCCGCTTGCAGCTCCTAAACTTCATATATCGGATTTTTTTGGATTCTTTGACTCAATTTGTCTATTCTCAAAGTAGACTTTGTACCGGTGCAGTTGTCTTTCTACTTTAGCAATAAATGAATTGTATTCCATCCAGATTCCGGCCTCATTACGAGAAACGGAAGAAGAATAGCAATGAAAATCTCGTAAACTTCATCTACAGATTTGCGGTATTTAATGAGCCTAACGAATCAATATTGTCCAGGTAATTTCAGATTGCTGTATAGTCAGCGAGCCTGAAGTCTTTCACAAAAGATGCGCACTCGGGTAATATAATCAAGTCAATAAGGAATTTCAGAGTAGAGTGATCACTGGAACCAATTGGCGGCTGAATTTGTACATTCTTTAGCAATCCTGGTTCGTTACAAAAAATAAGATCCAAATAAGCCTCGCCTTTAGTAGGAAAGAAAACACAGGGCTTAAGGCTATGGGCCTCAAGCACATCATAAAACTCTTTAATACCTCCAACAAAATTTCCTTCGCTATTATTATGTAACCCAGGCATGTTAAAATCACCGAGGAGAACGCAGGGAAATTCACAAGTGCAGAAATCACTAATAGCTTTGGATAGTTGGTATGTGTCCTTCACACCGCAACTTGGACATCTATAAGCTGCAATAAAACGAACAGTACTAGAAAAATTTACATCACAAACTAAAATTTCGTACGCCTCTCTAACGCACTCTTGAAAAATTTCTTTGTATGAGAAGGTGTTTTTAACCAAGAGAATGACACCACTGCCTTTTTATGCTTCCTGTCACTCCTAATCCCATGGTTGTGAGAGCTGGCAACACCTAGGAGTGGTCCTAAATCGATATTTGGGTTAAGCCAAGTTTCGGTTAGGCAAACAAGAAACACAATTTTTTGGCAAAGTCCAGTGACAAGAGACTCAGAATTTCTGACAATGGAACGTATATTTGCAAGAATGTAGGAGATTGAATGCTCAACGTGCCGAGGACTCACGACGGGTTTCCCGGTAAGCTACCCGAGGATTTCCCAGGTCTCTTCTCTATCAGATGTACATAGTTGTCGAAATTGCTTGGCTGTGAGCCATTAGATTGGTGTCTGGCATTCAGACGCATCTCACGCTGACGCTCTCTCTCCTCACGAGTTAGTGAAGGGCGTATAAATATGCCCTCTGATCAAAGAAGCGCAGGCGCGTGGCACGTCTGAGTACTTCTTTTTGAAAGCGGCTAGCTGGTATTACCACCTTCAAAAGACGTGGTTGCTTGCTCGGAACACCCATGCGATACACTGTAAGTGGAACACATTGAACATCAAGAAATACGAGAATCTGATTTACAGAGTGGACGTCTCTGTAGCTCCTACCCACGGAACTGGGGAAGGAAGCCTCTGAAACTCCAAAAACAACAATACACCTATGATATCAGAGTTGAAACATCAAGAGTGCTGTTCTGAGGAAGAATAGAGTCAGACCGCACAACGGAATCGGAATAGCGGATAGCGTTATCAGTAGAAGAGGAGGACTGTAAGGCTTGAAGTTGTTGCCTAAGCGATGAGCTTTCAGACCTAAGTCGAGAGATTTCAAGAAGTAACTCGCTGTTTCTGCGATTGATCTCCTTGATTTCTTGCCTTGTCTCAATCAGGAGCTCGATAATCGTTTTCATATATGCCAGCATTTCTGCACCATCGACGAGGCTTTGAATTCGAGAGTCGACATCGCTACTGGTTGTGACATAATCCTCCACACGGCTTGTTTAGCCTGTCGACCTGGAACGGACGCCGGAGGAAGAGCGAAGCGGGGGGGGGAGCACCATAGTTTATGACCGCCAGAAATCGGTACAGTCTATATCGGCGAACGCACTGGCAACCGAGAACTGAAAGCGAAATTCACCTTTTGTGGTGGCAAATAACGAAATAGAATTTGTCTTTTTGCCACTAAAGACAGCGCTCGATGTCCGGATGGGCCCCAGTCGACACGACCTCAGAAGTAGGTCACAGAACCAGGAAGAAACGACGCAGTGAGAGAAACTCACTGCGTCGTTTCTTTCTGGTTCTGTGGCCTAAAACTAGAACTTTGTGTAATTTTTTCACATCTTAAACAACACTTTATTAATTATGTAAGTAATATAGCTAACAATTTTAAGACTATTAGAACGTACTGGGCTATTAATAATAGTAACCCCGAAAAGCTTAACAATATTAAAAATAGAAGTAATAAGCTGTACTCAGCAGACTTCACTGATATGTTTACTAACATGCCACATAATATTATACTTGCTAAGATGAAAGAACTTATAACGTGATGCCTTAAAAACTCTGGTAAACAATTCGTTGCTAGTAATGGAATTAACACGCCCTATACAGACAATATAATTGATAGATACAGATGTTATAATGCAACAGATTTGTTATATCTTATTGATTACTTACTTAGGAATAGCTATTGCATGCTTGCAAACATTATTTATGAACAAAATAAGGGAGTCCCCAAGGAGGTAATTTTAGCCCTCTTCTTGCAGACCTCACTATATTTATGTTCGAGTTTGAATACTCAAAGGTATTAGAGCATGTGAAAACCAACTTTTTATAAAATTTGGATATATGGATGACCTTGTTATAGTTCATAATTACAATAAAAACTGTATCGACCAGATCCAGATTCGACCAGATTTACTCTACAAAGACACCCTCACCTTAAAGAAAACGCACATTAGTCAGCATGAATGTAATTATTAGGACATATCTTTGAAAGTTATTGGTAACGTAATAGAAACCAACCTATATAACAAGACCGACATTTTAACCTTAAAGTTAGTAGATTCCCTCACAAGGACTCGGAAATTTCAATTAATGTCAAAAGTAATGTTACTTATACAGAATCACTTCGTATAGCTAATATATATTCTAAATTCGATTATTCTTGCTCAAAAATTAAAGAACTCTATAACATACTTACAAGTAATGGCTTTGATAAAGAATTTATCAATACTAACATACTTAAATGTTTATACCAAAACAAACAGATTTTTTATAAATACAATATTAATGATAATTATAATAATGCACTACGTTTAGTTTTGCGTTACGTTTAGCTAAGACGCTAAGTAACAGATGCCTTAGAGTTAGTTATCGCAAGGTAACTCTAAGTAATAATTGTATTTAGTTTTTTTACTAACATATTTCCTTTTACTGCTCTCTATTCAGGCTGCTGTTACGCGCTTATTATAGCTTTCCTAAGAAAGCTTCCCCATTAGCCATTTCCTCTTACTATACAAGATTCCATTCTTTCTTTTGTTTGACTCCTTTCCTACACAGCTAACACGCGCGCATCAGTCGCGCATTGTCTGCGCATGCGCTGACTGAGTATCAAATCTCATTTTAAATCTCATTTTTTCGCATGCGCTGCGCCTAATGTTCCATTTAAACATTATTTCTTTATTTTTTACTCTTTTTAATTACGATTTTTCTCTCCTACTTTTTGTTTCATTCGCACCACTGTACACGTTGTTCGGGGCCCCCGTTCGGGGCCTCCTCGTTGTTCATTATATCTTATTCGGTTATTCCTATGATATTCCTTATGATATTCGTTAAAGGTTTGTAAAGAGCCTTCGAGTGGTTCGACTTCAACAGTTGCCACGCACGTTTATCGCAGGAGAATATAGGAAGATCTGGGGCGAAAAAGCAAAACACACCGCTGCATTCTCGGCTTTTATGCGAGCGCATGCAGCGGTTTCACAACATTCGCGCCGAAGGAATCTAGAGATAAACTAGAGATAAACCCTAATACAACAACAATCGACCTCATGACTACAGTTACTAATGGCAATGATTAAAGAACAGGCACAAAATAGGTATCACAAATCGCGGTGATCCGCGATACTCCCGCCGCCGTCAAAGTCAGTCGCCCAATTGCTGTAGGTCCTCTTCAAGTCTCTGAATCCGGTTCTCCACATCCGTTAGGCTCGCTCTCGCACGCGATAGTTGTTCCGAAATCTCCTCACTCCTCTCGGGGAGCTCGCATAGCGCCGAATGGTGCTCGTAACTGCCACAGTAGTAGCACCAGGCGTAGTATTTGGGGCACTGCTTTCCTCCTCGGCAGTACTCGAGACATTCGAGACACCGTTTCCTGTCCTCGATGATACTTCGACGTTCTCTCGCTAATCTCACGTCTGTACATACGTCTTGTCGGAGTAGTGAATTCCGACTGCGGAACAGAAGGCGCAGCGCATAAAACGTTCGTCCTCCTGATGGATCGCACCACGTCCAAACCTTCTTGGTGCGCAGACGGGTTCGTTCCGCAACTCCTCAATCATGAGGTGAAAATCGTTCTGAGCCTGGCGCAATTGTTGAAGCTCTTGCTCAATCTGCTGTCGAATGGGCGCATTCGGTTGCGGTTCGGCCTCCACTCCATCGACGTGTTCCATAGGTTCCGCGTTATCGTTGACCTGGTGCTCAGGCTCCTCGTCCTCGGGTTGGGGATCTAAATCCTCGTCGATCTGTTCCATGAATTCGAGGTTGTCGTGAATGACTTCCCCTTCTTGCTGTTGAACGGGAATATCCTCGTGCGCTGGCGCATTGTCGTCCGGTTCAGGGGGAGGATTGTGCACAGGTTTATCTGCAGGTGGTTGAGGACGTTGAGCCAGAGCTTGAAGAGCAGCATCAAGAGAAGATTGCATGTTGACAAGAGCAGTCTTTACTTGCTCTTGGAACGTAGAAGATTCCTGCTCTCAGCCAGAATCGAGCAGCGCAAGTCGTTCAAGGTTGAACGGTGGTCATCCAGAAGCATCAGCTGATCAGCGATTGCAGTATCGAGAAGGTGCGGGTCCATTAGTAACGGCTTGCCTTCGTCGTTGAGCTGTGGAGCCGCCATCCAGGTGCTCCAAATTTCCGGCGAGAGTGCTTCAGTCGCGAAGAGAAGTTCAGGTGCTGCGAACCATGTGCGAAGTTGATGCCGCACAAATAGGAACTCGAAGCGCAGCTTGTCTATGGTGATCTCCAGTAGAGAGAGCTCGTTATGACGAGTCTCCCAGCGCTCTGTTGATCGGCTTAGCGCACGAATTCGACTTTCCAACTGCGTCATTTTTTTCGTGCAGGCGTAGAAATCGTAGCACCGGTTCACGATGTTGCCGTGGAGCCTTTCAGGATCCGGAAGAGCGCTTTACGAAGCTTACTGAGGTCATGGACCTTCTTAAGCAATTCTTGGCGCACACCATCGAGCTCCTGCCGTGTCTCGACCAACTCCTGTCGTAACTGCTTGGCCTCTCTTGTTTTTTCGAACAGCTCGCGGCGTAGTTTCTCGAGGTTCTGCATCTTCTTAAACGGATGTTGTGCTGACCTAAAAAAAATTGGAGACTTGAGGGAATGCTTTGATTTTTTTTGCTGACTAAGCACGGCGCAGGCGCATGTGGACTGCTTTATCGATTTTTTCTAGTGACTAATTGTTTCCTGTTGGCGCCGAATCGGAGTCGAGATCTGTGCAGCGCAACTTGCCAAGGCCCAATCGATCGATAGCTAGGCACTTTTCTTGACCGATGGCCGTCGATGCGCGCATCGATTCCAAATGGCTCGCACTATGAGAAAGAGCATGCGCAGTGGCAAACAGCTGATTGCGCACGCCAAGCGCAGAATGAAGGAAAGAAGGCGCATTCCGATGGTATTCAAGCAAATATAGGACATCAGTAGAGCGACCGCGACTGCCAGCAGTGCTATAAATAGGGTCTTGTACCACGTTAAGATGACATCAACGATATGTCCAAAGTCTGGCCACTGAAACTGATGATATTCGTTGCGGCTTCCATCGAGTCTTGCCAAAATTGGTTGGCTAAGAACATTGACGTATTTTAGAACGCCACTAAGCGAGAAATTATTCACAACTGTTCCGCAAGTAACCGTGCAATTCAGAAGCTGTCGAGCCGAGGTAAGTTGAAAGCGTAGTGTAGATTCTGGTCCATTGGGTGCGCATGGGACGACGAAAGCGTTTTCAGCGCAAAGCACCTCTCCTACTGTTTCCTGAGCGGAGTAACACTGAATTGCTGCCTCCGCGCCTTTTGCGCAGTGGTAACAGCCATGAAGTGCAGAGTTATGGACAGTGCATGTCTGGTTTTGAACCTGCATAATTGCGGTATCAAAGGTATAGTTAAAATTGATGATAATCTCGGAAGATACCATGTGAGGGATCTTTGCAATCACATCAGCGTTGCGACGTCGTATAAGTTCCCATGAGGCTGTTTTTATGAGGAGCTTGAATGGAATTCGATCGAACTCCTTGTCGATACTTGACGACGGACAGTCACAAACAACAGCAGATTCTGCGCTTGCGCACTTGCAGTTCTCAAAGAACGTACAGTTCAGAGCTTGAGCGTCTTGCCAAGACTCGCAGCGCAAATTGGGGAGTACACTATCACTCCATAGTGACGTGTAGGAGCCGTCTGTAATGAATTTTCTTGACAGCGCTGGTGTTGGAGGCAACGTTAGCGACGTAGTGGTAACCTTAAGAAATGGTAGATTGATCGGAATATTTGGTATGGAGTTCACAACAAACTCTCGCTTCCCAGAATTCGTTCTCACGTCTTCCACCACCACCTCTAGCTTCGCTTGCTCCGTCCAGCGAATACATTGGAAAATTCTGTAAACCCTCTCATTTCGCGGAGTCGCAAAAATGCGAAAGAAGAGGCAGCCTGAACTAAGGTAGAAACAGTCGCAACCTGGTCCTCCACAGGACTCAAAACATCCCGTGCGACCTGGGTAGGTGTTTCCCTTTTCAAGTTCTGGTATCAAGCTGGAAGCATTGATCGCCGCGCATTTCGAGCCAGAGCATGACCCCATATGTGGACAGCGCTTGCTGCTGATCACTTCAAGAGTAACTGATCGCGTAAAATACATAGTCTCCTGTTCGCAACGCAGATGCAGCCCGCGCCATCGAATTTTGACGTTTGCTACGAGTGTGGCATTGCGCACAAGTCGAAGACAGGCTTCTTGCTGAAAGGTGTTTATTTTCATAGTCTCAGAAATAGCGATTGTACATCGTTCTTGATCGCCGCTCCCTTGACAAACGGTGTAGTGATGCTCAAGGATGTTCACGTGCTGGCACGCGCTTGCGCTCAAGTTTTGCTGACACAAAACTATAACAGCTATTGCTAGTGCAGTAGCGAGACGCGCGCTTGCTGGTGATTTCGGTTTTCTTCGAAATCTTCTGAAGAAGTGCCTGAGTGCGCATCCTATGAACTGGAGGGATAAGCAGACGAACAACCACAATCCCGTGATGATGATGCGAATGGGCTTTCCAATCGCAATTGGGACATAGAGAAGCAAATAAAGTATGGCAACTAAGCCATACAGGATTAGCGCGACTGTTATGATGGCTCCAATTGGCCAACATTCTGGATTGAGTAGAACGGAGGAGCAAATCCAGCACTCTATATTAGAGCAGAAATCTACGTTTTTGCAGGTAGTTTCCATTGTAGCTAGTTGTCCACTAGCATGCCACTTCAAGATGATGTTATAGTCATGAAGTGTGATTTCCGGTGGAAATCGTACAAGGTGAGGATCGCTGACATAGTACTGGATTTTGCACATATGTTCGGCGCAAATTTCGAATTGCTGAGGATCCTTGGCGTGAATGAGCACTCCATTTTCGGTGCAGCTCATGCGCATCGCACTTCCAGTAACCATTTGGAAAACTGATAACAGCATGATATAGAAGGGGAGCCGCGGTAGAATAGCTCCCGGCGCCGGATGTTGAATAGAAACAGCGACATTTTGAGCGTACCGTACTCGCTGTCTAGGGCGTAAGTTGTATCTGTTTTCGCGGGTTTCTGGCGCTTCCTCAGTTGATTCGGTAGAAGTCTCTGGAGAAGTTGAGACAAAATTGAGTTTGTCTTGAATTTCTAGGGGGATGGGGAGATTCACTGGGCGGCGTATCTTTCTTCGAGTTGCAGTAATAAGTTCTGCTTCACGAATGCCACCATCCGCGCCATGTCGCACTTCCGTTATCCTTGCCATTTTCCACTCGTTTCGTGGGAGTATAGGATCACTTACGAGAACAACATCGCCAATAGCTGGTAAGCTACTTCCAAGTCGGTGATTTGATGTGAGCCTTCGCTGTTTTTCGCGCAGAGAGGTTAGATACTGCTGTTGCCATACATTCCAAAACTGTTCAACTTCCTGGTACGAAGACTGCAGCGCCTCTATCACCTGTTGGCGATGTTGCAGGGTGGGTAGTTCCTCAGAAGGAGCGTAGTCTGGATCATCCCTGTCGTGGTCTATGGAAGGGAGAGTTAACGTTAACGTCATATCCTTCTGTAGAAAGTCGATAGGTCGTCTAGAAGTCATATCCTCCTGTGTTGATCCTTGGTAGGTAAGAGGCCTTGAATTTAAGCAAGCTTCTACTTCGACGATACAGGTGTGTATGTCGTCAAAGGCGCGTTGTCGCGCACCGCGCAAAGCCTTGTAGAGAGCATGCTTAATTGTTTGAATCAAACGTTTATAAAATCCTCCTTGCCAAGGGGCGTAGGGAGTGATATGATTCCAACGAATTTCCCTGTCGGCGGCGCATCGAAGAATATCCATTTGCATCCCATTCTTTGAGTTTCCGAGAATACTCGCACTAAGGAGAAAGGTGGGAGCGTTGTCACAGGTAATTGATTCCGGTAGTCCTCGTCGTGCTATGAATCGTCGTAGCGCATTCAAGAAATGTTCCGTGGCCATACTGCGCACAACTTCAAGGTGCACCAAACGAGTAACCGCGCATGTGAATATACACCCGTATAATTTTTTCTCTTCTTCGTTTTCCGTGTAAGGAGGAAGGTCAAAGAAATCCAATCCAGTGTGCTGGAATGGTCTGCATCGCAAAACGCGCTGTTGAGGTAAGTCCGCCATATCTGGGTATCGGTATGGCAGGGCGTTGAACCTGCGGCACTTGGTACACCATTTTGCTACTGTTCGGACTTGTTGGCGCAACTTCGGTATCCAGTATTGTTCGCGTACCTTAGCTATTGTGTGTTCGATTCCTCTGTGGTAGTCTCCATGAGCCTCTTCGATAATAAGCCGCGCGAGTCCCGTATTGGGCGCTATGAAGATGGGGTTTTTAGCGTCATCATTGAGTGTGGAAAGTCCCAAGCGTCCTTTCGAGCGCCAGATGTGATGATTGTCTAGGTAAAGGCGTAAAGTATTTTCCATCGATTTTCGATATTCGTTCGTCAGATTCAGGAGTTGATGGTTGCGAATTATGGCAAATCGTGCGGCCTGGATTTGGTCTCCTTTAAGTATGCCTTGGTCACTTGATATTTTCCTGAATTCTGGCGCCCTCGAAAAGATAGCTTCCATACGATCTTTATCCAAGTGGCGCATGATCCTTTTAAGAAAACGAAGTACGAGCGCGACAATCCGTTTCGCTTTCGATATCGAGCTGAATCGGGTCCAGTCGAGTAACTCGGAGGTCTGCGCCTTTTCTCCATGCATCATATTGACAAAGGAAGATTGCTCGAGATCGGGTTGCTCATCAGTAGTTGTGAGCTGATAAAATGGAGTGACCCACTGTTCTCGAGGAGTGACCAAGAATTTTGGACCAGTCCACCAAGCGTGATTAATCAGTTGCGCTTTGGTGAGCCCTCGCGTCCCTGAGTCTGCTGGATTTTCAGATGTAGTCACATATCCGAAGATTACCGTCACAGACTCGTCGTTCAAATGATGAACGATTCTGCGTATTTCACGTAGTCTATTTTCTACTAGGACTCCCAGATTTGTTTTGCGCGTTGAGGCAAGCCAACTAAGTACAATCTGGGAGTCAGAGAAGATGTAGGTCGTCCATGGGTATCCAGGAACTGTTGATTTAAGCGCTTGTGAAACGGACAGCGCAAGGCGCGTAGCCAAAGTCAATGCGTTCATTTCCAGCTTTGGCATTGTTGTCTTCGTTTTTATCGATGGCAATCAGCTCTTTGCCATAAGCAGTGAAGAAGAGTCTTCGTCGAATATGTATGCGCATGCTGAAAGTGCAATCTCACTTGCGTCAGCAAAAACTGCTAAATTTTGCGCGTTGGAGCAGGTGTAGCAGCGCCTCGGGATGGATTTGTGGAAACCACTTATGTTTTCAACGAGTTCGGTCCATCGTCGGCTGACATCTGGAGGCAATGGCGTATCCCACTGAAACTTTTGCCTCCATAGATCCTGCTGAAATTTTTTCGCTGTAATCAACAGAGGTACAAGCCATCCTAGTGGATCATATGTGGAAGCGATCTCACGTGCTACTAGGCGCTTTGTGACGGTATTCGATGCTAGCAGTGAACAACTGATGCTTAAGCAATCTGTTGTTGCATTCCACCGGATACCAAGAACCTTCTGCTCCGAAGATTTAGCGCATGCGTCATCCGGTAGATTTTTGCACAACGCTTTATCATTAGATACGAACTCTCTTAAGTTCATACTCATTTCACAAAAAATTTTACGCGCCTGCAAAGATTTTCGCAATGCTTCACTCGAAGATTGCGCGGAGAGAATAAGGTTGTCCACATACAAATTCTCTCGAATCTCGTTTGCCAGGTCGATGTCTTTCACTGCATTACGCAGGTGATGATGGATAGTTCCACTAAGCAGGTATGGTGACACATTCAGACCGAATGTTACTCTCGTAAATCTGAATGTCACCATATTGTCCTCATCAGGCGGTTTGTCGATGTCGCGCACCCATAAAAAGCGCGTGGCATCCCTATCGTTTTCATGCAGGCGGACCTGCAAGAAAGCTTTTTCCACATCTGAGGTGACAACAAGTTTGGGCATGCGAAAGCGCAGCAGAATGGCGTAAAGGTCAGGTAGAATAAGAGGACCCTGATGAAGCACATCATTTAACGATGGACTACCTCTGAAGTGCGCCGACGCATCAAAGACTATTCGCAATTTAGTAGTGTCTTTGTGCGGCGTTAGTACCGGTTGGTGCGGTATGTAGTGCCTTCATTGAGTGAGGAATCCTCAACCTCTTCTATGATTCCTATTTCCTGTTGTGCCCGAAATGTCTTGTCGTAGTCGCGGAGCAGCGCTGGAGTTTTCTGAAGCATAGCCAATACTGCCCGTAGGCGTCTCTGCGCGATAGCCTTATTAGATGGTAGAGGTGGGTGATTCTCCTTATACGGGAGACGAATATAATAGCCATCACTTCGTTTTTCGATGGTTTCTTCAAAAAATTTTGCGACTTCAGCATTGACAGCATCCTTTTCTGCATTCTTTGGTCCTGTAAATTCGTATACTCCCGCGGAGTCGATGGCCCAGTACTTTTCCCATCTCTCTAAATCCTCATCGAAGTTCACGGTAGAGTGTACTGTAGCTCGCGCAGACGGATCAACATGTTCCGTTTGGGGGACTTGGTTTGACAACACTTTCTGTCGTCCTGAAATCAAGTATCCCAACTTCGAAGGAATAAGTTGCAACCCGGACGGTAACGTATAGCGCTGTAATGGAACATCCAGTAAGTTCCATAGCTGGTCACATCCGAGAAGAATTTGGGGTTTCGAAGCGCCATCGCAGTTCGCTCTTGACAGGCGAATTCTGTGTTGTACAATATAAGCAACATCTGCCTCGCTAAGTTGCACAGTCTTCCCTTTTGCGGTGAGTATAGGCGCAGTGTACAGTTGCAACTCATGTTTTACACCATCTTGGTCCCACAGGTCTAACATGGTTATTCCACATGTTGTCCGTCGTGGCGTTTCTGTACCAAAGGTGTACATAGCGAGTGGCATTTGCGCTGTACATGCTAATCCGAGTTCTTTTACCAGACTATGACTGATAAATGACTGATCGGCGCCCGTATCAAGCAAGACTTCTACATCTTTCCATAAGTTGTCCAATGGCGCCCGCACTCGCGCAATCCCTGTCAAAAGAACAACGTTGTTATGCATAGCTTCAGTCTCGCCATTTCGTTCATATGGAATAGACGCATTCTTTATAGCGGAGAGAACTACTCCCGAACTATCGGTATGGTCGCATGGCACTGTTGTTCCCTCTGCGCATGCCACTTCGGTCAAATGAGCCCGCGCGTGCTTTTGTACTTGTGCTGATCTCTTTACAGATACGGGGGCGTTTGTCTGCGCGGTTGTCGTCTTTGACGCTGGCAACCGTTGCTCTTTCCTCATGGGCGCACGCGCCTGCGAGTTCACTTGACAGCCCCGCTGTGAACAGAGAGTGTAATGGTGTTTTTTACTATTGCACAATTTGCACCCATTTCTAGGACAGTCCTTTACCCAGTGTCCCGGTGCTGCGCAATTTAAACACCTGTTCTGTTCGCGAAAAATCATCCGTCTGTCTTCGCATGTGACGCACTTGGTGCATGCTGCTGATTTGTGGTTGCCACTCCCACAAAACATACAGTTACCATCCCATGGTTTAGCACCAAACCGCTTTTCTTTCGGATTCGAGCGCACAGTCAGGCTAGAATTAGTGCTTACTAATTCATTTATTTTTTCCTCCATTATTATTATTTTGTCTAGTTCTGATAAGGTGTTCTGCATTGTCCAAGTGTTTTCTCCCGACGAGGAACTCAGCTGTAGCGCAAGAACTTTCCGCTGAATTTCAGGCGAGAACTTCGCAAGGACCTTTTGGACACAGAATGATCCATCAAGTGAAACGCCTCTTTTCTCAAGCTGTGTTGTTACTGGGATGATCGACTCTAGTAGGCGGCGTTGAGCTGGAATTGTGGTATTCTCAGCTTTAGCGCTTTCTAGTCGAGATTGTAGACATGCGATAAATTTGGACCGGTCACCGTATTTGCTAAGCAACAGAGCAACTGCATGGTCATAGTTATCCTCTGTGATGGGATACCTTCGCACAGTTTCTCGAGCCTCCCCTTGCAGCGCAGATATCAAATAATTGAATTTCTGCAAGTTAGTGAGAGGCTGTTTATGCACATTTGCTTCAAATAATGTCCAAAAATTTGAAAACTCCCATATTTTTCCGCTAAATGTAGGGATTGGTATCGGTTGCAGATTTATTTGTGCGACCCCTACTTCAGCGCTTGGGATGTTTTGGACGCGCGGCGCATCAGCGCTCGATGACATTTGCGCATGATCGCGAGCGCTCATACGGTTACTTTCCATTTGGATTGCGAGAATCTGCGCGCCTTCCAAAAGTGTGTGCGCTCTGTCTATGTACTCATCCACTTGTGTCTCTTGCTCCTTAGTCAGAGACTCTATTACTTAATCAACCTCTTCGGTAAAAGAATTAAGCGCTTCTTTAACAAGTTGAGAGGTTGACTGGAGCTGTAGCGCAAGCGACTGGATTTGCGTCGATGTGTACTTATCAGCTAGTGAATGCGCATCCGTATTCGCAGCGCTTTTGTTGTTCTCAAGGAGACGGTCCAAGTTATTGCAGTATCGCGTTAACAACGCCTTATGAGATTTCAATGCTGTAGCCATTAAAATGTAAAAGCAAAGTAAGAATTATGAAAAATCTCAAAGAAGCGTATTGTAGAAAAGTCAGGCGAATCCACTTGCGCCGGCGCCGTAGAAGTTTCGACTAGTTAGAAATATAGTTCGTACCTTCCTTTAGGCGTCCTTGTTCGAGTGGTCGCGATGCACCATAAAGAGCCTTCGAGTGGTTCGACTTCAACAGTTGCCACGCACGTTTATCGCAGGAGAATATAGGAAGATCTGGGGCGAAAAAGCAAAACACACCGCTGCATTCTCGGCTTTTATGCGAGCGCATGCAGCGGTTCCACAACATTCGCGCCGAAGGAATCTAGAGGTAAACTAGAGATAAACCCTAATACAACAACAATCGACCTCATGACTACAGTTACTAATGGCAATGATTAAAGAACAGGCACAAAATAGGTATCACAAATCGCGGTGATCCGCGATAGTTTGACACACCTATGGAGAGTGGAGAGTGCGCGAATTTGTGTAGTGTGTTTTTATGTGTATTATTTAACTTATGTTTTGTTCTGGTTTATTTTTATTTCATCTCCCCGCTTCACTGATGAGCCATCGCGGATATGCTATGACAAAAGGTTTGTATGAAGGTAGTGGTGAAACGAACATTTTAACTCTATATAGGTATATTTAATTTAAGGTTGTATTAGCTATACTCAAGTCGCAACATAGTAATTCAAAACGTCAGCTACTGATTCGCACCATATAGTCTCAGAGTGGATGCCAGACTTAATGAGAATGAAAACACCGCCACCTCTCCTGAGAGTTCACTCGCATCCTATATGGCAAAACTGGCCACACAAGTTGCTGAGAATTACGGCTGAAGCTATGGAATCATGTAGCCAAGTTTCTGTGATGACAATTATGCCTGAGTTTAATTTTCTAATGGCTAACTTTAGCGGCAGTATGTTTTTCTGAATAGATCGTGTGTTGCAATAAGTAAAATTCAGGTCTTTGACCAACATCCAAGAAGAGTTTAGCAGTTTTCCGTTAAAATATGCAGCTGTGAAGGTTGGTTGTTAGTGACGGTCACACCCAGAGATGCGCCTCTCTCCCCTTTTGTTAAGCAGGGCCGTAAATAGATACCTCTACGAGAGAATGAGCGCAAGCAGGAAGCTCTTCTAAGCACCAAAGATTGGTAGAATGTGTTAGGAAGTACAACCTTCAAAAGACGTGGACGGCCTTCTTGGGCTTTCCAAGTCGATAGTTAGTTGTGCAACACATTCTATATTTAAATGATCAAGAACATTTCTCAGAGAATTAAAATCGTAGATAGCCCGTTCTGTAGATCTAGAATCAATAAACTCGATGATACCAGCTATGACGACAGAACGGAGTCTTTCTTCTTCCTCAACGGGCGACAAATTTCTAGCAGCAATAGTATCACGTGGGGGGGGGGGGGGGGGGGGAACTGAGCCGCACTGCTCACCTTTTCTGCTTCAGCTAAGGCGGTCTTTAGAGCACCATTCTCTTCACGCTGATTAGCCACCTGTTCCTGCAGCTCTTGATTTTTGGCTAAGACCAGATTGAGCTGCTGCTGAACAGTAAGCATATGGTTGAAGAGAATTTTAACAAAGGCAGGAGTCTTTTTATCTGCTCGAAGTTTTTCAAGCGCAAGCGCCGCTTCATCTGCTCCATGTACATCATCTTGATCTTCACCAGTCATCGCAATTCCGCTCGTCTTCTGCGACTGACTGTGAGAGGACTTTGATGGCAACATGGTCGACCAAGTACGTAGCGAAATGGCAATCGATTAGAGAGTCGTCGAGCGCGACAAACAGACAGACAGAAGACACAGGATATGCCTGACAAGGTGGATTTAGCAGTAGATTTTATTGGACAGAACCAGCCGCAATGTTCTTCAATATATGTAGTAAGCGGATGTCAACGAAATCGAAATCGAAATCTATTCAAATTCGAATACAGTCCCTTCCCGTTATAACTCCTTCAGATAAGACGCGACTTTCAATATGAAATACTAGATTGTCGGATTATAAATGTCGTTTTTGCTAAAAAGAAATTTCGACGCAAAAAAAATCCGTTAAATGTGCGCCCCTGCCGATGATACCGTCGACTTGGCCCTACGTGTCCTCTTTAATAGGACGCTTGCGTGTATGCTAAGAGGAGCTACACTTCCTCAATAAATCAACCACACGTTGCATCTTCTACTGTATTTGTAACATCCACTAAACCAGCAAGTACGACAAAAAAGGAATTATTCAGTTATCGGATAATATTATAAATGTCGTTTTTGCTCAAAAAGAAATTTTGCTACAAGGAAAGAATGACCGTACCTTAGTACTAGACGTAATCTCCATTATTGTCAATGCCATACCGCAAACGTTCTCGCAAAGATAGATTGCCTTTCTTGAAGAACTCCGGTAGCTGCGACTTCAACAATTTGACACCCAATTTTCGACTTCGTCACGGTTCTTGAATTTTTTCTCCGCCAAGGCGCGCTGCTTCGCCCGAAAAGATGGCAGTCTGATGGCGCAAGGTCGGTGAAGCAGAAGTTCCCAGCCTAACTCCTCACTTGTTTGCAGAGCGATATTTGCGGAGTGCAGTCGAGCGTTGTCATGGAGGAATAACGCCTCCGTACAAGACGCGACTCTCGATATAACGTAGGGTTCTCTGGAACCGGACAGTTTACCTTTACGCAAATTCAAGTCAGCTCCGGTCAACACGCGCAGGATATAACGCTACTCCCGTTATAGCGCTGTTTTGGTATGAACTCTGCGTTCAAAATGACTCCCGTTATAACGCGATCCGGGCTCATTACTCTCCCGTATAGAAATTAAGACGGGCAAGATGCTGACCGCGTCTGTGATCAGGCCTACCATGTATTGGATGCAGATCGACGTTTTCCCGCGTACGTGGCCCAGAAAAGTACTCATAGCCAGCAATGTCTCGAGCACAGTGGAAGATTCCCGAAAGCCATTAGAAGCTTCCGTATATGTAGTTGGAGATTTTCACTATCGAGAACGAGAGAGGATGTGCAGACAAACTTTGATTATTCAAAACAATGCTTTATATTTACGCTTCAAGCGTAGAGCAGCTGGTATGGATGCTACGCACTGTTACAGGATTTTTTTTTGCGATCAGAACTCTCGCGCCATGAGGGACTTGTGCCTGAACCCTCTGCTTTTTGGACAGGATAACATCGACAACGCTGTTTGAACACACGTGACATTCAGTTATCTTGGGATAGTGCTGAGAAGCCATTTGCAACGAGGATATCGCGATGTGGGGCACGATTTAACAGCGCTGATGGTGTAGCGGGTTAAAGTCTTACCCGAATGCAGAGGGAGCGGGTTCGAGTCCCGCCTGCTGCGATAGGTTTGATCGCAACAAAAGATCTTGCAAGATCTGGTTATACAGTTTTGTTTGCTGATCACATCTAACCAATTATATTTTCACCTTACATGTTTGACATACTTATGCATATAACAGAGAGTTATCTCTAACCAGGGAACTACCTGAAGTGTAGGTCCGAACTAGCGATGCGATTCATATGGGCAGACGCGCCTCTCTCTCAGAACAATATGCTAGTACCTCGACCCTTGCTGTGAAAGCTGCATAATTAAACCGGAGTGGTGGAGAAAGCAAAAAGGCTTGTATCTTATCACTCTCGAGTTCGTTGTTCCTCCGATCGCTAGCGCTAGAATAGCAGACTCACGAGCAGGAGGTCAGGGGTTTGGATCCCGTATGGCGCATCTTTTTGGATGTCTGCAAACTTCGTGTTCATACTAGGGTTACATGCGGTGATATTAGAGCAGGCAAACAACAGGTTTACATGTCATTCAATCTGCCCCTATACCGCCTGTCGTCCGTTGATTATCGAGCTGCTCCACCGGGCGCCGGCAACGTCCGCATTCTTTCCTGTTGTGTGCCAGGATACTCCAATAGATCATGCTCGCTGTAGGAAACGAAGAGCTATTAGAGATTTTGTAAAAAAAGTTCGACGGAGTGGTGTTCTTTTGAAAAAATACCCCACCTCTTCTCCCTCTCCCCTCCCCGATTTCAGTCGGTAAAGACCCTCCTCCAGCGGATGTCTAGGATACGCATTAAGTGGCTGGCCTACGTAACTTTCGAAGACAAGCTCATGCGACAGCGTCTCTGATCTTCAAACCTACCAAGCTCGGAACTCCGGAGGCTTTCTCTCACTTGCCTGAATCGTGTACCTTCAAACGTTGAAGTCGAGTAGGTAGACATGGAGTCAGATGCTTTTCGACTTCTTGACGACTTCTTCGTCGCTATTGATAGCTCCCTCAATTTCTCGTAATTCTTTCATGGAGAACGTCTTCGTAAGGTTTACTTGTAGTCCAACGCTCTCAAGATTCCTCCACGTTCGCGCGGTGAGCGGCGGCTGATTTCTGTTCGCTGGTATTCGTGCTACTCATTTGGCTGTTCTCCAAAATCTGCTTCCTGATTTTGTCCGGGGCTTGACTGGTGTTGTCTTCGGTGGCAAGAAGGCAGTTTTCCTTTCGCATTCGACGTAATTTGCCACCTGCGGAGGTAAATATTGTTCTCTCAAACGCGTTTGCGAATCTTTCTGTTCTGGTTGATTCGTTCGATACAATGGCTTCCCCTTCGTGTTCGCACACAATTGCAGCCCAGAGGAAGTCAACGAGGTTCCAAAACGATGCGTCATCGTCCAGCTGTGATAGAACGACTTCAAGCTTTGATGGGCAATGGCAGGACCCTTCGCTATGTGAATATTTACCTCCGCAGGTGGCAAATTACGTCGAATGCGAAAG